>OU342743.1:115740617-116099376 GCA_910589775.1 Avena eriantha
ACCAAGTCCGATCATCACGTGAGATGATGTAGCTTTAAAGGCGAACAATCAACATGTTCATCATATCATCCATATGACTCGTGCTTTACCTTTCGGTATTCCGTGTTCCGAGACCATGTCTGTACATGCTAGGCTCGTCAAGGTTAACCTTAGTTTCTGCATGTGCAAATCTGGCTTGCACCCGTTGTATGCACACGTAGAGTCTATCACACCCGATCATCACGAGATGCTTCGAAACGACGAGTCTTAGCAACGGTGCCAACTAAGGATGAACACTTTATTACTTGATATTTAGTGAGAGGGATCATCTTATAATGCTACCGTCGCGATCTAAGCAATACAAGATGCATAAAGGATTAACATCACAGGCAATTCATAATAAGTGTGATATGATATGGCCCTTTCTTCTTGCGCCTTTGATCTCCATCTCCAAAGCACGAACATGATCTCCATCATCACCAGCATTGCGTCAAGGTCAGTGGCGCCGCTTCATGGTTGTCCATCATCACTAGTAACTATTACAACTACTTGGAATAAAGCTATTACAAGATGAATAGACACGTAGGTCTTAACAAAATTAAAAGACAACCATTAGGCTCCTGCCGGTTGCCATATTACAACAAGGATCATTGCATACATCAAATATAATCATAATCACATGATGGCCATATCACATCACAAAACCCCTGCAAAAACAAGTTAGACGCCTCTAATTTTCTTTACATGGTTTACGTGGTTTGGGGCTTTCGAACAATAACGGATCTTACCTACAAAACTGAACCACAACGTTGATACAAGTGCTATCAAGTGCAAAGTGTAAATTGGATCTATACTAGGGTGGGAGAGACAGACACCCGCAAAGCCACTTGTGCAAAGCAAGTTACACGTCAAGCGTGGAGCAAGTCTCATGTGCGATGACATGTGGTTAGCCCGAGCCGCTTCATCCCACCATGCCGCAAGATGCAAAGTACACAAAGCAAAAGACGGCACGAGCACCAACGCCCACAAAACCATTGTGTTCTACTCGTGCAACAGATCTACGCATAGATACGGCTCTGATACCACTGATGGGTTCGTAGCATGGAAAATAAAAAAATTCTACCGCAAGAACGAACAAAACACAGATCTAATCTAGATAAAAGCCAAGATCTAATCTATTAGATATGTGCAACGAGATAGATATGTACTAACCCTCGTAGATCCGAAAGCGTTACGAGATTAGATCTCGTGGTTGATGTAGTCGATCACTTGTCGATCTCAAGATCGTGTGGACGATCCTTCCGGCGTCGCATTCCGGCAGCGCTTCCGGAGTCGGTCAAGTGGACGATCCTTCCGGCGCCGCGTTTCGGCAGCGCTACCGCAGTCGGTCACACGTGCGGAGTCGAAGCAGACCTTCCTCTCCTCGTTCCAGCGAGCAGCGGAGGTAGTAGATCTTCTCCACGGAATCACAGCAGCACGACGGCGTGGTGGTGGTGGTAGAGTAGAGAATTCTGCAGGGCTTCGCCTATGCCTGTGCAGAAGAAAGGAGGAGGAGAGAGGCGGTGGAGATTGGGTGTTGTAGAGGATGGGCAAGGGGTGGCGTCTTCCCCTATTTAAAGGAGGGAGGGTGCCTGGGGAGGGGGAGTCCTAGTAGGACTCCCCACCTCCTTGGGCCGGCGGATTGGGGAGGGGGGAGGAGTCCTCCTCCCCCACGACTCCTTGTCTTGACCCACCAGGATTCCTTGATCCCTTCCTTGGTTTTCAAGAAAACTCCAAGAAACCTTCCAGAACCTTCCGGAACATTCCGAAACCTTCTAGAATCTCCATACAAACACTCCGGAACATTTCCTAACTTAGAAAATGATCCCCAATATATGAATCTCATTCGCCGAACAATTCCGGATCTCCTCGTGATGTCCCGGATCCATTCCGAGACTCCGAACACCATTCGGTCTCCAACGCACATTCCATATCTACTTAAAACAACTTCGAACCTTAGGTGTGTCACCCTACGGTTCGTGAATATGTAGACATGATAGATACACATCTCCTATCAATAACCATCAGCGGGACCTGGAGATCCATAATGGCTCCCACATACTCAACGATGACTTCGCGATCGATTGAACCACTTACATACGAAACTAATTCCCTTTGTCTCGCGATACTATACTTATCCGAGGTTTGATCGTCGGTATCTCCATACCTAGTTCTACCTCGTTACTGATAAGTACTCTTTACTCGTTCCGTGATATGCATCCCTTGTGACCCAGTCACATGCTTGCAAGCTAACTAGATGACATTCCACCGAGAGGGCCCAGAGCATATCTATCCGTCATATGGATGGACAAATCCCAATCTTGGTTCATGCGCTTCAACACATACTTTCAGAATACCCAATGACACTTTTATAACCACCCAGTTACGAAGCGGCGTTTGATGTCATCAAAGTACCCATCCGGTGATGGTGATTGACATAACCTCATGGTCGAAGAATTAGGTTACTATGTATTTTAAAGCTTATAGCAAACGAACTTAATGACTTGATCTTATGCTATGCTTACTACGGGTGTGTGTCCATCACATCATTCTCCTAATGATATGATCTTGTTATTAACGACATCCAATGTCCATGATCAGGAAACCATGATCATCCATTAATCAACAAGCTAGTTTAACAAGAGGCTTACTAGGGACTCTTTTATGTTTACAAAACACACAAGTATTAATGTTTCCGGTTAATACAATTATAGCATGGGATGTAAACATTTATCATAAACATAAAGATATAATAATAACCACTTTATTATTGCCTCTTGGGCATATCTCCAACACTTGCATGCTTTCCGTTGTTAGTAGCTATCTTGGCCAAGTAGATGCTAGCAACTCCAAGAGTTAGTATTTATGCTCGATAGTGGGTTCATGCCTCTGGTAATCTCGGGAAGTGACAGAAATCTCTAAGGTACTAGATGTGTTATTGCTACTAGAGAGAAAACAACAATCATTTGTTCATAGAACAAACGTATTGTTTACTTTACACGCAATTCGTAAAGCAATAATCTGTTGCTTGCAACTTAATACTGGAGGGGGTTCGGATGATAACCTGAAGGTGGATTATTAGTCATAGATGCAGTTGGATGGCGGTCTATGTATAATGTTGTAATGCCCAATCAAGTTCCAAATGAGTCAAGATGATTAGTATATGCATGTATTTCTTTCTCGATGTTTGTCAATTGCCCCGCTGTAATTTGCTCACCCAGCATGTTATCTATCTTAAGGAGAGCCACCTCTAGTGAACTATGGACCCCGGTCCTTTCTTTTACATACAATCTACAATCTGTTTACTACTTTATGTTTACTTTCTGCAAACTATTACTTCCTTCCATTTGATACGTTTAATCCTTTGTTTTCAGCAAAACCGGTGAGATTGACAACCTTATCGTAAGTTGGGGGCAAAGTTCTGTGGTTGTGTTGTGCAGGTCTCCACATTGCTACTAGCACCGGTAGTGCGCCCTGCCAAGGCTCAGCTAGCAACACCTTTGGGGTGTTTCCTTGCTCCTACTGGTTCGATTAAACCTTGGTTTCATAACTGAGGGAAACTTACTGATGTGCTCATCATACCTTCCTCTTGGGGTTCCCCAACGAGCTCCACATCAACACCGCGCCATCAAGTATTTTTCTAGTGCCGTTGCCGAGGAGTCAAGGACATCTTCACAAGGGGAGTCCCTCATAACCAATCTCTTTACTTTGTTATTTTTGTTTTGCTTAGCTTACTTTTGATTTGTTTGCTTGTTTTGTTATCAAAAATACAAAAAAAATAGTTTTACTAGTTTGCTTTCTTTATTGAAAATACAAAAAAAATGACTACTCTTGAAAACACTAAGTTGTGTGACTTCACTAGCACCAACAACGATGATTTTATGAGCACACTTATTGCTCCACCTATGCCTGAAGCTACTTTCTTTGAGATAAAACCTGCTTTACTCAATCTAGTTATGAGAGAACAATTTTCTGGTATTGGTAATGAAGATGTTGCTGCCCATCTAAATAACTTTGTTGAACTTTGTGAGATGCAAAAGCATAGGGATATATATGGAGATATTATTAAGCTTAAATTGTTTCATTTCTCTTTGAGAGGAAATGCTAAAGAATGGTTGAATTCCTTAACTAGGAATAGTATTGATTCTTGGACTAAGTGCAAAGATGCTTTCATTGGAAAATACTATCCTTCTGCTAAGATTATATCTATGAGAAGTGAAATAATGAAGTTTAAACAATCTGATAATGAACATGTTGCTCAAGCTTGGGAAAGAATGAAATCTTTGGTTACGAATTGTCCCACTCATGGACTGACTGCTTGGATGATCATCCAAACTTTTTATGCAGGATTGAACTACTCTTCAAGGAACCTATTGGATTCTGCTACTGGAGGTACCTTTATGACCATTACTTTGGGTGTTGCAACAAAGCTTCTGGATAATATGATGGTTAACTACTCTGAATGGCATACTGAAAGAGCTCCACAAGGTAAGAAGGTAAATTCTGTTGAGGAAACCTCCTCCTTGAGTGATAAGATTGATATTATTATGTCTATGCTTGTTAATGGTAAAGCCCATATTGATCCAAATAATGTTCCTTTAGCTTCTTTGGTTGCTCAAGAAGAGCAAGTTGATGTGAATTTCATAAGACTTAACAATTTTGGCAATAATGCTTCTGGTAATAACAATTATACGCCCTACCCTCCTAATAATACTTATGGTTATAATGGTAAAACTGGATTACCTAGTGAAGGAAGAATTTTATAAGTTGAAAGAGCCACTAAAAACTTCATGCAAATGCAATATGAGCAAAATAAACTATTTACTAAAACTATGGAGGAACAATCTACCATATTGAAGAACATTAGCCATCAACTTGAAAGTCTAAATAGGGAAATTCCTAGTTTACAATTGAAACTCTCTAATGCTGAAAGGAATATATCATCTTTGTCTGAAGCTCAATCTTCATTGATTAATAAAATGGCTGCTAAACCTGAAACTAATGATAATCCCTTTGCAGCTACTAATGCTATACAAGTAAGAATCGATGAAAATGTTAGACTAATAGCTGAATTACATGCTAAGTGGGAAAGAGAAGATGAAATTGCTAGAAGCATTAGTGTTTCTACTATCACCACCACTAGTGTTGAGGCTAGTAATAGTTCTACTACTCTAAATGATAATTTTGATTTTGATCTTGATGGTTGTAATATCTCTGAAGTTATTAAGTTCCTACAAAAGCTTGCTAAAAGTCCTAATGCTAGTGCTATGAACATGGCCTTTACAAAACACATTAATGATGCTCTCATAAAGATTAAAGAAGAAAAGATGAAACATAAAGATTCTATTCCTCTAAAACAAGAAGATGGTTGGGAACCCATCATTAATATGAAAGTGAATGACTTTGATTTCAAAGCTTTATGTGATCTTGATAGTAGTGTTTCTATTATGCCTATAAGGATTTATGATATGCTTGATTTGCCACCACTTGAAGATTGTTATTTGAATGTCCCACTTGATGATAATGCTAAAAAGAAACTCATGGGGAGTATTAATGATGTTCTTATTATGGTTAACAATGCCTATGTCCCCGTTGATTTCTATGTTTTGGATGTTGAATGCAATGCTTCTTGTGCTATTACTTTGGGAAGACCTTTTCTTAGAACTGTTGGTGTCATTATTGATATGAACATTAAATATCAGCTCCCACTAAAGAAAGGTATAGAACATTTCCCCAAGAAGAGAGAGAATATTTCTATTGCCTCTCCTATGAAAACAAAATTTGGTTTTAATGCTTCTTCATTTGAGAACACTTGATTCTTCTTTTTGCTTCTTATGCCTAACTTAAAGGCGTTAAAGAAAAGTACTTATTGGGAGATAAACCAAAAGTTTTAGATGAGTCTTGAAAGTTATTACCTCAGTAATAACCGCTTCTTATCCTTTTTATTTGCTTTTTGTGCCAAGAGTAACCTCTAATGAGAGAGAAGTAATCATTGGGAAAGTTGTTGTCCCGAAACAGATTTATGTGCTTTACCGTAAAAATTCGTGTAAAATCTATGTATGTCCTTTTGAGGCGTCAATTTTTGTGCTTCTGCCCCAGGTTGTTATCTAACTTTCATTCGTTCAACACATTTTATTTGAGCAACAGAAGAACTTCGAAAAAAATCGTCTTTACCTGCTGGTCTGTTTTGACAGATTTCTGCCATTTTATGCATTTGCTTCTTGTTGGTTCCTTTTTGAGTTCTTTTGGGGAATTGAGCTTTTTAAGGGAAGCGCTTCAGTAGCTAGTATTCTAATGGAAGTTTATTGGTGTTAGAACGGAACCTAAAGACTTATTTATCTTGAGTGCACTAATGTTGCTAATAAAGATTGTGTGAAGTTTTGTATGAAGGAAAAAATTTCAGGTGTATAGAAGGAATGAGTAATGAGATGAAGGATGGACTAAAGCTTAAGCTTGGGGATGCCACGCGTGTCACCTCAAGAAATATCCAAGAAGTACAAGCGTCAAAGCTTGGGGATGCCCAAGGCATCCCCTTCTTTATCAATAAAAATTCCAGGTTCCTTCCAAACGCTTCATTTTTATTGTTTCATGCACAGTTGTGTTGTTCTTGGAGCGTCTTCTTTTACGTTTTTGTTTTGGTTTTTCGTTTGCTTTTGTTTGCTTAGTTTGCTGAATAAATTTGTTGGACCCCCTCTTTCATACATTGGTTTTCAAATAGTCTGGTTTGGTTTGGAAAAGAGTAGGAAAGCTCATGCTTAAGTGGTAAAAAGAGCTTGTTTTCGACTATGGCCTATGCTTTGTCATGCTTTTGGATTTATGCTTAGTATTCTTTGTTGTAGCATGACTTGTTATAAACAATTGAGATTGCTTAATTTGCCTTGGATGAATCATGTGTGTTTTAGCATATTAAAGCATAGTATAGTTGTATTCTCTTTTGATGCTTTATTTGGGTTGACTTGGCGCATGCTCACACCATGTTATGACTATCCAAAGTCACCATAGCCTTTATGATCCTTTAGTTTTCAACTTGTAGTATCACTTTATGCTTTGATCAATGATGTTTTGTCGCTCTGCATGATTATGGCCATTATTGCTCTCTTAGTTTGTCGCTCCCAGTCTTTTGCTAGCCTCCACAACCAAGTATGAGTTCCACTCATACATCCAACTCCCTAAACCAAGTTATTCCAAAGAGTCCACCATACCTACCTACTAGCTTATGCTATTCCAAGTATATTCATGTTTTTGTTTACCTTCCAAATTAAACTTGTTATGAGAAAACTAGTGATTAAAGCTCTCACGAACTTGATGGCACACTTTACTTTTCTTGCCCTTAATAAACTTGAACCATTGTGTCATCTATGTTGTATATGCTTGCACTTATTTGTTGGGAATTAGCAGAACCATGTTGTCATGGGGAACGCTTTCAACATTACACTTGGTACTTGTACCTAGTTGATATCATGATATTTTGTCTATGGATGTCGTCGGTGTGAAATGAAAGGGGAGCTTGTAAGTCCATGGAGTTATGTATATGTGTTAGAGAAACGCCTGGGCCACTGGTATAATCCATGCTGACATGGTGGAAACCTGTAGCGTAACCATAATGAGCTGTCTATGAAGCATTCTTCTTATAAAAAAAGAGTCCTATATTGAGAAAAAAGAGAAAAAGAAAAAAGAGATTATGAAAAGAGGAAAGAGAAAAAAAAGCACCATATTCCCATGGTAAATAAGAAGATTGCTGAGATGCTCGTTGTCTACTTGCCTTGTCATTTTGATATGGGGATTCTTCCCTATCATCGGGCAAGGGGTACCCCGTTGGCGGTTCTCTATGATACACATGTACTTACGATGACAAGAACTTACCGGTGACTAAACTTGAGTAGCATGAGGAGCGGCCCTCGTATACAAGGGACGTGAGATTTCTAACCTATACTTCGTCAAGCATGTACACAGTTTGTTCACTTTAACCTGAATCACTTCAAGATGCTTATGATAGGGGCAACGAGAGCTGAAAGCTATAAGTACCATAATTTTTGGAAGCTCTTTATGAAACTTAAATCTCTACTTCCTTCTATGAAGGCCTTTCTTCCACCATTATCTTGAGTCTCCACCTTCTAACTTTATGCACCTACTTTGAGAGCATAGTGGCCATTCTTAGTTATATGTGCATTGTCCCAAGACTAGTTGATTAATGTATAACTTGATATTGCTTGTTCTAAACTATTTGATCTAGTCTCTCTTATGAACTTTGAAGGTGTCCTATGCATTTATATTTTCTACTCTATGAGGGACAAGCTGAATACGATTATGCTATGTTTTCTTTATATGATACAAACAAACGTCTTGCAAAGCATTGTTATTCATGAATTTTTTTTTGTGCCTTTTCATGTTGCATCATAGTTTCTTTGTCTTATTGCTAGAACTTTGTATTTCATGTTATGATTGAAGTACTATGATCCTAGCTTTGATTTTACAAATACTTTGATCAAGTCTTTGATGGTGCATGTCACCTCAAAAATTATTCTTTCTTTTTATCACTTACCTACTCGAGGACGAGCAGGAGTTAAGCTTGGGGATGTTGATACATTGCAAATGTATCTATAATCTTTGATGTTCCATGCTTGGTTTTATCTACTTTCTTGTGTTTTGTCCACACTTTGGAGTACTTTTCATATGATTTCTTGGAGTAACCTATTAACAAGAGCCACAGTGCCAGCTGCCTATTTTCTGTTGTTTTTGGTTCCAGGAAAGTCAGAAAATGAATATTCTCGGAATTGGACGGGACAAAAGCCAAAGTGCCTATTTTTCTAGAAGACATCTGATGCCAGAATACGAGACGGAGAAGGGCTGGGGGCTGGCCACACCACCTGGCCGCGCAGCCAGGCCTGGCCCGCACCAGGGGTGGTCTGGCCGACCCCAGCACCCTCTCGGCCTCTCCTTCCGCCTATAAGATGCCTCCGATACCAAAACCCTAAGTACCCGATCAAAAATCCACGAAATAGTCTGTAGCCGCCGTCGTCTCCATCCCTAGATCGGGAGGGATCTGAAGCTCTTCCTGGCACCCTGTCGGAGAGGGGAATTCACCTTGGAGGCCTTCTTCATCATCATGCAAGCCTCCGGTGTGATGCGTGAGTAGTTCACCTCTGGACTACGGGTCCATGTAGTAGCTAGATGGCTGGTTCTCCTCCTTTGTGCTATCATGTTTAGATCTTGTGAGCTCCGTTCATGATCAAGATCATCTATTTGTAATCCATACATGTTGTGTTTGTGGGGATCCAATGGACATTGAGATGCTATTTCAGATTGATTGTTGATTCTATCATGTCTTTATTATTTTTGATCTTGCATGCTTTCCATTGTTAGTAGTTATCTTGGCCAAGTAGATGCTAGCAACTCCAAGAGTTAGTATTTATGCTCGATAGTGGTTTCATGCCTCTGGTAATCTGGGGAAGTGACAGAAATCTCTAAGGTACTAGATGTGTTGTTGCTACTAGGGAGAAAACAACAATCGTTTGTTCATAGAACAATCGTATTGTTTACTTTACACGCAATTCGTAAAGCAATAATCTGTTGCTTGCAACTTAATACTGGAGGGGGTTCGGATGATAACCTGAAGGTGGATTATTAGTCATAGATGCAGTTGGATGGCAGTCTATGTATAATGTTGTAATGCCCAATCAAGTTCCAAAGGAGTCAAGATGATTAGTATATGCATATATTGCTTTCTCGATGTTTGTCAATTGCCCCACTGTAATTTGTTCACCCAGCATGTTATCCATCTTAAGGAGAGCCACCTCTAGTGAACTATGGACCCGGTCCTTTCTTTTACATACAATCTACAAACTGTTTACTACTTTGTGTTTACTTTCTTCAAACTATTACTTTCTTCCATTCGATACGTTTAATCCTTTGTTTTCAGCAAAACCGGTGAGATTGACAACCTCATCGCAAGTTGGGGGCAAAGTTTTGTGGTTGTGTTGTGCAGGTCTCCACGTTGCTACTAGCACCGGTAGTGCGCCCTGCCAAGGCTCAGCTAGCAACACCTTTGAGGTGTTTCCTTGCTCCTACTGGTTCGATTAAACCTTGGTTTCATAACTGGGGGAAATTTACTGTTGTGCTCATCATACCTTCCTCTTGGGGTTCCCCAACGAGCTCCACATCAACACCGAGCCATCACTTTTCTCATCTCAACCCCTCAACTAGTTGCTGGTACCGTGGCGGAGCTATGCACAGCCAGGGGGGCACTGCCCCCCCCCCCCCTTGATCTTTTCTGAATTTAACTGTGAAGGGATTGAAACTTGCCATTTCAAGTGTGAATTTATATTACTTTGCACAAAACAGAAAACACCCAAGGTGACTAGAGTGAAAACATGAATAATGATATGTTTATTTCTTCATAAAGAAAACAACAACTACATCCCCTCTCTTTAGGCTAGGCTAGGCACACTACTCGCTCGCTCGCACCATCACTTGGAGGCTGATGATGATGATCAGAAAACCATCCTGGCACTTGATCGCTTAAGCTGAGCGACCAAATAAATGATTGGGCTTGTTCGGAAGTCGCGTTGTGTCCTATCCTGTTCAGTACATAAGAATCCTTTACGACTACTAATGGATCGCCGAAAGTAAAGACGGTCGAGAGACACTTTGAAATTCATGTCGAACTGTGGCCCGAAAACAAAAAGTAAAGAAAGCGATGGTAATGTTGGGGATGGACGTGACCATGCATATGCATCGTACAACCACAAAGCATAGCAGCGGCAGATGATATGAGGGTATGATCGCTCAAAGCTCAGCATTGCCACTTGCCACTTGCCAGTTTGCCACTTCTCTCTCTGCTCTGCTCTGTAGTATCATACTCAGTTTCTCCCTCACACACACACACACTTCATACCTTCATCCACGCCACATCTTTCGGCCACCCGCTATACCGACCGTTGCGCACCGTCGCTGGATCATCCCGCAATGGTGTCCTACATGACGTATTCCATCTTGTTATAGCGGTCGTGGGCTACACCCAATGCCGCAGCTCCGCCTTCACCACCGCCGCTAGCAGACCAGCCGGCCTCCTCCTCCTCCTCCTCACCCCCATCATCGTCGCTACCACCTACCCCATCGGAGTCGGACTGGCTCCCGGAAGAGATCTGGGAGAACACGCTATCGTTCCTCTGCACCGACGCTGACAGAGGCGCCGCCACGGCCGTCTGCCAGACCTGGTTCCAGGCAGAGCGCCGCCTGGCACCTGACCGTTCGCAACTGCTATGTTGTGGACCCGCTCCACACCGTCCAAAGGTTCCCTTCAGTCCGAGTTGTTGTGGTCAAGGGGAAGCCACACTTCACGGACTTCGAGTTGATGTCGCGCAACTGGGGCGCCTACGCTGCGCTGTGGATCGCGGCCGCCGCCCACGGCTGGCCGCTTCTCGAGAAGCTCTCCTTAAAACGCATGGTCGTCACCGACACATGTCTCGATATGATCGCGGAATCCTTCAGCAACCTCCAGCTCCTGCGACTCCACAAATGCAAGGGCTTCACAACAAACGGGCTCACCGCCATTGCACAAGCTTGCCGGTTAGTTTCGTCCTGCTTTCACTTTTATCCCAAGCTAAAGCGTGTGTCTCTTAGGTGTGCCTGTGAGTCACTAGTACAGTTTATATATATGAGTCAATGTGAGAAATGCATATGAGGCAGAGATCGATTTCGGTTTGTGCTTGTTTGGTCTTCGCTGTAGCTTTTCTCATCTCAACCCCTCAACTAGTTGCTAGTTCCGTGGCGGAGCTATGCACAGCCAAGGGGGCCACTGCCCCCCCCCCCCCCCCCCACCCCACCCCACCCCCAGCCCAAGATTTTTTTGACTACTTAAGGTTTGATCTTTTCTGAATTTAACTGTGAAAGCATTGAAACTTGCCATTTCAAGTGTGAATTTCTATTACTTTGCACAAAACAAAAAACATCCAAGGTGACCAGAGTGAAAACATGAATAATGATATGTTTATTTGCTGTCTGCATTTGCTTGATCATGATTTTGGTAATGTCATGCCAAGTGTATCTAGATTTATACATTTTCTCATAAATCTCCTCCGTTAAATATCCGTTCGTACTTTGTTTCTCATGTGATGGTAGTGTTGGTAGTGGACTAATGGGCGCTCTTCTTCTGGCTTCCTAATTTCTTTCTACCCTCCATGCTGCAAAAATTTAGGTGAACTTGACCTGGAAGGGAGCGCCCAAGATGGTGAGAATCCTTCACGTCTATGGCTCAGCAACTTTCCAGAATCCTATACTTTTCTGGAAACTCTGAATTTTTCAGCCTTAACCAGCGAGGTCAATTTCCCTGTACTTGAGAGGCTAGTAAGGAGATGATGCAACCTGAATACTCTGAAGCTCAACAATGGTATCCCTATTGAAAATGTTGTTGCCCTGCTTTCTGCGGCTCCGCAAATAATAGAACTCGGGTTGGCAACTTCATCTACAATCCAGATCTTTTCAGAATTGTCCAAGCGATGTTTGCGGGTTGTAGAAGCCTGATAAGTCTTTCTGTGGGCTGCTCCTGTTCTAGTTGGTCCTGTTCCAGTTGTTCCTGTTCTAGATTACCTGCCAGCATTATATTGTGTATGTGAAGGCCTCACATCTCTCAATCTATGTTACGCCTTTGTGCAAGACCCCAAGCTTGTAGCGTTTATTGAAAGATGCAGGAATCTGCTGAAGTTATGAGTATGAAACTCTTCCTTTTAGTACTTGATTGATGAACATATTAAATGCCATGCTATTTGTGCATTTTCTTTCTTCTTTTAAAAGTTTAAACTCTGATTTAGGACGATGGTGTAACTGTTGCAGCAGAAAATTGGCGTAAACTGCAAGACTTGTGGGTTGTTTATGCTGAATATTATGGTTATCGAGGCATGCCAGCATTCTTGACTGAAGTAGGCCTTGTTGCAGTTCCTGCCAACTGTCCAGGGCTGGAAAGAGTAATCTAATTCTGCAGCCAGATGAGTAATAAGGCCCTCATTACGGTTTCCAACAATAGTCCAAACCTGACGTCCTTCCGATTGGCCATGACCGGACCGAACCGTTATGCGGACTACATCACAGGACAGCCGTTCGATGCTGGTTTAAGCGGCATCGTGCAGTCATGCAAGGTCCTCCGGCGCCTTTCTATCAAGGCTAGTCTCACAGACGATAGACTGAGGTTGGTTGCTGTACATGGTGATCGAGTGGAGGTGATGTCACTAGCCTACACTGGGGACACGGATCTGAGACTGAACTATATCCTCTCGGGCTGCAAGAGCCTGAAGAGGCTGCAGATAATGTAGTGCGCATTTGGGGAGATGGCCTTGCAGGCGAAGCTGGAGACACTGCGATACCTGTGGATGACTAATTGCAAGGTGATTGTACTTGGATGTCGACTGCTTACACTCAAGGTGCCCCGGCTTAGCGTTGAAGTAATAAACGACCCTGCTCCTGCAGGGACAGATCTGACAGAGGTAAATCCTGCCCTCGCTGTCAAAAGTTTGTACATCTACTAGACACTGATCGGTCCAAGGTCTGATGGGCCAGAGGGCATCCTGATTGCACCTAGTGTAGCATAGGTTCTTATCCATGAACTAGGAAGTTGGATAACTATGGCACCGTTTCAATAATCTTGTGATGTAATGCACTGTTGTGCGTGCTGCTACCTAAACTCTACTGTTGTGATCATGCGGTCCTGGAGTGCTGGTTTTATTTGACTGTATTGTACTGTACTGTACTATTGTGCTGCTATGCTAGCTACAAGAATGTAATCCAACTTGGTATCGTTTAAGTTATTTTATTTGAATGGAGGTTCATCCTGATCTGTCATGAAAGGGGTGTGTAATTTATTAGTCACACATTTGGTCGCAGCCGGTTTAATGTACTAGTACCCTCTTGCAGCCTCGTGTTATATTAGTTATAGTCCATCATCCATAGCCCACAAGAGCCGGATTTAAAAAATTAGTTCACTAACAGAGGAGGCCTGATGCATGCTGCTATGTTACTGTTAGGGTGCCTCCTGAATGACCCCTTGCATCGCCCACAGTGGATGAGGAAGGGAGGAGGTGCGCGGGAAGCAACCGGGACGCAAGACCACTTCAAACGAAGCCAAAGCCCACGAGGATTCCACGGCCTAACCCGAAGTACACCGGCCCAACTTGGGTCCGGTAAGGAGCTACAAAAGGATTGACCTCGTCTGCATCCAGAAGCATCAAAACTAAACGGCTCGCATCGGTTTCAATCCACCATGTGAATCGTGTCTTCAAACAAAAGAGTAAAATGCATTGGTGGTTACTAAAGACACAGCTATACGTGAAATACGGTCACCAAAGACATGAGTGTGTGTCGTACACGGTCAGTGCAGCCCGTAGAGCGTCGTATTTATCGACGTGGCACTAGTTTGACTAGTCTCTATTAGTGGATTTTTTGTAAAAAGAGCCCTCCCAATCCTACTTTCTATAAAATGCCCACAGACAACCTGATTGGGCTCTTTAGAGAAATTGTCGGTGGGCCCACCCACCTTGTTCCTCCTGTTCATCCTCTCACTTCCTCTGTCTCCTCCACAGGATGCAGACGATAGCGGTAGGGGCTTCTCCCCGTTATAGAACTGGAGGCGCCCATCATCGCAGCGCTCAAAGATCGGTCGGTTTGCCGCCGTAGCTCTTGTTCCGTTGCCGCCCGTCTCGGCCCCATCCCCCATCTCTCCCCCGTGTTCTGTGCCACCGTGGCTCCCGTTCTGCCTCACCTTGTGAGGTGTTCGCCGGTGGGGTCAGCCTGCGTTGGTGTTCGGCGGCCTCGGTCCTCAGCGGAAGCAGCCAAGCCTCCAACCACCGGTGGCGGCGCGGGAACTAGGGTGACAATTCATAGGGCCCACTGTCGCGGGGTTGAGCACGGAAGGCATCAGAGTGGTAGCAGCGGTCTCCGCATGTATGCGAGGGGAGGGGGCATAGTGGAGGTGGCGCATGAGGAACTCTGGCGGGCGCACTCAGGGGATGGGTGGTCGTCCCGACGGCGAGGTTCGAGAATAGAGTTGTCCATGTGAAGACATGCCTTGGTGCAGCAATCCCGTGATGCCAGAAGATCAGAGGAGCACGGGGTTATCCACCAATAGCTATGGTGAGTGTGGATGTAGAAGCCGCGAGGGCAGCAGGCGGTGACCAGGCACGTCTCCCAGCAATTTTCGTTTCTTCCTTTTCTTTTTTATGTGGAAGAATATAGGAGGGACCTAATTAGGGGAAGAGAAACGAGTTTTAGGGGTATTTGCAAACTGAAATCAAGTTGAGACCTAACAGACGGGGTCCATCACTTGCACATGGGCAAATACAAGGCTAAACCGTGACTGGGTGACTGTGGATAAGTGTCCAATGTGTATTGAGTGACCGTAAATCGCGTATAGCTGTGCATTTTACTCTCAAACAAATGGCGCATGTTTCAGCTAAATCATGTCACAATGTAAACTCTAGTTCTATTTTTCATTTTATCATCCGAGGAACACTCTGAATGCTGTCATTTAATCAATAGTGTTGTGTTTCTGTCAAAAAGAAATACGGAACGAACTTCCCCTTCTCCTTCGTCTTTTTGAGTGCATGTGCATTTACTAGCTTTGTTTATTACACATATCCTATATCTTCTTATACTATATACTAGCTGAAGGCTGAAGCCCAGGCGCTGGAGGGAGCAGAGTGTCCTCCACCTCGTGCTCGACCCCTTTGGCCTCTGCTCTGGAGCAAGGGGCTGTGTGAGAGGGATCCATGGGCGGCGGGAAACCAGCGCAACGACCATTTGCCGCACATATATTTGGCTTGTGGCTTTTTGTCATATTGTGCTTTGCCTTAGCTATCTTCATCTGTTCATATCTTGTTTGCAGGGAGATGGAATCCATCCTTTTGCACAAGAAGCCTAGGTTAATAAATTTTTGCACAAGAAGCCTAGGTTAATAAATTTTAGCAGGTTTAGTGGACGGTCTGGAACAGGCTCTCTAACGTCCAGGAGGCAAGTCAGGGAAAATAAGGAGGTAAAGTCAGAATACTGTAGCATAATTAATCCAATAAGAACTCTAATTAATCACTGTACGTAATTACACAGTAATTACTATAGACAGAAAAAATGAAACTAAATTTTATTGCACCATAATTTTGCTCGTGTGTAATAACTCAAAATGCATAACAAAAATTTGCATTATACAAATTAATTTGGATCATTTTGGTCTTAATAATACAGTTTGGAAGAAGCAAAGTTCGGGTACTGTGCCTTCTCTAACTTTCCTTGAGGAAGTTAGAGTATCTCGTTCCCTTGTGCAAGTTAGAGGATCTGGTTCCGGTCCGGTGTACTGTCTCCAGTACTTTGCAGTTTTTCCTGTTAAAGAACAGTTCTAGCCAACCACCCATAAGTTCAATCTACATTTCACACCATGCAACCTATATCTGATAAATAAAAGTTTTTTTATAAACACAGTACAAATGCATACACTCATAATGCGTACATACACTCACCAATATAAACACATCCACGTACACCCTACCCCTATGAGCACCTCCGAGAGACTGAGCCGGCAGGTCTTGAGATTGACGAAGTCACTGCAGGTGCCTCGCTATCGACGGGAAGGTCGCCTCCCACTGAAAGAATATTCCGGCTTTATAAGACACCAAAGCGTCAAACCTGGGGTTTTGAACTCTGATGGGCTGGGGGTACCACTGCCCTCCTAACCATCCAACCACGGGTTGGTTCTCAATAAAAGATATATTTTTGGCAAGAATTGTACCATACTCTTTTCTTTTACACTACTACAACATGAGGTCATTCAAAGAAATAAGGGTCACTGGTATGAATAAGACATTTTTAGTAGGTTATTTTCCATTCTGCCATAGCTACATGTCTTTTGTGTTGGATTTATTTTATTACATATTATTTTTTTACTCCTACAACTGCTCTTTATGAGATGCTAGGGAATATGGTGCGGCGACATGCCACGGGCCTGGAGACAGTTTTTTAATCTAATTGCATTATTAGATAGGATGTTGATCTAGTTTTAAGTAGATGCGGGACACTGAACAGTACGAAGATAAAGGGTGTGTTTGGTTCAGCTGTAGATTTTAGAAAATCTATTGTGAGCTGTGAGAAAGTTGTTATGAGTTAAAAACTATAAAAATCTAAAAGTTTAATGAAGTTGTATTTATCCATAATACCCCTTATAAACTTTAAACACACTTGACACCTCAATTGACACTAAAATTGTTCTCTACACTTATTTTAACGTAGACAACCATTTTGAAAATAAAAGTATCATATATGAATTTACAAATATAAACATATAAACATGAAGCTTATCAAATATGCATTTACAAATATAAACGTGACACGTATATTTTAGTTTTTCGGATATGCATCAACATTCACAAATATTGTCATCAATATTCTCATAAACTTGTTCCATAGTTTCAAATCCATACAAAGACGAAGGTCAATGTCACACTATAGGTGCTGGACATGGGCACTCGGGTCGGGCAAAACGAACTAGTGTAGTGGACCAGGACCATATGAGGGGTCGGCGGTGAGTTATGAAGCGCACCGACGACTTTGTTCGCCGCGCTATGCACGGACAGCATCTCCAACCCACTCGAGCAAAGGGCAGGCCAGAAAAGTGAGAAAATGACGCAAAGCTACCACATTTGGAGCATAGGTGTCACAAAACTATCAACATTAGGCGGGTTCACACATAAAGAGGATTTTTTGGGCATGGTCGTGACAGAAAGCACAGATTCTGCGTTTGCCTGCTCCTAACCCGTTTTATGACAGCTCTGGCCCACATGTTAGGTCCACGTGGCAATGTGGTTGACGGAGGGAGGGGATGGCCATTAGGTTTGTGTTGTTTGAATCGATCTGGTTCCCTGTCCACTCCTTCTCTCTCGTTTTTCTCGCTATCTCGCCTCCCTGCTCTAGCTTGTTGCCCGCCGCTGCTTCTGATCTCCCGTCGCTGCTCGCCAGCACCATAGTTTCCTGGGGAGATTGTGAGGAGTCCTCCACTGATCTGGGTGGTGACTTGGAGGTAAGTATTACATTCCCCACCGATAGCTAGGGTTAGGGTTCATAGAGATTTGGGGATTTTTTTATCTAGGCACGAATTTCGTTGAGTGATTGTTGCCAATTGAAATGTTAGGGTCCAACAACCATGTATGACTCAGATTACTGCGGATTATCCAAGGAGGGACCAAATCCCATCGGTTCCAGATGCAATGTTGTGGTTGTAAAAAATGTGGCATTTGAGGGATGTTGGACCGACAGACGGTTCTTGTCCTTTCTAAGGGAGGTGTGTGTAATTTGTGACCTATTTTTATATATATTAATGTGCATGTTGATGTACAATGTGCTAAGAGATTGTGCTCTGTCAAAAAAACTACGGGATGGTGAATCTTGTGGCTTTCAAAAAAAATTGAATTATTTGACTCATTAGTCTCACAGGGGACTCTAAGTACGCTTAATCTCATATCAAATTGTACTCGTGATCAAACTTCCTAGTCGTTCAGCCATCCTCCCACTACTCCAGCTCCAACACGGTTAACTTCTCCGTTCCTTCCGGTTGAGTTTCCGAGAAAAAAATTAGACCTTGTTGATAATACTACCATATCAACTGTAGCAACACAGGGAACCCTAAATAGAATTGACTGTTTTATTTTATTTTTTGCATCATTATGACATCATCATGCATGTTTTTGTTATAAAAGTATTTTGCTAAAAGTCTATTATTGTTTTGACATGACTCCCCTCCTTTATTTCAAACTAAAACCCCAGGATTTGCTATGATATTTTGTTTTCCTAAAAACTATCTAAAAAATATTTTAAAAATAATATTCCTTCCGATCCATATTAATTATCGCTAGATCGGATATATCTAGCACTAAAATATGTTTAGTTACATCCATTTCAGTGACAACTAATATGAATTGGAGGGAGTACATAAATAAAACACATTTTATAAAACCTAGGAAGACAGCCGCCGGCCAGTCCCAAAAGGCCCAGCCAGCAGCCAGTAGCCACCTACCACCCAACACCCAAACCTAGCTACCTCACACCCGCTTACCCGGCTACCGCCAACCCACACCCACCCTGTCGCCAGCATGCCGCACCGCACGCATGCACGCGGCGGCACCCCACCTTGTCATGACTCATGCACACAACACAGCACGACCACACCCCCGACACAACACTACTACACACCATGCACTCACACCACAACTCACGCACAGTGCCTCTCGCACGCCACCAACCACGCGATCCCCCATCCCCAACCTCTCGACCCCACATTGTATCCCCGTCGCTAGCAACCGCCGCCGCCTAGCCTCGATCATCCTGCGCTGTCGCCGCTCTCTATAGTTGACCACACCGCCCTCTGCACCACTGCCAGCCGTACCCTCCTCCAGCGTCAACCATCCCCGACTTGGCCTCCCTGTCGTCGGATTGAGGACAAGTACGCCATGAGGGGGTCCTCGAGGCGTGCAGAAGAGAGGGGTGTGAGACGTACGGTATTCCGGGACGGTGAGCACACAAGTTTACCTAGGTTCGAATCCGCCAGCTTTGGACGAATCCTACTCCTACTAGCAATCCAGTAATACGGCAGAGCCGGAATATGGGTTACAAGGGTTTCGCCTGTGCGAGTTGAGGTTGTCGACTATTGTGTTGTAAGGTGTTCGCCCTAAAGGCTCTCCCTAGGACGGCTTATATAGATATCCGGCCTAGGGTTTACAGGAGAGATCAATCCGGATACGACTAAGAGTTGGTTACAGAGTACATCTTGAACTACAAGTAACATTATGGGCCTAAATCGGTAAGTCTTCTGGGCCTTCCCGTAGCCGGATTGGACTCCGTCTTCTCTCCTGACTGGGCCGCCCGTGAAGCAAAGCTCTAACCCGAAGTGGGCCACCCTGGTCAGTGAGGAACTGTGAGGATACCCGGAAAGTATATCCCCAACAGCAGCCCCCGGAGGCCTCCAAGATCCAAAGTCGGATTTTATCATCGTCTAGCTTGATCTTCGGCTTGCAGAATCTTGAAGGGTTCCTGAAACTTCACAAAAAATATGATCCGGGTCTTAAAAATAAGTCGGACCTATCAATTAGTTACTCGGATTTTCCAGCTCGATTTAAAACTAAGCCGGAACTTGGTTTCTACGCCACCTGACACAAGCATAGTCAAGTCACGTCATCTGACAGGCGTGCCGTTAGCACGACCGTTGGTGGGTCCGCGGTTCGCGGAACCGAGGCGCCGTTTCAATGCGAGTGTGGAGATCGAGGAGACGCAATCATCGCGTGGGTCCTTCCCAGTTCTTTCCACGACGCGTGGTGGTTACACTGTAGCATTTGCACGAATCTTGGCGCAGTTAGGTGGATATAAGGGGTTTGGATTTCTCCTTCTCCTTTCCACCAGTCTTTGTCGTTTCCTTTTCTCCCAATCCTTCTGCGTGCTCAGAGCTCTCTCGTCCTTCCCCCCACAGAAACTCCCAACGCCGCCACTTTCAGGTCATCTTCTCACCGAAGAAATGGCTTCATCGTCTTCTTCCTCCGGTTTGGCGGCAATAGCGGCGACGGCGACGGCGGAAGCAGCAGCGGAGAAGGAAAGCTTCCGGGGAATCTGGATCCCCTGCGCCCTTGACAAGGACGGCCTCAAGAACGTGGAGAAGGAGGGGCTTCTCGCCGCCAGCGACTGGCGGAGCGGCTCTGGTGAAACCGTCCCCAACCCGCAAGATGGCGAGCGGGTCCACTTCGGCACCCATCTCGACCGAGGTCTGTCTTTTCCTCCCTCGAAGTTCTTCTCCGAGGTTATAGATAATTACGGAGTTCAACTCCACAATCTTCCTCCCAACTATCTCTTAGAGATGAGTGTGTTTGCATCGCTTTGCGAGGGCTTTCTCGGCATTAGGCCGAGTTTGCTTCTCTTCCGGTACTATTTCCATGTCCGGAGAAATTCCATCACTGTCGGTGTTCCTTACATCACCGGCACTATTAGCTTTTCACTTAGACGTGACCGGGCATATCCCAAAATTTCTGCCAGTGACTCGGTCAAACAATGGCCAGCCACTTTTTTCTATCATAGGGATATTCCGGCTCCCGGCAAAGCTACTGCTTTGCTGGCTTTTGTCGACGGTGCCGCCATAGCCCAGCCTTCCTGGGACGAGGCTGCTCCGGCTCTCACCGACGATCTGATCCTCGTTAAGAGGCGGATCGAATATCTGATCAAACACATGGGTCTGAAGGGATCCGACTTGGTCCGGTGTTGGGTCTCACGTCGGATCCAGCCACTTCAGTACCACGGGGATAGACTGATGCACTCCATCACATCTTCCAAAAAAGACTCCCTCTGCATCAGCCCCAAATCCTACACCACTCAAGGCTACATCAGCCAGATCAAGTGGCTGATCAAGGAGTGGATCGAGAGGAGGATTCTGGAGATTTCTCTGGATATGTACACAGCGGAAAACCCCGTGGTGTCGGTAAGCTTCCATCAATACACCTTTTATGTGTTCCAATATCTAAGTTATATACTACATTGCTGATATGCTTTCTTGTTTTCAGCTTGCTGACCTCCCCGAGTTGGAGCTTGCTCCACTCGAAGGATATCCTCCTGAGTTTTCTCAGGAGACTGAAGTGGTCCCATTGCCGGACCTTGCGCTCAAGAAGCGCAAAGCTCCGATAGTGGTTGTTGGCACAAAGGAAGTGCCTGTTGTGAAGAGGTAACTTTCATTCACAATTTCCTCCTTTGTACCTTTCTCGAATTTCTTTCTGAGATGTAATGTTTCCAACTTTACTACATTCTCAGAGCAAAGCCTCTCATCAAGGGTAAGGGGAAAGGGATTCCTGCGAAGCCCCTGCGACAGACGAAGCTCGCCATAGCTTCTCCTGCTGTGGCTCCTCCAACTCCTGCCCCTCAACCTTCTGCAACTCCGGCGATCATTCCTTCTCCGGTGGTCGCAGAAGATCCGGCTCCTCCAACGGAGCCTGCGATCCTTGGGTCGCAGACTGATGTCACCGTGGGTGCGTCAGGTCAAGATAAGGGTGAACCCTCTTTAGGTAATGATCCCTCGGCTGAAGTCTCCGCCGACAACCTCATCGGCAATCCGGGACTTGCCAAGTTTGGCCTATCCCGGAAATCCGTAGAGGAAATCCAGCGGCTAGCCAGGCAAGTCCTGGACAAAAGCCATTTATCCCCCGAGGAGGAAGCGCAAGAAGCGGAGGACGTCAAGTTCTCCGACCTTCTCGCTCAAGTCCGCCTTCGCGACGAGAGGATTAGGGCTAGCGGGCTTCCAACAGCCCCAGTAATCCCTCTTACCCTCGCCGAGAAGGTGGCAACTGAAGTGAACGCGGGTTTAGACAAACTCACCCGCGAGCAATATGTAAGTCGGAATTCCAACTCTTGTTTTTACATTATGTTATATCATATCCTCTAGCCCCCAAGCATCAATTAGGATATAGAATCCGAGTTTATGCTTCATTAGGATGCCAAAGAATGAACTAGTGTAGCCCCCAAGGCTCGTGCTGATATTTAGCAAAAAATATTAGCCCGAGTCTTAAGTAGCTTTCTGACTTTGGGTATTCTGACTTATAGAAAGTATGTTCCTATAACCAGGAATTATTATCCAATGTCTGTGATAAGCGGAGAGAGATCAAAGCTCTCCGGCTTAAAAATGCTGAGCTCAAGGTAGCCAAGGATGAAGCCGAAGGTAAACATTTCGAGATTCAAACCTTGTATTTTGCTTTTCCAATGTCGAATTTTTCTAAACTGTTGTTCTTTTTGACTTACAGCGTTGGTGAAACAATCCAACGCTATGATTGAAGAGGCCGAGAACCTCAAGACCCTAGAGGTGGAGAACAAGGGACTTCGCCAAGAGCTGGATAAGCTCAAGGCGGATCATGAAACGAGCATAGCTCAAGTCCTGGAATCCTCCTCCATGGCCACTGAAGAGCGTGATCGCAAGATTGCCGCTCAAGATAAAGTTATCTTGGACCTCAAGAATGAGCTTGGCAGAGAGAAGGACATCTCCCAGGCGCTCCAGGCTGAACTCCAGAGTCTCCGGGAGGAGAAGGCCAAGATTGAGGATGTCATTCTTGGTATGTTTCCCCTCTCTGACTTATCTTTTCCTCAACTTTCATCAATGTCGGATTTTTATTGACTTGTTTTGTGTATAGGTCCTCTGAACTTGACGGACTCTTCCTCCTCCGAGCCCCGCACCCACCGACTTACTCAAGTCGGTGATCTTCTGCATGACTTCCGCCCGTCTATTGAAGACATTGGCGAGTCTCTCAGGATTGCGGACATGCCAAGCATGTCGGATTTTCAGGTGCGGGACAAGGCCAAGGAAATGCCGCAGCTTGTTCGGGACTAGAACATGTCCTACGCGCGGACTGCTGCGCAGAACGCTCTCACCATGGTCATGAGCCACCATGGACACATGGAGATATGGCAAGTGACCAGAGGGTACTGCAAGGTAGACGAAGACGGCCAGGAGCAAGACCTTCAAGCCATCATGCACTTCTGCTCCGAATACGGGTGCCACGTAGCTGATCTGACCAGCTACGAGATCCCCTTCTTCACCCGCGTAGATACTCCGCCGCCTCCTCTAGAAGAAACCAAAGAAGTTTCCGACGATGAACGGACCACCTCAGATCCGGACATCTCGGAACAATATCAAGGCGGAGTAACCAGCGAGCCTACAGCTCCTTCATCTCCTCCTGCATCATAAACCAGAAAACTATGTATTATTCCGGAAAGACATGATGTCTTTTGTAAATATTAAGTACTATTGACTTTTCCTAGTGCTAAGCTTTTAATCTATTCAGCACTTTTTGGCTTTTGAAATTTTTGCGTGCCTAAAATGTTCACATAAGCACTTGAAATTTTCCGTCTCTACTTATCGTTTATCTGGCTTTCCGCCTCGTCCCTTTCGTGATCCGGCTAAACCTTCAGCCGGAAACTTTGTCGAGCAACGGAGCTCACTTACTAAACCAGTTTAAACTCGGAAACAAAGCCGGCTTCCAGTACCAACAATTCACTACTCGGAAAATACCCGCATCCAGCAATCAGACAAATAACCCAAGTAAAGACTATAATTTTTAGAGTTATACCCGAAGGTAGCAGTTTTAGAATCGGAAATCTAAACCAGAACGAACATGAGCATAAAGTACTTTCAAGCATTCTGGGATTTTCGACTATGACATGATCATTAGGAAATAAGATGGTAAAAACTTCTCAGAAAAACTTTGAGGTAACCAAAACTTTTATTTCTCACAGAACATGTACATATGTATGATTACAAAGAAGGATAAACTAAGAATAAAAGGGACGTAGCTGAGCAATATTCCACGGTCTGTCTAACTCATCCGGATTTGTACTGCCTCCAGCTCTCTTTCTCTTCTTAGTACCAGGTCTTTCTTTGACTGGCCTCATGTCAGTTAAGTAGTACGATCCATTGTGCAATACTCGACTAACTAAAAAAGGGCCCTTCCCATACTTGGGAAAGTTTGTGCTTTCTTTGTTGCATAAGCCGGAGAACCAAATCACCTTTATTGAAAGATCTAGTTCGGACTCTCTGGCTATGATACTTGCATAACTTCTGCTGATAGGCTGTAGATCTCATTTCAACAACGACGCGAACTTCTTCGACTAAGTCGAGATCATTTTGTTGAGAAATCTCGGCATTCTCTTCGATATACGCGGCCACTCTAGGAGAAGTATGAATTAAATTGCTAGGAAGAACTGCTTCTGCGCCATAGACCAAGAAGAAAGGTGTGTATCCTATTGACCTGTTCGGAGTTGTTCGTAAACTCCAAATTACAGAGGGTAATTCCTCTACCCAAGCCCCCACAGCACGTCATAGTGGTGCTTCGAGTCTTGGTTTCAAGCCTTGTAGAATTAAACCATTTGCCCTTTCGACTTGTCCGTTAGCCTGTGGATGTGCGACTGACGCAATGTCAAGCCGGATATTTTGCTCATCGCAGAATTCAGCCAATTCTCCCATGGAAAAGTTACTCCCGTTGTCCGTGATAATACTATGCGGATAACCATACCGGATTATAACATCCTCGACAAAGCTTTTGGCTGTTGCTCCATCACAAGTAGTGACAGGTTTAGCCTCGATCCACTTTGTGAATTTGTCCACCATCACTAAGAGGTGAGTGAATCCACTTGGGGCTCGTTTAAAAGGTCCTACCATATCAAGCCCCCAGACCGCAAAGGGCCATGTTATAGGTATTGTTCGCAGCTGATCAGCCAGAACATGAGCTTGCTTGGCGTACTTTTGGCAGCCTTTGCATGTCTTGACTAATCATTCGGCATCTTCCTGAGCTGTAAGCCAGAAAAATCCATGTCGAAAAGCTTTTGCCACTAAAGATTTGGCTGCAGCGTGGTGACCACACTCGCCTTCGTAGATTTCCCTTAAGATTTCCACTCCTTCTTCCGGAGATACACAGCGCTGAAAAACCCTAGAAACACTCCGTTTATGGAGCTCACCTTTAACAATAGTATAGGCTTTTGCTCGTCAGATAATCTGTCGGCTCAGTACCTCGTCTTCGGGTAATTTGCCATCTACCAAATAATCGAGGTAGGGTTGAGTCCAGCTGGGGATTACAGCCAGAACTGCTATCAAAGGTGAGTCGGATTTGGTCGGATATTCCTCATCTACTCCCTTTATCGAGGGAACTTTGAGGTGCTCTAAAAATGCGCCATCCGGGACCTCTTTCCGCGCAGAGCCTATTTGAGATAGTGCATCTGCTTCCTCATTTTCTGCTCGAGGGATGTGTTCAACTTCAAACCCCTCGAACGATTTAGATAGATCATCCACGACAGCTTTATATGCTGCCATGTGCTTATTTGCATTACAAATATCCGAGACTTGCTGAGCAACAAGATCTGAATCTCCGTAACACATCAAACGTCGGATGCCAATATCATTAGCAATCCGGATTCCATGCAGCAGTGCTTCATACTCGGCAATGTTGTTTGTCGCTGTGAAGTGGATCTGTAACACGTATAAAAGTTTATCTCCTTGGGGCGATTTGAGCACCACGCCAGCCCCCGAGCCCCCTCTAGCCTTAGACCCATTGAAAAAGAGGGTCCAATATTCCGACTCAGGGAGGACCATGTTCTCCTTGGTCTCTGTCCAGTCAGCGACAAAGTCAGCAAGGATCTGGGATTTGATTGTTGTCCGGGGTTTATACTCAATATCGAAAGTTGCAAGCTCTATGCCCCATTTGGCGACGCGTCCTGTGGCATCGCTATTGTTGATTATATCTCTCATGGGAGCTTTGCTCGCCACGGTAATTGGATGCTCCTGAAAATAGTGTCGTAACTTACGAGATGCTAGAAAAACACCGTAATCCAACTTTTGATAGTGCTGATACCGCTGTTTTGATTCTGTCAGGACCTCGCTGACAAAGTACGTCGGACGCTGCACTAGGTGTTCCTGATTTTCTTCTGGTCTCTCCACTACCATAACGATACTGACAACCTTATTTGTCGCAGCAATGTAGAGCAACATCGGTTCCTGAGGTTCCGGCGCTGCAAGGATAGGAGCAGATGAGAGTACTTTCTTCAGGTCTTGTAGTGCAGCTTCAGCTTCGTCAGTCCAGACAAAATCCTTGGTCTTCTTCAAGAGTTTGTATAATGGTGCGGCTCTTTCACCAAGCCGACTTACAAATCGACTGACCGCAGCAATGCAACCAGTTAATCTGTGTACGTCCTTCAGGCGAGTTGGCCTGGAAATATTGAGAATAGCCTTGATCTTGTCGCGGTTCACCTCTATGCCTCTTTGAGACACGATGAAACCTAACAATTTTTCGGCTGGTATTCCAAAGAAGCATGATGTTGTATTTTCGTAGATTGGCGAACGTCTCCTCCAAGTCAGAAATCAACGTTTCCTTCTTTTTGGACATGACCGTGATATCATCGATGTATGCATGTACATTGCGTCCGATTTGATCATGGAGGCAACGCTGCATCATGTGTTGGTACGTAGCTCCTGCGTTCTTCATCCCAAAGGGCATCGTAACAAAACAGAAGGTTCCGAAGGGGGTTATGAATGAAGTCTTGACTTTGTCAGATTCCTTCATCCGGATTTGGTGATAACCGGAATATGCGTCGAGAAAACAGAGGAGTTCCGAGCCTGCCGTAGAATCGATAACTTGATCAATTCTAGCCAGAGTGAACGGATCTTTTGGACAAGCCTTGTTCAAGGCAGTATAATCAACACACATCCTTAAATTAGTAGTGTCCCTTTTAGGGACCATTACATGGTTGGCCGACCAATCAGTATGGATGACCTCTTCTATGAATCCGGCTAGCTCGAGCCGCGCTAGTTCCTTCGCTATTGCCTTACGCTTTTCATCGCCAAACCGTCGTAAGGACTGTTTGACGGGTTTAGCGTTCGGGTTTACATTTTGAGAGTGCTCGGCAAGTTCCCTAGGTACTCCGGTCATGTTAGATGGCTGCCATGCGAAGATATCTTGATTTTCTTGGAGGAACTTGACGAGCGCGCTTTCCTATGCGCTACTTAGCCCTACGCCTATCTGGGTCACCTTGGAGGGGTCATCATCCTTCAACGGCGTCGTCTTCGTCTCTTCTGATGCTTTGAACTCCGAATTTGGCTTTGTGACCTCCTTCTTCGTTGCGGGCATCTCGGACAGATCTATGCTCTTCTTGATCTCCTGGCACTCCTAGGCGTGCAACATGGCTTCGGCAAAGGCGGCATTTCCATCTTCGCACTCTCGCACCTTCTTTGGGTCTCCCCTGATGGTGATCACGCCGTTGGGACCTGGAATTTTCATCATATTGTAAATGTAACATGGACGAGCCATAAAAGCCCAGTAAGCTGGACGTCTGAATATAGCGTGGTATGCGCTCTTGAACGGGACTACTTCGAAGGAAAGTGCCTCCGTCCGATAATTCTTTGGAGTTCCAAAAGTAACATCCAAAGTGATCTCTCCTAGGGAATTAGCTTGTCTTCCTGGGACAACTCCGTGAAAGATCATAGAGCTATGGTTCAGCTGTGTTTCCGAGATCTTCATCCGGCATAGCGTTTCGACATAGAGAATATTGATGCTGCTACCACCGTCCATGAGGGTCTTGGAGAAACCATAACCGTCAATAAATGGATTGACGATTAAGGCGTATTTTCCTCGCCTGTGTAGTTTAGGTGGATGATCAGCGCGGTCAAACGTGATTGCCACTTCCGACTAGTCCAGATACTGAGGGACAGTCGGAACTGTTGCATTGAGCTCGTGGAGAACTGCTTTCTTGACCTTTACTGGTTGAGATCCGAGGAAGGTGACGTAAGTGTCCTTCTTGGTGGGAAAAGTCTTCTTCCCTTCCGGCTTGGGATTTGAAGCATCAGTTTCCTCCATGTCGGAATCTTCCTTGGTCTACTTGTCTTTTTCGGGGGTTTTCTTTCCTTTCTTCCGCTTAGCTTTGTAGCCCGCGGTATCATCTCTCTTGATGTCATCATTAAAACGACATTCAGCGTTGGTGTGGGACGAGCCCCCATTGGCATCTAAGTGATGCACACATGGGTTATTGGCAATGTCGGCCCAAGTGTAGGTTTTGCCTGGTTGTTGCTCTCCTCTGCCTTGGACCCTTGACGTCCCACGGCCACGCCCGCGGCCTCCGCCACGTCCTCCTCGTCCTCCAGACCCAGAAACAGTAGTGACCACTGCTGTCTCCACGTTGGGTTTTTCTTCCGAGGTATTTTTGCGCTTCTGAGCTTGTTGCTTTGGTTGTTTTGCCGACTGAGGCACAACCAGGACATTGAGTAATCCCTCTGCATCGTCGTCAGCATCTGCACACTTGCTCGCTGTTTCTATCATCTCTCCCAGATCAGTAACCTTGTCACACTTCAAGTGATGGCGCAGTAAACCAATTGGGAGACCTGCGATGAAAGCTTCAATCGCAGTTTGATCGTTTACTCCTTCGCAGGAGTTCTTTGTGTCGATCCATCGTCCGAGATAATCTCGGAAAGTTTCTCCGGCTTTCTAGGTGCAACGCTGTAGGTCTCCAACCGTACAGGGCCTCCGATACGTGCCTTCGAAATTCCGAAAGAACGCACTTTGCAAGTCATACCAGTTGTGGATGGTGTTTGCCGGAAGTTCATTGAGCCATGATCGTGCCGTCTTCCACAACATAAGTGGGAGATATCGGGTTGCGACCAGGCCGTTTCTGCCTTTAGCGATGCAGCAAGCTTGGAAGAAATCCTGTAACCAGGTGTCTGGCCGAGCAATGCCGTCATACGCTTGGATATGTCTTGAGATAGCAAATCCTTCCGGGAATTTTATAGCTCTGATGCGTGGTCCGAAGCACTTTGGGCCCACGTACACATCATCGTTTTCATAGCGCCGAGCCTCTATGTTGGAGTTGATCCTGTGCCTTGCGTCATTCGGGGATAGAGATCGTCCCGAATGCCGGCTGTGGCTGCGGTGCCTTGGAGCCGGACTTCAGCTTCTGCCACCACCTCCTCCGCCATGTCGTCCTCCTTGACCTCCTTGGGGGCCGTTGTGATAACTATGTGGTGGAGAGGGTGGTGCAGCTGGATAGTTTCTGGCTGATCGCCGGCCTCCGTCCGGAGCATCATTATTCCGGTTCCGGGGAGGTTCTTGACTATGACGAGCCCCCTGTCGGCTTGTTCCAGCGTGGTTTCCGTCGTTCCTTCGTCCGTCGTTCCCACCATGGTGAGGCGCAGCCGGACGGCTCTCATGTCTAGGAGGTGGCATTCTCTGACGATCCCCCTCCCGACGTTTCTCCTTATCTTCTCCCTTTCGATTGTTGAATTCTCGTCGGGGAGGATTCCTCGGATTCAGTGCAGCGATCGCGTCTTTCTCGGCTACTGGAGCGACATTGCTCCAGTTATGTGTAGCTCTGCGATGCTATCCCGACGATCCGGTTCTTGAATAATTGTCTTCCCTGCGTTTGGGGTGATGGTATTGCGCCCGAACGTAATGGGATCTTACGTCATCCCATGCCGGATCTGTGCGACATTGGTCAGAATCCGAGACCAGTTTTTGACTTCCGGACAGGGCGACCTTCTGCTGCTCCAGTCCCTTGTTGAGTAGCTTGATACCCAACCGTATCTCCTCTGGCCCTGTATTAGCTGATAGAGTTTCACGAGCTGCCACGGTATTTTGCACTGGTGTTGGGTATACCCAATCTCCGTTGCTATCCTTCCGTGGCTTCCCTATCTCATCTCCGAAACGGACGGCACGGACACGTGGGAATTGATTGTCATCTATGTGACGCTTCCGTGTCTTCTGATGTAGACGGGACATGTACTCCTTGTTTGACATGCGTTTCTTCTCCACCTCGATGTTTTTGGCTTCATCGAGGAGTTGTTGATGACGCACTTCTAGGGCCTGGGCCCTTTCGTCCAGCTCATCTGTAGTAAGTTCTGCAGCTGTAGGCATAGGTGTGGTTAACGCGGCACCGATGAGTTTACGCGCACCTTCAGTGATCACGTGTCCATCCACCGATGCTTCTTTTTTCGGCTCGTCTGGGATAAGTGCTCCATCTGAGTCTTCTTCGTATTCCTCGGCGATTACCTCCTCTGTGAGGAGGTCTTTTGCCGGGGTCTTGTTCTTCTTCTTTGCCTTCTTGGCAGCGCCAGTAGCAAAGACGGCTTTGGGTCCGTTTCCCGGAGTCAAGCTCTGATCGGTACTTTCGGACATCTGGACCTCGGGATTATCTCCGACGTCCATGTCATCCTGCGCTTTGGGAGAGTGTTCCTCGGATCCTTCATCCATGGCTTCTCCTTCTTCTGCAGCTTTGGAGTTGTAGTCCTCTTCATATTCTACGGAGAACTTTCGGAAATCTGCCAACGTCATAGATTCATCCGAGGATGCGGGAACGTCGGCGTTTGTTCCAATTGCCTCTAGCACCGAGTCGGTGTTTTCTCCAGCATCGGCAGAGCCGGATCCGGATCCGACATACTCGACGAAGTGCGATGCGTGCTTCCTGAGGTACCTGCGGCTTTCGCGATCAGCCATATCGAAACTTTTAATGGTTTCGAGGATTGCATCTGCGCTAGCGCCTTGCAGTGTCATACGTCTTAGTGTGTACCTGAGGAAAGGCATGTCTGTCCCGGCATCGTCAGAGCCGGAATCAGTGTCGTTGATATGCTCCTCCTGGATTTCGACTTCCACGGGTGGGTCAATCTGGGGTCTGGCTTCTCCAGGGAGATCCATTCCAGATTCGACTTGGACCGTGAGGTCTTCTTCAGGCTCAGATTTCTCCACTATCTCCGCAACTGGTGCGGGCTGGGTGGGATTAGGGTTTTCTGAGATCCGGAACTCTGCCGCCTCTACGGACAAAGGGGACCCAGAAGATTCTTCTGCTTCTATCATCACCGCTGGGGTGGGTTGGGCAGGTTCAGCGAAACTGATGTAAACATCGATCTCGCCAAAAGACATGATTGTATAAGTAGTCACGGTCTCCCTAGCCGAAATCCAAGTCTCGTCGAGAACGATGAGAGGGACGTTCCTGGCGTAGAGGATGCGACCGACGGCGATGGTCTCGCCGATTCCGATTCTTGCAAATTCCGCTTGGAACGCAGATCCGAAGCTCACTTGCCCCACGGTGGGCGCCAACTGTCATCGGATTGAGGACAAGTACGCCATGAGGGGGTCCTCGAGGCGTGCGGAAGAGAGGGGTGTGAGACGTACGGTATTCTGGGACGGTGAGCACACAAGTTTACCCAGGTTCGAATCCGCTAGCTTTGGACGAATCCTACTCCTGCTAGCAATCCAGTAATACGGCAGAGCCGGAATATGGGTTACAAGGGTTTCGCCTATGCGAGTTGAGGTTGTCGACTATTGTGTTGTAAGGTGTTCGCCCTAAAGGCTCTCCCCAAGACGGCTTATATAGATATCCGGCCTAGGGTTTACAGGAGAGATCAATCTGGCTACGACTAAGAGTTGGTTACAGAGTACATCTTGAACTACAAGTAACATTATGGGCCTAAGTCGGTAAGTCTTCTGGGCCTTCCCGTAGCCGGATTGGACTCCGTCTTCTCTCCTGACTGGGCCGCCCGTGAAGCAAAGCTCTAACCCGAAGTGGGCCACCCTGGTCAGTGAGGAACTGTGAGGATACCCGGAAAGTATATCCCCAACACTCCCTCGCCTGCCTCCTCGGCGTGCCAGCTACCTCCCCGTCGCCATGGCACCCCCAAACTCGCCTCCCAGGACCTGCGCGCGTCCGCTACTGCACGCGACAATGCACTCCCCGTGCTCTACTCCGGCCTCGACCCCGACGGATCCCGTGCCCCCCGAGGTCTACCGGCCATCGACCATCGCCATGGGAGTAACCTCTATTTCCTCTCGCACGCAGCCCTTCCCAAGAGCTCGAGTCGTGCCGTCAACACCGGACAAAAGCAATGCCCGCAGCTCCAAATGTTGCCGCTACTCGTACCCGACACCGCGAGACGCTACCGCTCGCCCCAGTCACCTCCTCCTTGCCTTCGTCCATGTTGACCAAGTACAAGGCCAAGCCGCCTCCACCCCGACGCGTTCAAGCCGCCTCCACCCCGACGCGTTCAAGCCGCCTCTACCAGCGCGTGACCTGCCTCTTCTCCATCCAGGAAATGACCAAGACCTGCATGTATGCCTTAAATACTAGCGACCTCCTCGGTTGTATTCTACCTTGGATCGATGGCCGTGTTTGTGATGTCCCTATGTGTGAGCCATCTGAGCGCTTGTATTCCGCGTCCGAACCTCGACGTCCAAGACCAACCCCGTCAAGATCAACATCAAATCCGTACACCTGTGAGGTGACAAGATAGGACAATATCGTCTCGTCGACCCAATATCTCAGAAGAATGAACATAGTATCAAACAAAGACACCCTAAGGACCACAGACCAGTCTTCTCCATCCAGGAAACGACTAAGACCTGCATGTATGCCTTGAAGACCAGCGACCTCCTGGGTTGTATTCTACCTTCGGTCGGTGACCGTGTTTGTGATGTGCCTGTGTATGAGCCATCTGAGCGCTTGTATTCCGTGTCCGAACCCCGATGTCCAAGACCAACCCCGTCAAGATCAACATCAAACCCGTAAACCCGTGAGGTGACAAGATAGTACAATATCATCTCGTCGACCCAATATCTCAGAAGAATGAACATAGTATCAAACAAAGACACCCAAAGGACCACAGACAAGTCTTCTCCATCCAGGAAACGACCAAGACCTGCATGTATGCCTTGAAGACCAGCGACCTCCTCAGTTGTATTCTACCTTCGGTAGGTGACCATGTTTGTGATGTGCCGGTGTATGAGCCATCTGAGCGCCTGTATTCTGTGTCCGAACCCCGACGTCCAAGACCAACCCCGTCAAGATCAACATCAAACCTATACATCCGTGAGGTGACCAGATAAGATAATATTGTCCCGTTGACCCAATATCTCAGAAGAATGAACATAGTATCAAACAAAGACACCCGACGGACCACAGACAAGAACCGTCCCCATGCCAAGATCTCCTTCACGGAAATCACAAGTTCTCCTTCATGGAATACCTCCTTCCCGAGATCCGAAAATTGATCTTGTTGAACTAGAACCCCTTCGATCCCAAGTTCTCCAAACCAAAATGTGTGACCCTAGACCCCTATTTTTATACAATGGTATTGAACTTGTTGCATATTAAATTGCTCATGCTTCTATTTATATCATGTAGTTTCGGGCATATGGCCGATTCACCTAATAATTAAATATGGAGACTATATGCGGGATAATTTTGTCTTATCTCGATTTTAAATTTTTGTAAATGCCATGTTTTTCCTTGTTAATTCAACATTTAAATTGTGGGTAGATAAACAACTTGAACAATATATTTATCTGTCAGAACTCCGATTCCGCTTAATATTGCTAAGTGGGACCGTATCTTGCCATGTCACTCATCATATCATTTTTTGAAACTTTTCTACTGTAGGGGAGCCCCCCCTACACAGTCCTTTATTGAAGTGGTAAACAGAAACACAAGTTTAGAGAATATTTACAGGCATGTGACACAAAACAGAAAAAGGGGAAAAGGCTATTTATAGTGCCTTAAGGTAAGTTGTCAAGCCATGATGACAGCAAGACCTTAGCATTACCCTTTAATCTATGCTTAAGCAAGGTCAAATCAAAAAAGAACCCAGATCTCCAACCTCTGAAAGAGGGTTCCTCATTTCTGAAAACCATCACACTCCTTTGCTTCCAGATGTTCCAACATGCCAAAATGATTACTTCTGTAAAACATGGGCCATTGAAGTTTTGTTTAGCCATCTTAAAATCCTTTGGGAAACCAACATATCTCCAATCTACTTGTAAATAATTCCACACACGGGCACTAAACTGACATTGAAAGAAAAGTTGTTTCCAGTCCTCTCTTATCTGTCCATAACATAGAACACAATCATTATCATCTGTAACTTTCCAATGTATTCTGACAAGCATGTCCTTTGTGTTCAGTCTATCATGTAGGAGTAACCAAGCAAAAAAGCCTATGCTTTGACATGCACTTGCTCTTCCAAATCTGGGCCGAAACCATGTCATTATCCATCTCTCTGAAATTTCTTTCATAATGAACACAAAGGTCGCATCATATAGGAGTAACCAAGGTCGCATCATATCATCACCATGCCCAATCTTTTGTCATAGTATCAAATAGTGCATCCAGTGTTTCTTTAGTGATTTGCTTCTTCATGGATTATGACGTTGAGTTGATGTGAGCTTCTACCAGTTCTTTGGATATGTAACTTCAGCTATGGTTCCCAGGCGCGCATCCTCTCCCTTCTACCTATTTTCTCTTTATGGCTTTACTTCTCTATATTGCTATTATTATTGTGATGCTTTAGTTTCCGTACCAATTATATTTCATGCAGCCTATATTGGCCTATATTGCCTTGGACACTTCATATTGCCTGTTGTTTTGGTATATAGTTAGCCTTGCGAGTCGTAGTTTCTTGCTGAGGTGTCGGCTCGAGTTGTCGAGTTCCACAGTTGTTGGGAGGTTCACACATGCTTAACGGTGGAGAAGATCATGATAATAATTACGGCCAGGAATAGATATACCTAATAAAGTGGAGATCTGGATTTTACCCCGCCCGCTTGTGTCCATCTAGGACCCAAGTACACTATGCATGTTCCTTGACTATCGCACTATACACATGTGGGCCCATGGATCCCCTTGGTATGATCTTGATTCACATCTTATTTTTTGGGGCCACAAACTAGTTTGGGGCTTTACTACTATCCTATACTTATGCCATGCTTTACTACTTTATCTACTACTATTGCTCAAGGAGAGGTTTATTATTGTACTATTTAGGCATGTAGAGTGTTTTCACAGTATCGACAAGCCTAATCACACTTTCGGGTTCCCAGTTATTTACAATCATTGACGCAAACTCTGGGTCTGGAGCCTGGCCGACTTTGTTGTGGCTAGCTTAGTGGGGTGGCCTCCCGAAACCATTTTTTAATCATGTGAATGCTTTGTCGTGATGCCTCATTGCTTTTTATTTGGTTTTTCCCGAGGTTGATCGTGCGTGTGTTGCTATTTGTGCACCCCTGCAGGGTAAATCTTTTCAAAAAGTTGTGTGCAACGTTATGGACTACTTGGAGCATAGTGTCTTGACCATAGACAACTCAAACTAAAGTAGTGCTATAAATTTGACTTTGGCATGAATAGTAATCAGATCCACTATAACGGAATGGTTAATTAAAAGTGCTAATAGTTGTTGATATTGGAAGGTCTGATGCAATCTATATCTGACTAGTAAGTGCTACAACTTTAATGGAATGCTTAATTAAAATTGCCACGGTGTGAGTTCCTTAGAAGGACTTCCTTGTTTCGTCTCGAGGGGGAAACGCCAGGATGGGTTATGTTTAGTGTTAGTATCAGGTTGATTCTGAATATGGATCTCCTTATCCCTCTCTAATAGCCGACAGTTGTATCGAGTATCTGTAGGTTGTATAGTGCATGTTTCACTGCCGCTTCATCCCACCATACCTATGTAGGCGAGAGTCGCCGAATTCTAAGACTCGCGGCGTACTAGTCTCAGTATTGACCGCTCACTTTTTCCTTTTCCCTTTGTCGACATCTCTTTTGCTTTGAAAGATATGAGTTCGATGATGTTAGCAAGGTTAACCTTCTAGCTTGGCCTGGGCAGGGTTATGGACGCCATTGGTCATTCTTCAGGACTCTTAGTCCAATTTGTATCTTATCCTTACTCGGATGTTGTATCGTTTTCAATGTCATTTGGATCTTTGTAATGTATATTTGTATTCTTGATTCGCTGAGTCGCTGTTGTATATATATAAGTTCTTGTGGGTTCCATCGTAGACTATTGTGTAATGGCATTACTGCGTTTTCCACCTGCACGCAAGTGCTTGGTGGGCATCTCTGAATCGTTTTTATGCGGGTTTCGCAGGAAGCGCTAAAATTTATATAGGACCGATTTGAGGGTGTTACAAGTGGTATTAGAGCCTTGGTTTTCGATACCCCATTAGTCCATCTTGTAGGTTAACCTAGCTAATGGACGATTTAGAGTGTAAAAACTATTTTGCAAAATCCGTCGGATAGATCTAAATAGCTTTGTTTTTACTCCTTACCTCTGTGTTATTCTCCTCTTAACTTTGTGTGTTTTAAATATTCTCTCTTACCTTTCTTCAGCTCAGGATTTCTCATGGTTGGGTTTTCGTTGTACTTTTAGGATTTCGATTTCTGCTCTTGCAACGGTGTTTCTACATCTGGTCTTCATGCTATTTTGGGTAATCTTTCAACTGTTGTACCTTTCATTTGACCCAAAATTTACTAATTATTTTTCTCTTTATACATTCTGGTGTTCTCGAACACGAAGACATCATCTACATCATATCCGATAAAAATGGCTGCATCACTTCTTTGTATTGGGTCCGTAGCATAGAAAACAAAAAATTTCCTACGATGAGAACTACACACCAAGATCTATCTACTAGGTATAAAGCAACGGGTGGACATACATCCAACAAGAACTTACCCTCGAAGACAATGAGTTTTGTTAACGAGTAGGAACTCGTGGTTGATGTAGTCGTACACTTGCCGATCTCAAGATCGTGAGGAAGTCCGAGCGCCACAACTCAGCAGCGCATCCGTACTCGTGCACATGTTCAAGCCACCGGACAACCTCCACCTCCTCGCTCCAGCGATCCAGCGGAAGCAGCAACTCCTTCCAGACGAAATGCCACCGAGAACATGTATCTCGCTAATCCGAGACCATAGGGGGATAATTCTAGAGGAGGAGAGAGATCCTTCGTAGTACAAATTCCACTCTTGATCCACGAGCCTCAGCATAACACCTTCGTAGTACTGAACCTATCTTTATAGTCACCCTGTTACGGTGTGACGTTTGATGTTATCAAGATACTCTTTAGGTGTTAGCAATTAACATGATCTCATGGTCTAAGGATAAAGATTACTTCGTATGATGTTATAGCAATATAAACACAATGACTTGATTGTAATGCTATACTTCGGATGAATGTTCATCACATCATTCCACCAATGTTGTAACCTTGTTATTAACAACATCCAATGTCCATGATCAGGAAACCTTGATCATCTTGTTAATCAACAAGCTAGTCTATAAGAGAGGCATAACTAGGAACCCTTTTTGTTTATTAAACACACATGTATTGATGTTTCCGATCAATACAATTCTAGCATGCAAAATAAACATCTATCATATATAAGGAATACATAATAACAACTTTATTATTGCCTCTCAGGACATATTTCCTTCAGTCTCCCACTTGCACTAGAGACAATAATCTAGTTCACATAGTGATAAATCTAACACCCATGGAGTTCTGGTGTTGAACATGTTTTGCCCTAGGGAGAGCTTTAGTCAACGGATCTGCTACATTTAGGTCCGTGTGTACTTTACAAATGTTTATATCTCCATCCTTGACATGCTCGCGGATGGAGTGAAACCAGCGCTTAATATGCTTGGAATTCTTGTGAGACCTCGGTTCCTTTGTATTGGCTATGGCTCTATTGTTGTCACAATAGATCACCATTGGGTCCAATGCACTAGGAACCACACCTAGTTCCGTAATGAACTCTTTCATCCAAACCGCTTCCTGCGCCGCTTCTGAAGCAACAACATATTCCGCCTCCGTCGTTGATCCAGCCACCATAGGTTGTTTGGAACTCCTCCAACTAACTGTTGCTCCGTTCAAGAGAAATACGTATCCGGATTGAGACTTAGAGTCATCCGGATCGGTGTCAAAGCTAGCTTTGACATAACACTTAGCGATTAGCTCTTCTTCACCTCCATATATAAGAAACATATCCCTAGTTCTTCTTAAGTACTTGAGGATGTTCTTGACCGCTATCTAGTGTTCTGAACCTGGATCAGATTGGTACCTACTAGTCAAACTAATAGCATGTGCCACATCTGGTCTTGTACATAGCATGGCATACATAATAGAGCCTATGGCCGAGGCATAGGGGATCTTATCCATCATGTCTCTTTCTTCTGCCGTAGCCAGACTTTGAGTCTTACTCAATGTCTTACCTTGCAACATAGGTAAGAACCCCTTCTTACTTCCGTCCATATTAAACTTCTTTAATATCTTATCAAGGTATATACTCTGCGATAGCCCAATTAGGCGCCTTGATCTATCTCTATAGATTTTAATGCCTAATATATATGACGCTTCACCAAGGTCTTTCATCGAAAATTTGCTGTTTAGATAACTTTTAACACTGTTTAAAAGATCTATATCATTTCCAATCAATAATATGCCATCCACATATAATATCAGAAATGCCACATTGCTCCCACTCACTTTCTTGTAAATACAAGCCTCTCCATAAGTTTAGACAAATCCAAACTCTTTGATCACCTCATCAAAGCGGAGATTCCAACTCCGGGATGCTTGCTTCAGTCCATAGATGGATTGCTGAAGTTTGCATACCTTATTAGCATCCTTAGGATCGAAAAAACCCTTAGGTTATATAATATACAACTCTTCTTCAATATTACCATTGAGGAACACAGTTTTGACATCCATCTGCCATATTTCATAATTGAAATATGCAGCAATTGCTAACATAATCCTAACCGACTTAAGCATCGCTACGGGAGAGAATGTCTCATCGTAGTCAACTCCTTGAATTTGTCGAAACCCCTTTGCGACAAGTCGAGCCTTATAGATGGTCACATTACCATCAGCGTCAGTTTTTCTTTTGAAAATCCATTTATTCTCAACGGCCTTTCGATCGTGAGGTAAGTCCACCAAGGTCCAAACTTGGTTCTCGTACATGGATTCCATCTCGGATTTCATGGCTTCTAGCCATTTGTTAGAATCCGGCCTCATCATAGCTTCTTCATACGTCGCAGGGTCATCCATTTCATCAACCATGAAATTCACAATTGGATTGCCGTACAGTTCAGGAGCTGCACGTGTCTTGCTTGACCTGCGAGGTTCGGTAGTGTCCTCTTTCGGAGTTTTATGATCAATATCATTAGCTCTCTCTTCATTAGGTGAAGTCAACTCCGAAACAACTTCCGGTGCTGCGCTACTCGCCATTTCATGAAGAGAAGATTCAATAACCTCTTCGAGTTCTACCTTCTGACTACTCACACCTTTCGCGAGAAACTCCTTCTCAAGAAAGGATCCATTCTTGGCAACAAAAACCTTGCCCTCAGATCTGTGATAGAAGGTATACCCAATCGTTTCCTTGGGGTATCCTACGAAGACGCATTTTTCTGCTTTGGGTTCGAGTTTATCCGGCTAAAGTTTCTTCACATAAACATCGCATCCCCAAAATTTAAGAAATGTCAGCTTAGGTTTGTTTCCAAACCATAATTCATACGGTGTCGTTTCAACGGATTTAGATGGTACCTGATTTAAAGTGAATGCAGCTGTTTCCAGTGCATAACCCCAAAATGACAGTGGCAAGTCAGTCAGAGACATCATAGATCGAACCATATCCAATAAGGTACGATTACGACGTTCTGACACACCATTACGTTGTGGTGTTCTGGCAGGCGTGAGTTGTGAAACTATTCCACACTCTTTCATGTCTGTGCTAAACTCGTAACTTAGATAGTCTCCTCCACGGTCAGACTGAAGAAATTTGATCTTTCTATTACGATGATTTTCCACTTCATTCTGAAATTCCTTGAACTTTTTAAAAGTTTCAGATTTGTGTTTCATCAAATAGATATACCCGTATCTACTCAAATCATCCGTGAAAGTAACAAAATAACGATATCCACCTCGCGCCGACACACTCATTGGTCCACACACATCAGTATGTATGTTTTCCAATAAATCTGTCGCCCGTTCCATTGAACCGAAAAATGGCGTTCTAGTCATCTTGCCCATAAGGCATGGCTCACATGTATCAAATGATTCAAAATCAAGTGATTCCAAAAGTCCATCAGAATGGAGTTTCTTCATGCGTTTAACGCCAATATGTCCTAGACGGCAGTGCCACATATATGCGATATATCATCATCAAGTTTAATCTTTTTAGCATTAACATTATGAATGTGCCTAATATTACTATCGAGATCCATCAGAAATAAAGCATTCAACACAGGTGCATGACCATAAAAGATATTATCCATATAAATCGAACAACCATTGTTTTCAGATTTAAACGAATAACCACTTTGCACCAAACACAATCCAGATACAATGTTCATGCTAAGTGCAGGCACCAAATAACAATTATTCAGGTTTATAACTAATCCCGATGGCATATGGAGAGGCAGCGTTCCAACGGCGATCACATCAACTCTTGATCCATTGCCGACCCGCATTGTGACCTCATCCCTTGCTAGTTGTCGCTTGTTCCGCAGCCCCTGAATCGAGTTACATATATTAGCAACCGATCCTGTATCAAATACCCAGGTGCTACTACGAGTACTAGTCAAGTACACATCAATAACATGTATATCATATATACCTTTGTTTGCCTTGCTGGACTTCTTGTCCGCCAAATACTTGGGGCAGTTGCGCTTCCAATGGCCAGTCCCCTTGCAATAGTAGCACTCGGTATCGGACTTAGGGCCAGCTCGGGGTTTCTTTTCAAGCGCGGCAACAGATTTGCCACCCTTCTTTCCCTTGTGCTTGCCTTTCTTGTCCTTCTTGAAACCGGTGGTCCTATTGATCATCAACACTTGATGTTCTTTCCTAATCTCCACTTCTGCAGTCTTAAGCATTGACAGAAGCTCGGGAAGAGTCTTCTTCATGCCCTGCATATTATAGTTCATCACGAAGCTCTTGTAGCTAGGTGGTAGAGATTGGAGAACACGATGTATGCCTAAGTCAATGGGAATCGTTATTCCCAAGGACACAAGCTTATCGGTGTACCCAGACATTTTGAGTACATGCTCACTAACGAAGTTGTTCTCCTCCATCATGCAGCTAAAGAACTTTTCAGTAGCATCATAACTCTCTACAGCAGCATGGGTATCAAAAATCATTTTCAATTCTCCCATGGTATCAAAGGCATTGCCATTTTCAAAACGCTTTCGAAGTTCTGGCTCTAGCCCATACAGTATGCCGCAATGAACTAAGTTGTGGTCCTCCTGACGAGTTATATAGACATTCTTTTCCTCGTCAGGGGCATCATGAGCTGGTGGGGGGCCTAGCGGCGCATCTAGCACATATTGCTTTTGTGCAGCAGTGAGGAGAATCCTTAAATTCATAGCCCAGTTGGTGAAGTTGCTACCATTCGCAGCAAGTTTCTCTTTCTCCATGAACACATTGAAATTAAAAGCAGGTGGTGCCATCTACAACAGAATTTGTAAAGTTTATTCAGACTAAGTATATGATAGAGTGAGTTCAACTAATCCAAATTACTAATGAACTCCCACTCAAAAACGACATCCCTCGTGCCTTTTTGTGATTACATGAACCAAATCCACTACACCAAGTCCGATCATCACGTGAGTTGGTGTAGCTTCAAAGGCGAGCATCTATATGGGCATCATATCAACTATATGACTCATGCATAACCTTTCGGTCCGTGTTCCGAGGCCATGTCTGTACATGCTAGGCTCGCCAAGTAAGAACCTTAGTACTCGCGTGTGTAAAACTGTCTTACACCTGTTGTATGAAAGCATAGAGTCGAGTACACCCGATCATCACGTGATGTCTCGAAACACGATCCATAGAACGATGCATACTCAAGGAAGAACACATTTTATCTTGATATCTAAATGAGGGATCATCTTACAATGCTACCAAAAGCGCCAAACTAGCAGTATAAGATGCTAACATCTAATGTGTAAAGTGAGATGATATGGTCCATGCATTTGATCTCTATCATTTGCATCGTGGTATGATCTCTATCATTCCTTTGTGTGTAAGGCCAAGGTCTATGGAACTTACACGTTGAATGTGTTGCAAGAGTATCTATCATACATCTACTTACAACAATACCATATCAATACACTAGCCCAGCAACGATCTAAACTAGACGTCTCTAATTTATCAATTGCAAGTTTTACGTGGCTTAAGGCTTTTGGAGATAGAACCGTTTTCACCTACGAACATGAACCACAACGAGGATAACCAAGTTATTAGCAACTCGTTGTAAATAAGATATTGACTATAGTAGGAGAGACAGACACCCACCAGCCACTTATGCAAAACAAGTTACATGTTAGTCGTGGAACCGGTCTCATGTACGAAGACATGTAAGGTTGGTCCGGGCCGCTTCATCCCACTATGCCACCAATATCCAAAATACATAGAAGATGCAATAACATGATCATCATCACCCACATATAAACATATGTGTACTACCCGTGCAAAGCACCTACGCATAGATCAGGCTCTGATACCACTGTTGGGTCCGCAGCATAGAAAACAAAAAAATTCCTACGATGAGAACTACACGCCAAGATCTATCTACTAGGTAGAAAGCAACGGGTGGACATACATCCAACGAGAACTTACCCTCGAAGACAACGAGTTTTGTTAACAAGTAGGAACTCATGGTTGATGTAGTCGTACACTTTCCGATCTCTAGATCGTGAGGAAGTCTGAGCGCCGCAACTCAGCAGCGCATCCGTACTCGCACACACGTTCAAGCCACCGGACAACCTCCACCTCCTCGCTCCAGCGATCCAGCGGAAGCAGCAACTCCTTCCAGACGAAATGCCACCGGGAACATGTATCTCGCTAATCCGAGACCATGGGGGAATAATTCTAGAGGGCGAGAGAGATCCTTCACAAGGAGGTGTGAGGAAGAAGGAGGAGGAGGGTGGCCTTTTATAGGAGGAGGGGGTGCCCCTCCTCTCCATGGCCAGCGCATGGGGGGGGGGGGGGTGACTCCTCACCTCCCCCATTCATGTGGTGGTAACCCCTCCACATTAAAATGCCTCTTCACATTCCCTTTTAAAGTCCCCACTTTAAATGCATTAAAATTCTCCAAATTTAATGCTCTCTCATTTAATAAAACTCTTTTATTAAATTTATTCAGAATTTTGTTAATTACTTTAATTAAAAAACATTCACATATAACCCCTTGCAATATTTCAATATCACATGCAAAACCACTTGCAATTTCACCCGAAACAATTTCCGGTTTCTATCGAAACAATTCCTGCACTTTGCAATTCTTTCGTCTGAAACATATGTGCTCCAAAATGGTGTCCGGTAACTCTTAAGTGTGTCATCCTATGGTTCGCGAATAATGCAGACATGATTGAGACTCCTCTCAGATCAATAGTTAGAAGCGGGACCTAGAGATCCATACTGACTCCTGCATATTCAACGATGACTTCTGTGATCATGAGAACCTTTAACGCTTGTAATTTAATCCCTTTGTCTCATGATATAATACATGTCCGAGATTCGATCATCGGTATCCAAATACCTAGTTTGATCTCGTTACCGACATGCACTCTTTTCTCGTTCCCGTGATGTAACATTCTAGTGATCACATCACTTGCTTGCAAGCTATCTCAATATGATATCACCGAGAGGGCCCAGAGTATATCTATCCGTCATCGGGATTGAAAAATTCCACTCTTGATCCACGAGCCTCAGCATAACACCTTCGTAGTACTGAACCTATCTTTATAGTCACCCTGTTACGGTGTGACGTTTGATGTTATCAAGATACTCTTTAGGTGTTAGCAATTAACATGATCTCATGGTCTAAGGATAAAGATTACTTCGTATGATGTTATAGCAATATAAACACAATGACTTGATTGTAATGCTATACTTCGGATGAATGTTCATCACATCATTCCACCAATGTTGTAACCTTGTTATTAACAACATCCAATGTCCATGATCAGGAAACCTTGATCATCTTGTTAATCAACAAGCTAGTCTATAAGAGAGGCATAACTAGGAACCCTTTTTGTTTATTAAACACACATGTATTGATGTTTTCGATCAATACAATTCTAGCATGCAAAATAAACATCTATCATATATAAGGAATACATAATAACAACTTTATTATTGCCTCTCAGGACATATTTCCTTCACTTTGTTTTCCAAAGCTTTCCGAACATCGCTTGTCGAGATGTTTAGTCTAAATTCCGAGAGTTGGGTTAACAATGATCCTATTCATATGTAGAGTAATGCTTTGGGTGTGCGATAGAGCGATCCCTATCCGACTACTCTTATCATTCATTCTTGTATATTGAATTGGTGGATTAATGTGATTTTACTCATTCCAGGGAAGTTAGAGGTGGCCTTATCTTTTGAGACATTTACCTTCATCTTTGTTTCTCCGGAGTGTTCTATCGATGAACGTGAGCAACAACCTTTGTTGATCGTGTCGACGATTTCAAGATAGAGAGCCTTATTAGTGGTGTCGCGAGGATCTACCTGAAGCAAGAATAATCCGATCATCATCCTCCCCGTACCATGGAGCGAATCTCGGGACGAGATCCATTATTAGTGGTGTCGAATTGTAGCATCCCGGGAAACACTAAATAGAATTGACTGTTTTTTCATCATCATGCATGTTTTTGTCATAAAAGTATTTTGCTAAAAACATATTTTTGTTTTGACATTACTCCCCTTCCTTTAGATCTACCCAGGTCTGGGCCTAGGTGGGTCATTGCGACATGGGATGTAGGTTTCTTGATGGTGTACGGGGAGGAATCATGAATTGTGTGATGACCGCCACTGTACCCTCACCCATGGGTGGTGCCAAACGTAACCCTCCCCATGCTCAGAGAGGAAACTCACAAAAGAAGGTAGCAATTCACTCGTCTTTATTTAAACAAGCTTAGGGGGAAGCCCCTAGTCATAGCAGATTACATAGGGGGGGACCTGGATACACTCATGCTACACTCATAGGCTTCATCATTGCCGCATGGGAGAGGATCCAAAGACGCATCAAACCCACGCTCTGGGAGCAGAGCTGAGATGCGCGGGATGACCATCCGCTCGCAGGAAGCCGCGTCAAAAAAATTGTTGTACTCACAGGATTTTCACGGGATAAGAGCATCCCCACTCGTTGGGTGTTCCCAGGCCCAATTCCGGGATTTTTATCGCCGAACGGATGTAACTTTTGGCCTGGGAACGCCCAGATTCCCACTCGCGTTCCTAGGCGCGGTTCCCAGGCAAGGCAAAAATGATGATATTCCGTCTGAATTCGGCTCAAAATCAGCCTAGTTTGGCCTAGTTTGCCCTAATTTGGCCTAGTTCGCCCAAATTCGGCTAAAATTCGGCCTAGTTTCGACCTAGTTCACCCAAATTTGGCACAATTTCAGCCTAGTTCGCCCAAATCTGGCCTAGTTCGGCATAATTTGGCCTAGTTTGCCCAAATTCGACCTAGTTCGCCCAAAATGGTGGCGAGGGGTAGAAAAAGGCGAGAGTTCGACCTTGTCTCACCGATAGGGTTGGCCCACATGTTTTTTTGCTGCGCCCGATGTTCCCAGGCGGTTCCCAGCATCCTGGGTTCGGCCTGGGAATGCCGGATGAAAGTTGGGCCAAATCCGGCGGAATTCGGTGTCTTAGGAACGCAAATGGGCGAATTTTCTCCTTCCGGATGTAAAAATCACCCTGAGAATGTCCTCCTGGGAACGCGAGTGGAGATTCTCTAAGGTTGGCCACTCTAATTTGCTGCTCCGGATCTGCGTCGGGATACAAGCTCAACCATGGCTGCTACAAGGTGTACTCGAAGGTTGGCGCGAGGCCACGATGCGTTGGGTGAACATCTGCTCGTGGGAAGCCGCGTCAGGGAGTGGTGTTGTACTAACAGGCTTCTCTTAACTCGCAGATGCGGACTTGGTTTGTATGATCACCATGCTTTTATGACCTTTGAGGTATGAATTTGAACTATTTGGGTCGAATTATGTTTAAGCCTTGCCTACTTCTCTCGTATTCGCTAGTGTATTCGTGGGGATCAGAGGGGATTGTTCCAATTCCCCCCAAATCCCTGTAGTCCGTTTACCACGCCGGGTGTGGCCGGGATAATCTCGGAATATCCCACAAATCCTTCATGTTTTTGTCTAGATTGAAAACTCTCCTCTAAGATAGAGTATTTTTAGGGAAGGGTATTATAGGGGATTGGAGAGTATTGAGTGAACACCAAATCCCCACATATCCCCAAAACTCTAGTGTGTAAAAATACGAGGGAAGTAAACTAGGCCTTGTCCCCCCAATATAGCCGACACCGTGAACCAGCTCCCCACGAGAGGCCTTGTCCGACACTACTGTCGGACACGATTTGGAAGACACGGTTGGAGATGCTCTAAGGGCATCTCCACCGGGCCGACCCAAACTATCAATTTCTGTCCGTTTGGGTCGGTCCGCAGTGGCTTTTGGGTCGGGGTCCGGCCTGTCCGTCCGACCGCACCCGGCTGTGGGAACCATCTGTCCGTGCTTGGCCATCACCAACACCGGTGTATTTCCAGTGTCTTCCCACCGCCACGCCGTATCCTGCCTTTCTTTCCAGCCACTTCCCGCGAGTTCTAGGCGTTTCCCGCCACGTCTAGGCGCCGCCATAAAAAGGGAGGGTGCCGAGATATCTTCGACTAGACCCGCGCCACCCCAAGCACAAAACCACCATGCCTGGCCGTTGTCGTCGTCCTGACGAGCTCTGTGGCAACCCAGACACCGGCAGAGAAGAGGTACCCGAGCGCCCGCTGCCCTCGTTGTGGCCGAACCCGCCGGAGTTACCGGACGTGATGCCGCCTCCGATTCCGGGGAGCCCGTAGATTTACACGCTGCACCCCGGGCCGTGTCGTCATTTCTACAACCGTCACGTGACCACAGGTGAGCCTTTCACGATGGAGGTTGATGAATTTGTCTTCCTGCCAGAGTACCGGCGATGGGACCAACTCGCATTGGTGCGTGGCGACCTCCAGGAAGCGGTGCAGGCCAATCTCGACGACACTTTCCTGCATGCCCGCCTCGACCGAGATAAAGAGGAGGTGCAGACGCAACGGGCGATCATCGTGTCTCTCAATGAAGAATGGTGTATCTGACCCATCGAAGCCCTGGACCCAGCGCCGGCGGCGGCGTGTAGTTTTAGGTGCGTGTGGTGTGCTTGTAACAAATGTTCTAGGGCTTGAATAAAGATTTTCATTGCAAATGGCCAATGCCTACATTGATACATCGTACATGGCGTGCGCACATCCTAGCCTACTCGTTGGAGTCGGAGTCGGAGGAGGAGGTCGAGCGATACCATCTTCGACACATGATGTCGTCGAAGACGCTGACGCCAAGCCTTCCTTCGTCATCGTACTTGAAGACGAGGATGTTGCATGCTTCGATCTGGTGCGTGCAGGCGAAGCACTCCTAGCTGTTGCCGAGGTACAACTGGCCGAGGTGGTCGAACTGCAGATCGACCAGGTACCTAGTGGTCCTGAAACCGTTTACCCGCAGGATGACAAGCGGAGGCGGTGCATCGCCGACCAGGGTCACGAATCTGCGGGGCAGGAGCAGCCTGTCACTCGACATGCCGAAGTGGATGGCCACTGCGAACTGGATGGCCACGGTGAATTGGATGCCTGGGTCGACCTTGTCGGGCGACGACGACGTTGAGGGAGAGCGTGGTGGCGCGCTGATTTGGCCGCGTCCTCCATGCCTCCCTCGACGTCCATGGCCGACATGCCCTCCCGTCGATCCTTCGCCGCTGGCCATGGCTAGCTACATGTAGTGGAGAACGGAAATGAGGAGGATGAGAGAATGGTGTGGTGTGGGAGAAAATGGCCACGGACGGCCAGTTAAAAAGGCCCAGCATCGGATGCCGGCACGGAGGATGAAGACACGACATTGAAGTGTCCAGTCAGGAGGCTAGGCGTCGGGCGCCGCCTGCAGCGGCGACGGAGAGCGTGGCGTCTAGTCAGTTAGTGTGCCGTCTCGTCGCCATTGATGATGTAGGCTGCCGCCGGTCAGCCTTCTGCCAGCGACTCTGAATCGGTGCCGCGGTTGCGTCTGAATCGGTACCGCTGCACGTGTCTGAATCAACGCCACGGTGACTGACGGGTGGGCCAGAGGCACCAACGGGCAGGACACGTCTTCCGTCCACACGCGTCGACCCAAGTGTTTCTCATATTTGGTGTACGGATGGGTTGGTCCGAGCGCGTTTGTCCGGTTAGGTCGTGCCGCTGGGATGCCGCGCACGCCTAGTGCATCCGTGCAGACGGATTCGGACGCGCTCAGACGGGTTGGGTCGCTCGGTGGGATGCCTGATTCAGAAAACGATAATTTTGAAGAAACAAAAGTTAGTTAAACGATTTCCTTCAACGAAGAAAGATATGGATAAGAAAAAAAGAAGAACTACCCCATCGCACCGCGTCATCTTCAGCGGCAAAAAAAAGCCTCACCCAGCCTTACTGTCATGGGGCTCGCCATGGCGCCCACCTCCCTCTCCTTCCTCCCCGCGCAGCCCCTCCGTCTCCACCTCCCAACCGCCGCGCCAACAGCCCCCAGACCCCCCACCGTCCGGTGCGCCGCGAAGACGGCTGCAGATGTGCCGGCGCCGGCCCTGAGGCCCCTGCCGCCGCCGAAGCTGGTCCGCTGCCCTGCGCTGGACCGGCAGGCGGCGCGCGCGAGCAGGCTCCGCTTCGCCCGCAAGCTCCTCACCCTGCTCCTCTCCAAGCCGCGGGGCTTCCTCCCGCTCCGCGTCCTCCACCGCTGCCGCCGCTTCCTCGGCCTCCTACGCCGTCGCCCGCTGGTCCCCTTTGTGCTCCGCTACCCGACCCTCTTCCGCCTCTTCCAGGCCCCTACCTCCAGCACCCTCTCGCCCTCCCTCTCCACCCTCGCCGTTGGGCTCACCCCCGCCGCCCGCGCGCTCGCCGCCGACCTCGCCGCCCTCCGTGGGGCCGAGCTCGCGCCCACCCTCGCGGCCAAGCTCCACCGCCTCCTCCTCATGACTCCCCGGCGCAGCCTCCTGGTGTCCAAGGTCGCTCACATCGCCCCCGACCTCGGCCTCGCCATGGATTTTCGCGCCACGCTCTGCCCCCGCCACCCGGGCATCTTCACCTTCGCGAACACCTCCCACGGCCACGCGCTCCAGCTCGTCGACCCCCCGCCGCCGCCCCCCGCGCCGCTCCCTCCGTCGCTCCGCCCCGCCGCCCAGCCCGACGACCGCCTCATCGACCGGCCGCGGAGGTTCCCTCACCTCCCGCTGCGCCGCGGGCTCAACCTCCGCCGCGCCCACCGCGACTACCTCCTGCGGTTCCACAGCCTGCCCGAGGTCTCCCCCTTCGAGCCATTGCCTGAAGACGCGAGCACGGAGATGGCGGAGCGGCGTGCGTGCGCGGTGGTGCGGGAAGTATTGGCGATGACGGTGGAGAAGCGTACGCTGGTGGACCACCTCACGCACTTCCGCAGGGACTTTGGCCTGCCCAATCGGCTGCGCGCGCTGCTCGTGAGGCACCCGGAGCTGTTCTACGTGAGCATCAAAGGCGTGCGGCATTCGGTGTTCCTCGTGGAGGCGTTCGACGACGACGGGAGGCTTCTGGTGGAGGATGAGATGCTGGTCGGGAGGGACCGGCTGGAGGAGCTTGTCCGGGAGGGCAAGCGGATGAGGCGAGCTGAAAAGAACGGTGTGTTTGCCGTAGATGGTGACAGTGATGAGGATGGTGAGGAAGATGGCAATGTAATGGAGGGTTCGTTAGAGGTGGATGGTGATTTCGGGGATTTGTTTGAAGATGGTGTCAATGGGGAGGACTGGAATGAGGTGGGCGACGGAGGCGGAGTCGAGGAGGGCGATGAAGATGATCCTGAATTGAATGCCATGGAGGAGCTTTGGGTGAAGAAAGCTGTGGCAGAGGGGCTAGTTGACAGTGGCAGCGAGCATGATGTTTGGTGAGGAGTGTTGAGCTCCTAGGATTTTGCCCAAGCTGGCTGGCACTCTTCTCAATTATCTACAGTAGTCACTAGTCAGAGCTTTGATGGTGAAGGTGAATGGTATGTTCTTGTTACTTGTGACACTGACCCATTAAAATGTAGGAACTTCCATCTTTAGATATCTGAACCTCTAGCTCATACTGACCTGATTAAGAATGATAAATATGAAACCTGTATATAAGACCGCTATCACCACAAGTGTGCCAGTTTCTTATTAAAATTTGGTTCCAAACTAAGAACCTCACATTGTTGTCCTCTGATAATTCTCTCATTCTCCTTATAAGCCATGTTTTCTTTTTCCCCATTTTGAGTCTACCTATACCTAAATGCTGAACTCTCAGAGGATACGTTCGTAGTACTTTGCTGGGGAGCGCAACGTCCCTTGTAGCAAATTTTCAAAAAGAGATTTTGGAATGGTTTTTGCAGAATGCAATGTTGTCGCTGGACAGTAAAAGTAGAAGCAGTTTGTCTTCCAAGCGTTCTGGGTCTTAAGATATGGACCGTGCTATTTGGGGAACCCTATGTATATAGTAGTACTATGCGACGGTGGCTCTACTTAACTCGCCTTTTCTCTCTAGGGACATAACTATGTGTTGGCCAGGTGCATCGTCTTGACATTTATACAAAGTTCACATGAGCAATAAATTTCGTCCTTTTGGGAAGATAATAAAGCTAAGAAATTCATTATTCGTTTGAAGTACCGATGCAGCTCACATAGCCACATACCTACCCAAGGACCAAGTTCATTGCCAAGAAATTTGTAGCTATTGACGAACAGCATGACAAATGACTTCGCCTACCAGATAAATCTCTATAAGAAACAAGGCTTCCTAATTAAGCATATGATTACTAACTTCTTTTTCATTTCACTCCTGTGCCTTAGAATTATATAATCCATAGTTGTGCATTATTTGTTGTCTCAATGCACAATAAGGATATGAATTTGCATTCATGGGCATAGAAGGCATCGTGAGTTACTCATGGACCGCCATGACTACGACACGAACTCCCCAACTCACAATTCTACTTCCATGCCTCTCCCTCCTACTCCACCTTCTCAGCTCTCCCTGCCCGTCACCAGTATGCAGACCATCAATCCTTCTTGATGCTGCAATCAGACCATCGATCCTTCTTGATGCGGCAATCTCGTACGCCACTCTCGGGGTCATCACAAGGAACACCGACCTACTCAGCTCTTGCTTTTCTCAGATGGGATGTGGATACGAAAAGATCGGTTCACAGTTAGGATGGTCGAAAAAGGGGGAGATAAAGCTGGTGCTTTGGTCGCTCCATTGTTTTGGAGGAGCAACACAGACAGCTTCAGGACATTCATAGATATGGCGTATTGGCGATGATTATGGTAGGCCTTACGCGTGTGACACCTTTGATTGGTGCGTGTTGTAGAGCCTCTTGATTTTCTTAATTTTAGCCGGCTTGCTGGATATCTCGTAGTTGAACGGGTCGGTTTTCCTTCTTACTGTGAGTTTGAGTATGTTTTTATGACTTTCTGCTACAAATGAAGAGACAGAGCACCTGCTAGTTATCGTAAAGACCGATATGTTTATGTAGTTGTATGTTTGTTCATGTGTCTAATGTTGGCAAGACATGCTCAGCATTTTGTACATGTAGAGGATCCACTGTCATTCGAACCACTCAGTGCTTACTGCCTGATAACGTATCAAGTGCATGTATGCCGAGCGTGTATTTACTATGACATCAATTTTCAAATTGAAATTTGATTCACACATAAAAGACAATTTTGGTGCTGACAATGGTAATGGGCCAGAATTATTGCTCAATTTGAATCTGTATGTTTTTTGGTTTCACGAGACATAAACTGAATTTAAATTCTAAATTATGTATCATAGACGAATCTAAGGTTTTTGCAAAACATTAATGAGGTTATTTTGGAGCACCGAGGAGCACCGCAAAGCTAGAAGCACCCAATATGTTTTCCCCTAAAGTGCAGGAGATTCTGCCCATGCTGAACGCATTCTTGTCAGCTATCTACTGTAGCCAGAAGTGTTAGTACATAACTTCGGAGCTTTGGTAATGCAGTTGAAGCTGAAGATAAGGTATGTTGTTGTTACTTGTGATGCTCAACCAGAAATTGCACTTCTAATTAAGAAACCTACTTGCCTAGCTTGTAATTCAGAAATATGAAACCTTTATAGAAGACTGTTATCACTACAAGCATGCTAGTTTCTTGTTAAAATTTTAGTTCCAAATTAAGATCCTTGCATTTTCCTTGTCCTTACAAGTCATGTTTTATTTTCCTCATTATGAATTTTCCTATACATTAATGACGAACTCTCAAAAGTTAAGTTCATAATATTTACAATGGAATGGAACATGTCTTGTAACACATTTTTCAAAAAGAAATATTTTTGCTTGGTTTGGCAGGATATAGAGTTGTCGCTGAAAAGTAAAAACTAGAAGCAGTTTGTCTTCCTAGCGTTGTGGGTCTTATAGATATGGAGTGTGCTATTTGGGTAACGGTTTGTATATAGTACTAGGCGACGTTGGCTCTGTTTAACTCATCTTTTGTCTCTAGGGACTTAACTATTAGTGGGCTAGGTGCATTGTCTTGATATTGGGACAGAGTTCACATGAGCAGTAAATTTGTTCCTTCTTGAAGATAATAAAGCTGAGTCATCACTTGTTTGAATTAGTGATAGAGCTCACATAGCCACATACCTACCCAAGGACTAAGTTTCCGCATGACCAGTGACTTCATGCCACTGCCTACCAAATAAATCTTTTATAAGGAGCAAAGCTTCCTAAGCAAAAGATGACTAACTTCTTTCTCATTTCACTCCTATGCCTTAGAGTTATATAGTCCATAGTTGTGCATTATTTGTTGTGTTAATGCACACTAAGGATATGAATTTGCAATGCATGGACATAGAAGGCATCGGGAGTTACTGATGGATCGCCATGACTACAATACGAATTCCCCAACTCATGATGCTACCGCCATGCCTCTCCTCTCCCTCCCCTTCACCAGTTGTGACATGCCACAGATCAAGAGGCCGTCTCAGTCGCTTGTTTAAGAACAACGCAATCGGTGGAGAAGACCACCCACCTGAAATTTATATTGTAGTTCAGACTGTTTACTGGACAACTGTAGTATCACCGCCTGAAGTTCAGATTGCAGTGCTTCAGCAGCTGCAGGAATTCGCCCACACGCCGTGAAAATAGGGCCTCCAGTGAGTGCATTATCGTCCGATAGCCCCCCAGCCCCCAGGTCTTGTCTCCTCTTGGAAGACGCCATCTATGCCCACTTCAATTGCACCAGTTGGTGGGGTTTTCCAGCACTGATCCTGATGGCCACCTGGTTTTTGTTGAGATGGTTTCTCCATTCTTTGGCGCAGGATCATGAACTGAAATTCATGCATGGCGAAACGTCCCTTCTGATGGTTGGTTTTTGTTGTACTCCCACCACCGCCTGCTCTCATCCGAAGGCAGGGCCAGGATCTGTTCCAGAAGTTCACCTGGGAGGTGCAAGCACATGATCTAGATCTAGTCTCCTCCAGGTTCAGAGCTTGCCACCATGCCTTCACTTCCTTGCACCGGACGAACAAGTGCCCACAGTCCTCAAAGTAATGGTTACAAACGACGCCCCTGGTATCAACTATCAAGCTCAACTCCTCATCTGGCGATGATCATGCGTAGCGGAATGCTATTATGGCTTGATTCTATATAAAGCATTGCACTTGGGGCACTCTTCCAGAGTTGTTTCCAGAAAGCTATCCTCATGAAAATTTCATAAATTTAATCCCAAATTAAGATCCTCCAGTTGTTGTCCTTTGATCGCATTTTACTTGTCCTTCTAAGCCATGTTCTCTTTTCCTCATTACGAGTTTGCCTATAATTAAATGGAGCTAAGTTTTTAGTATTTTGCACAAGTTGCTCCAATACATTCTTCTCAACTATCTACAGTACACACAAGTATCTACAGTACCGTGGGTCGATCTCAGGATTTTCCATCATCAAAGCCGAGTTTTGAGCCACCACCTTCAACAAGGACACGCCGTAGACGTGCTTCGACATTGCCCGATTCAGCGATCTTATGTTTTCACCGAAGTGCGCACACTTTTCATCAAAGCATCCACAGTCACCATCCCTCTGCTGGCTGACAAAGTCGCGCTAGCCGTATACTGTTGGAGGAGGTACTGGAAGCCGGAGACATCCCATACTGACCCGCTTCCAGATATTGTCGCACCACATCGTTCCAGGTGCAACATGCCAACATGCTCCACATGAGACACTGTGTGTCACACCTTCCTAACCAGATCAAAGGAGGGGGCATCCCATACCGTCACTGGCCTCAAGCTCCACAGTCCAAGGAGGATGATCCATACTGCCATCGACCTCGAAAGCAACATAGAGCTGAAGGCCATCACAAACTCAAGATCCAGCTGTCGCGCTGGTAGCTGTTGCCCCTATTTGCACTTTCCTGTGTCGACGTCGGATTAGGGTATCTGCTGCCACGACAGTCCACCCATACGACGTGCCTGGCACCAGGTTTTTAAATCAAACAGTTTTCAGACTCTATGTAACATATCGTTTTGTATACTGAAATTAGGTATCTGAAACTTCATATATTAGCAATATCACGCATGATGTTCAGATGATGTATTTTTTCATGTTAGAGCAAGGATTTTGTTAGTGTTTCGTACTATATTGTTTTTAATTGACTAGTTAATAAACTTGGAATCATATATTTGTCATGCTCTAGCACTAACATCGTTTCATTTTCTTCTACTGACAAGGAATGTTTTGAACAAGAATAATAAAAAAGTTTCAGCTACTACATATTATCAGATAGATATATCACCGGATATACGGCATCCGAAACACATGAGTCAAACCAGTACAAACACAATGTCTGATATTTTGAACCTTGCCTGCCACACAACCACCGTCACCAGATCGCATACCCATAAATAACATGAGTCAAACCAGTGTTTGTGGTGTAAACCCATCACAAGGTGAAACCTTTGTGAAGGTATGTGTTTACTACTTATGTGTAGTATCCCTTTAATTTCTTCAATTCACATTCTTCCTCTGATTCTCAAAGTTACCAACTGTAATAATACTCGGTGGGCATTCTTCCACTAGGTAGATCTGATGATTTAGAGGTAAAAAGTTCATTTTTAGTGAGCTGATCCCAGCAAATCAGTCAGTTACTTAAACTGGCATTCTTCCACTAGGTAGATCTGATGATTTAGAGGTAAAAAGTTCACTAGGTAGAACTATTTTAGAATATCTTGAGCACAAGTATTAGGTTACCAGTGACCGCATTTCCATGGCCTTGTATCCCGACAAACTCTTGCCAATTCATCCATCTTGTTATGCATAATTCTTCTCCGTAAACTGGCTAATTCCTTCACTTGTTGTTTTGTGACAGGTTTACAAATGAGGGTCCCCTGGAAGAGCGCTTGACATTACTAAATTCAGCAGCTACTACGAGTTGTGTATTGAGCTCGGGCGTCTATTTGGCCTTGAAGACCAACTGGAGGACCCTGTAAGATCAGGCTGGCAGCTTGTATTCATCGACCGAGAAATGACATTCTTCTCATTGGCGACGACCCATGGCAGTATGGGGGCCTAGCATAATGCATACGGTATGTTGGTAGACTGAATCTCTGCCCATGCAGAACACCTTCGAATGCCATGCTTTCCGAGGGAGTTTGTGAATAGCGTATGGTGCATAAAGTTACTCTCGCCGCAGGAAGTGCAGCAGATGGTTCGCGACGGAGAAGGCCTTCTGTCTGCACCTGGAGCAAGGATGATGCTGGGCGATGCCTGTGATGATTATTCTGTGAGCCACAACTTGCAGAATCTCACAGGCAGCATTGCCTCTATACCTCCTGTCGATACTGAAACGAAGATTGGAATCCGCAGGATAGTGCATTCACTGTGTTTCACCCAGTCTTCTCTTCACTAGTACTCCCTCCGTTCAGAAATATAAGACGTTTTAGCTTTATAAATCGAATGTATCTAGACGTCTTTTTAGTGTATAGGTTCGTAGAGGTTCGGAGTGAACCTATACACTAAAAAGCATCTAGATACATTCGTTTCACAAAACTAAAATGTTTTATATTTCTGAACGGTACTTAGTCAATAATGTAGTTTGATGATGCATCGCATCAATATGATGCTGCTGCTTTAGCTCTGTAATAGCCTAAGATCTGAATGGCGGGCAAGAACCACTGTAAGAATGGTGTCAGTTATTGTAGATGTGACCTTATTCTGTACCAATATGTATAATCTACTCCTTCCGTTCCATAACATGAGAGGTTTTAGCTTTTTGTGAAGTGAATGCATCTAGAAATCTTTTAGTGTGGATTTGGAGTGAACCTACACACTAAAAGATATCTAGATACATTCGCTTTAAATCCACACACTAAAAGATGTCTAGATAAATTGGCTTCATAAAAGCTAAAACATCTTATATTTTGATGGAGTAGAATTTATATTTTGAAACGGATGGAGTAGAACTTATATTTTGAAACGGATGGAGTAGAACTGAATATTCGAAAGGGGGCTTGGACGTCCAAACTTTTTGTTATACTTTTTGTTATGATCAACTTTCTATCTTCTGAAACCAGATGTCCATATACACCCTTCGAAGTGACTTGAATTAGATTCATATGTATCTAGACTTATTTTAGTTTATAGATATATTCAATTTCGACAAAGCTAACTCACTTATTTTTCGATGGAGGGAGTAATATTTTTTTAAGTTGTCTTTGAAAACGGTTATTCATAAGAACAACCTGATGCAGCGTTATTCAAAAGGCAAATACGTGCTCACATACTGAGAACTTTAGCTTCGAAATATGTCAGCTTTCATAGCTTCAAAATGTAAATGTGTAATACTGATTCCAGGGGAGGGGGCATATGCCCCTCCCACTGGCTTTTGCCTTATGTCGAAGCTTGGACAACCGTAGGAAGCCCGGTGGATTATAAGAACAACTAGATAGAACCTCAATTTGTTCTCTTTAGCTTGTTTAGTGTGTTTTATGTTTAACACCATGGCACCATCTCAAGCTATCGTTATCCAACCTTTTTAGTTGATGGGGAAAAATCTATGTTACACTGGAAGCAATTTGACACAGTCTGGTGTGTCAGACCTTGGACCGAACAATATCAGGTAGACATACAATGTGAAGACATAAAAATCAAACGAAAGTGGCTCCAACGGATTTGTCTGTCCAGGATCGTCTATTATCTCCACAGTAAGGCGGAGCATCTTGAGTCCAAATAGTCGGCACACAACCATAGTCACCTTGCATGAGACATCGAAAGGTATTGGGATCATCTCCATCTTGACAACATTCTATGCCAACAACACCTTATCCCTAAATGGGTGTCCCGTGATCTGCAATGTCTTCAGGCACTTGTAGCCTAAGAGTATGTAATGCAGGCCTAGATCATTGTCGCTAGTAAAAGCGAGTGAAATAACCTCGACACGATCAACATGTGCGCCAATTCATTTAAATCCAACATATGTGAGAAGAGCAGCGATAGGAGGCACCTAAGGCCCTTGCATGATTTGGCAATGGCACTGAAACCAACATCAAAAGGTTGTCGTGTTAACCAGAGAACAACGCTCAAGTATGGCTTAGTGATGGCTCAGGATACGTTAAGCTCGTTAGGAACCCTAAGAGGAAGGTATGATGAGCACAACAGCAAGTTTCCCTCAGTTATGAAACCAAGGTTATCGAACCAGTAGGTGTTGTGTCCAACTTGGAATCCTGTACAACAAAACCACATAACTTTGCCCCAACTTACAATGAGGTTGCCAATCTCACCGGTTTTGCTGAAAACAAAGGATTAAACATATAGTATGGAAGATATTAATTATTTGCAGAAAGTAAACAGTAAACAGTAAATAGTAGATGGTATATCAATGGTAAAAGAATGGACTGGGGTCCATAGTTCACTAGAGGTGATTATCCTTAAGATAAATAACATGTTGGGTGAATAAATTACAGCGGGGCAATTTACAGACTCGAAAAAGCATTCAATGCATATACTAATCATCTTGACTCTTATGAGTTTTGGTTGGACATTACAATATTATACATAGACCATAATCCAACTGCATCTATGACTAATAATCCACATTCAGGTTATCATCCGAACCCCCTCCAGTATTAAGTTGCAAGCAATAGATAATTGCATTAAGCAAAGTGTATAAATTAAACAATACGATTGTCACATGGACAAAGGATTGCTATTTTATCCCTAGTAGCAACAACACATCTAGCACCTTAGAGATTCATGTCACTTTCCCAGATTACTAGAGGCATGAACCCACTATCGAGCATAAATACTCCCTCTTGGAGTTGCTAGCGTCTACTTGGCCAAGATAGTTACTAACAACGGAAAGTATGCAAGATCACAAATGACATAGACATGATAGAATATATCAATAATCAATCTGAAATAGCATCTCAATATCTATCTGATCCCCACAATCACAACATGTAAGATTACAAATAGATGATCTTGATCATGAACAGAGCTCACAAGATCTAAACATGATAACACAAAGGAGGAGAACTAACCATCTAGCTACTACATAGACCCATAGTCCAAGGATGAACTACTCACGCATCACAACGGAGGTAGTCATGGTGATAAAGAAGGCCTCCAGGGTGATCTCTCCCCTTCGGCAGGGTGCCGGGAAGAGCTTCGGATCCCCCCGATCTAGGGATCGAGATGGCGGTGGCTATAGACTCTTTCGTGGATTTCTGATTGGATGTTTGATCAGGTACTTAGGGTTTTCGTCCTGGGAGGCTTTTATAGGCGAAGGGGCAAGGTCGGTGGAGTACCAGGGGGCCCACACCTGGTGGCGGCGCGCCTAGGGCTGGCCGCTCCACCCTAGGGTGTGGCCGCCTCGTGGCCCCTCTTCGGCTGCCCTTCGGACTCTGTGTTGCTTCGGGTAAAATATTGACTCTGGCTTTTGTCCGTTCCAATTCCGAGAATATTTCCTTACTTGCTTTTCTGAAACCAAAAACAGCAGAAAATAGGCAACTTTCACTGTGGCATCTTGTTAATAGGTTAGTTTCATAAAATGTATAAAAATACCCCAAAGTGTGGACAAAACATAAGAAAGTAGATATAAAACAAGCATGGAACATCAAAAATTATAGATACGTTTAGGACGTATCAACATCCCCAAACTTAACTCCTGCTCGTACTCGAGTAGGTAAGTGGTAAAAAGAATAATTTTTTAGGTGACATGCACCATCATAACCTTGATCAAGTTATTTGTAAACATTGATAGCTGGGATCATAGTACTTTAACATAGACATGAAATATATAGTTATAACAATAAGACATAGCAACTATGTTGTAACATGAAAAGGTACAAACAAAAGATTCATGAATAATAATGCTTTGAAAGACGTTTGTTTCACATATAGAAAACATAATGAGAATGGTATTCAGCTCGTCCCTCATGGTATAGCAAAACATAAATGCATAGGACACCTTCAAAGTTCATAAGGGTGACTCGATACAAATAATTTAAGAACAAGCAATATCAAAGTTATGAATCAATCAACAAGTTTTGGGACAATGCACATTAAACTAAGAATTACCACTATGCTCTCTCAATAGGTGCATAAAGATAGAAGATAGAGACTCAACATAAAAGTAAAAAAAAGGCCCTTCATAGAAAGAAGCAGGGATTTAAGTTTCATAAAGAGCTTCCAAAAATTATGGTACTTATTAGCTTTCAGCTCTCATTGCCCCTATCATAAGCATCTTTAGGTGGTTAAGGTTAAAGTGAAAAAATATGCGGATATGCTTGACAAGTTATAAGTTGAAAATCTCATGCCTCTTGCTTACGAGTACTGAACCTCATGCTACTCAACTTTAGTCACGAGTAAGTTCTTGTTATTATAAGTACATGTGTATCATAGAGAACCGCCAACAGGGTACCCCTTGCCCCATGATACAGGAGTTATCCCATATCAAAATGACAAGGCAACAAACAATTAGCATCTCAACGATCTTTTTATTTGCTATTTGCATAGGTTTTTATTGAGGATGCTTCACATATTGTTTACTATGGTTATGTTGCAAGTTTCCACCATGATTAGACATGGCTTAGGCTAGCCGCCCAGGCGTTTCTCTAACACATATACAAACTCCATGAGCTTACAAGCTCCCTTTTTATTTCACACCGCCAAGATTTATAAGAAAAAGAACCAGTGGAGGACCTACGGGGTATGCCCCAGCATACCGGGCATACCCCGTGATGTCCGGCTTGTATGTTTAACAACTTATCGTTTCCAACTTTCCATCTAGCTAGCTGATCGACTCCTGATCGATCGGTGATCGGTTGAAATGTTTGCTTTTAGCTTTACGCAGACATGTCGTGCATATTAGGCCATGCGTGCAACATGCCATGAATGCATCGATTACTCCCTTACGGCCCACTAAAAAAACACTCACGGAGGTGTGGTGGAGTACGGAAGAACGTTAGACAACTTAATTAGTTGGGCCAGTTAATTACTTATAGCTAACTAATTTGTCATCTATTAGTCCATAAGTTAATACTTCCTCCATTTCAATGAATTAGATGTATTTGTTATTCATGTTTTTTTACCATAATTACCCTAATATTTAATGGTTGTTGATATAATATTAGCCCCATTAGATAGTTATTTCCAATACCAATCCAACAATATTAATTTTGTACAATATAATTAAGATATTGTTTCTTAATTTTTTCAGTCAGTCTTGAAATGCACATGCGTCTTATTCATATGAACATAGGTATAGTATATAACTGGCATCATGTATACTTATCCCTGTTTTTTTTATTACGGATATATACACCTCACATATATTCGGAATACACTACAAAATATCCTTGAAAAGTAGAGATGTCATTACCATAGACAAGATTTTGGTCCATCGAGAAATTTCGAATTTTCTACTCAAAACAATAGTAAACCCGGAGAATTGGGCAAAAAACTAGAAAAAAACAGAAAATCAGATGTTTCAAATGTTTACTGAGTTAAAGCTGTGGCATAAAAGTACACTCAATACTAGGAGTGAAGAGCTAAAAAATGTTTTTTTTTACAAAACATGTATGACAATTTTAGCGTGGCATACCCTATGCTAAAATCGTAGATCCACCACTAAAAAGAACATGATATCAACTAAATAATGTGCAATGTTGAAAGCGTTCCCCATGGTAACATGGTTCTGCTAATTCACAACTTATAAAGCGCAATCATATACGCAACATAGAGGGGCACAATGGTTCAAGTTTATTAAGTGCAAGAAAGTAAAGTGTGCCATCAAGTTTGTGAGAGTTTTAATCACTAATTTTCACATAACAAGTTTAATTCGGAAGGTAGATAAAAACATGAATATACTTGAAATAGCAATAATGCTAATAGGTAGGTATGGTGGACCATTTGGAATAACTTGGTTTTATTTGGAGTTGAATGCATGAGTGTAACTCATACTTGGTATATGTGGAGGCTAGCAAAAGACTGAGAGCGACCAACTAAGAGAGAAATAATGGCCATAATCATGAAAAGCGACAAAACATTATTAATTAAAGCATAAAGTGATACTATAAGTAAAAAACTAAATGATCATAGAGGCTATGGTGACTGGTATAGTCTTAACATGGTGTAAGCATGCGCCAAGTCAACCCAAATAAAGCATCAAAGGAGAATACCACAATATTATGCTTTTGTATGCTAAATCAACGCATGATTCTTTCAACAAACATTAAGCAATCTCAATTGTTTGTAACAAGTCATGCTACACAAATAATCACTAAGCATAAAGTCAAAGAAATATTAAACATGACATGATAAATTCTAGGCCATAGTCAAAACAAGCTCCTTTTTGTACCACTTATAAGCATGAACTTTCCTACTCTTTTCCAATCCAAATCAACATATTTAAAACTATGTATGAATGCGGGGGTCCAACCAATTTATTTAAGCAAACTAAGCAAAAGAAAACTAAAAACAAAAATGAAGACGCTCCAAGAACAACACAATTGTGCATGAAACAATAAAAATGAAGTGTTTGGAAGAAAACCTGAGATTTTTATTGATGAAGAAGGGGATGCCATGGGCATCCCTAAGATTTTACGCTTGTACTTCTTGAATATTTCTTGGGGTGACACGGCTGGCATCCCCAAGCTTGAGATTTTGTCCATACTTCATCTTATCACATTATTCTTCCCTACACTTTAAAATTTCCTTCATGCAAAACTTCACACAATCTTCATTGGCAACATTAGTGTACTCAAGATAATAAGTCTTTGGGTTCAGTTTCAACACAAGTAAAACTTCCATTAAAACACAAGCTACTGTAGCAATTCCTTTTAAAAGTTCAAGTATTCGGCAAGAACTCAAAGAGAAAGAGATTAAGAGGCGAATGCAAATAATGGCAGAAATCTGTCAAAACAGACCAGCAGGTAAAAACCGATTTTTTCGAAGACTTTATGTTGCTCAAATCAAAAAGTATTAAACTAATGAAAGTTAGATAACAACCTGGGGCAGAAGCAAAAAAAATTACAGCACAATCCGACGTACAAGGATTTTTCACGAATTTTACAGTGAAGCACAAAAATCTGTTTTGGGACAACAACTTTCCCAAGTCTTACTTCTCTCTCATTAGAGGTTATTCTTGGCACAAAAACCACACAAAAAAGGATAAGGAGAGGTTATTACTGAAGCAATAACTTACAAGACTCAATAAAAGAAAAACTTACTGAATAAAAATTTGGGTTATCTCCCAATTAGTGCTTTTCTTTAACGCCTTTGAGCTAGGCATAAGAAGCAAGATTCAAGTATTCTCAAATGAAGAAGCATTAAGAGAAAAAAAAAATTAATAGGAGAGGCAAAAGGAATCTTCTCTCTCTTCTTAGGGAAGTGTTTTATACCTTTCTTGAGTGGGAATTGATATTTAATGGTACCTTCTTTCATATCAATAATGGCACCAACAGTTCTAAGAAAAGGTCTTCCCAAAATAATAGGACAAGAAGCATTGCATTCAACATACAAAACATAGAAATCAATGGGGACATAGGTATTGTTAACCATAATAAGAACATCACTAATACTCCCCATGAGTTTATTTTTAGCATTATCATCAAGTTGGACATCTAAATAACAATCTCCTAATGGTGGCAAATCAAGCATTTCATAAATCTTTCTAGGCATAATAGAGACACTATCACCAAGATCACATAAAGCTTTTAGATCGAAATCATTCACTTTCATATTAATGATGGGTTCCCAACCATCTTCTAATTTCATAGAAATAGAAGTTTTATTTTTCAAATTTTCTTCTTTAATTTTTATGAGAGCATCTGTAATGTGTTTTGTAAAGGCCATATTCATAGCACTAGCATTAGGACTTTTAGAAAGCTTTTGTAGGAACATAATTACTTCAGAAATATTGCAACCATCAAGATTAAAATCATAATTACCATCGAAGGTAGTAGAGCTATTGTTTCCCATATTTCGAAGAATTTCAACATTTTTATTGGAAAAGGTTCCATTGGTTTTAGGCATTGTTGCAAAAGGAATGGGGACTTCATGTTGTTCACTAGCATCAACATTAGTGGTAGTGATAGTACAAATACTACTATTTCTAGCAATTTCATCTTCTCTTTCCCACTTAGCATGTAATTCAGCTAACAGTCTAACATTTTCATCAATTCTAACTTGTATGACATTAGTAGCAGCAAAGGGATTTTCCATGGTTTCAGGTTTAGCAGGCATTTTATTAATCAAAGAGGATTATGCTTCAGACAAAGATGATATATTTTTTCTGCATTAGAAAGTTTTTCCTCAACAGTATTATTGAAATCAGTTTGTTTACTAATAAAATCCTTAAGCATGACTCCAAGTTCAGAGGGTGCCCTCCTATTGCCGTTGTAGGAATTTCCATAAGCATTACCATTATTGGAAGGATATGGCCTATAATTATTATTACCAAAATTATTCCTGTAGGCATTGTTGCTAAAATTATTATTTCTAATGAAGTTCACATCAACTTGCTCTTCTTGAGCAACCAAAGAGGCTAAGGGAACATGATTTGGATCAATATGAGCTTTTCCATTAACAAGCATAGACATAATAACATCAATTTTATCACTCACGGAGGAGGTTTCTTCAATAGAATTTACCTTCTTACCTTGTGGAGATCTCTCAGTGTGCCATTCAGAATAGTTAACCATCATATTATCAATGATATTTGCTGCAGCACCCAGAGTAATGGTCATAATGGTACCTCCAGCAGTAGAATCTAGCAGATTTCTTGAAGAATAATTCAGTCATGCATAAAAAGTTTGGATAATCATCCAAGTAGTCAGTCCATGAGTGGGACAATTCTTTACCAAAGATTTTATTCTTTCCCAAGCTTGAGCAACATGTTCATTATCAAATTGTTTAAATTTCATTATTTCACTTCTCATAGATATAATCTTAGCAGGAGGATAGTATTTTCCAATGAAAGCATCTTTGCATTTAGTCCAAGAATCAATACTATTTCTAGTTAGGGATAGCAACCATTTTTTAGCTTTTCCTCTCAAAGAGAAAGGAAACAATTTAAGTTTAATAATATCTCCATCTATATCCCTATGTTTTTGCATCTGACAAAGTTCAACAAAGTTATTAAGGTGAGCAGTAACATCTTCCGTACCAACACCAAAGAATTGTTCTTTCATAACAGGATTGAGCAAAGTAGGTTTAATTTCAAAGAAAGTAGCTTCAGGAACAGGTGGAGCAATAGGTGTGCACAAGAAATCATTGTTGTTGGTGCTGGTAAAGTGACACAACTTAGTGTTTTTAGGAGTATTCATGTATTTTTTAGATTAAAGCAAGCCAACAGAAATAAAAACTAAAATAGGAAGTATTTTTTGTGTTTTTTATGGAAAGAAATAAGCAAACAAAGCAAAAATAAACTAAGCAAAACAAAAAACAAAGTAAAGAGATTGGTTGTGAGGGACTCCCCTTGTGAAGCTGTCCCTGACTCCCCAGCAACGGCGCCAGAAAAAGGTGAAAGGGAAATGGACGTCGCCTAGAGGGGGGTGAATAGGCGTTTTAAAATTATTACGGTTTAGGCTCTAATAATGCGGAATACAACTTAACATTTAATTTATCAAGCCAAAACCTATATTCACTAGGTTCACTAATTGTACCAACAACCTATGCTAAGCAAGATAAACAACAAGGTGAAAGCAAGATATAATACTTCAAGCGCGATGGCTATCACAATGTAAATTGCATAAGTAAAGGGCTCGGTTGAGAGATAACCGATGGACGCGGAGACGATGATTTGTTTCCTGAAGTTCACTTCCAAAGAAGCTACATCTCCAATGGAGAGGTGCAGGGGCGCAATGTACTTCGAACGCCATAAGTGGCTCACCTCGAGGTGTGGTAGCTCGATGCTCACCCAACGCCACACAAGGCCTCACCCCAAGATGCGAAGGCACGCAACCTACCGACGCCACAAAAGGCTCACCCTATTCTCCCATGAGCTTGCCACAAAGGCCTACTCACGTTCCACTATGGGACACTTGAGGGCGGTCACCGAACCCGTACAAGATTGGGGCAATCTCCACAACTCAATCGGAGGCTCCCAACAACAATGCCACAAAGGCTACAAAGCCACAAAAGGCAACAAGGCCACAAAAGGTCAACAATCCAACCACACAACCGGCTAGGGTTCCAAGAACCCAAGAGAAACAAGCCCAAGGGCTTGAACTCGCCGAATCTCCGAGGAGAACTCAAACCTATGCACCAAATGCAAGAGGCAAGTCCTTCACTCTCAAATTCCACCAAAGCTACAAAAGTTATTGGGGGAATAAGGGAGGAAGAACACAAGAGGAGAACACAAAACTCTCCAAGATCTAGATCCCAAGGATTCCTTCACAAAGAAGGGATTTGGCTTGGTGGGGCTTGTAGATCTAGATCTCCTCTCTCAAATCCCTCAAAAAGATGCAAGAATCATAGGAGGGGGAAGGGAGAGGGCAATCTCTTCAAGGTCAACAATGGAGGAGAGAGAGAAGCCAAAAACCAAGAAAGAGCAAGTGAGGGCCGAAGGGGAAAGGGGAGCTCCTTTTAAAGGGCTCCCGATCTGCCCGTTACCCATAGATTCACGCACGACCGGTACTACCGGTGGCACTCAGCCAACAGTCCAAAAACGTGGTGCGAATGAACACAAAAACGAGGCCGGCCGGTACTACCGGTGAGTCATCGGTACTACAGCCTGGGATGGTACTACCGGCCAAGATTCGGACCGAAGTACTGTCAAATAGGAAAAACCAGGCAGAGAGCATACTGCAGAAAAAAACGGGGTACCGGAAATTGAGCCAGAATTAACACCGGTACTACCGGTGGCAAACTGCCCTAGTACTACCGATGGCCCGCCGAAACTACCGGCCAGGCAAAAACTCCGGAACCAGAACTGCCATAACTTTTGCATCCGAACTCCAAACGAGATGAAACCAATTTTGTTGGAAAGATAACGACGAGTAGAATCCAACAAAAACTAGAAATATTGGGTATCACCAAGGGATAAGATACCATGAATATATATGTGAGATACCTGATATGTTGCTAACGTATCTATAATTTTTGATGTTCCATGCTTGGTTTTATCTACTTTCTTATGTTTTGTCCACACTTTGGAGTACTTTTCATATGATTTCTTGGACTAACCTATTAACAAGAGCCACAGTGCCAGTTGCCTGTTTTCTGCTGTTTTTGGTTCCAGAAAGTCAGAAAATGAATATTCTCGGAATTGGACGGGACAAAAGCCAAAGTTGATATTTTACCGGAAGACTCATGGGGCCAGAAGACGAGACAGAGAGGGGCCACAGGGTGGCCACACCATGTGGTGGAGCGCGCTAGCCCTAGTCACGCCACCAGGTGGTGTGGGCCCCCTGGACGCCCACCGACCTTGCCTCTTTGCCTATAAGATGCCCCGATGCAGAAACCCTAAATCGTCAATCAGAAATCCACGAGAAGTTCCGCAGCACCGCTGCCAGCGAAGGAGAGATTCGGGGGACATGAAGTCTCTGTTTCGGCACCCTGCCAGGATGGGGAAGTGCCCCCGGAGCCATCTCCATCGATCTCCACCACCATCTCCATCGCCGTTGCTGATTCCCATGATGATGAGGGAGTAGTTCTTCCTCGAGGCTAAGGGTTCTACTGGTAGCTATGTGTTCATCTCTCTCTCTATGCATGATCATGTTGTGATCATGAGCTTTGTAATCAAGTAGATCTACCTTGCTACTCAAGTGCTTTATTAGATCTCTACTCTCCCCATGTGTGTGAAAGTGACAGCGTGCACACCATGGTGGCACTTAGGCTAGAGATTACAAATACTTGTTATGAGTTATATTTGGAGTTCGATGTCTCTATGAAATTGTGGTGTTTGTTGGAACCATCTAGTACTCAAGGTGATAGTGTGGGGTTATCTAGATGGGAAATATGAACTTTGAGGTGTGTTGTTATAGCCCTACCATTGATTAGAGTGTTCAACCAGAGAGTAGTTAAGAGTAGTATCATGAAGAGAAGATATTTATATGAGAGTGTTCACTAGTGAAAGTATGATCCCTAGGCCTTGTTTCTAAGCATTAAAACACCATTTGCAACTAGATCTGTTACATGTTTGCTTGCTTCCATCTTTATTTCAGTTTGCCTTTAGTCTTTTCCCACGTCAACCACACGCCAGCAAGCTATTTTCTAGCACCGTTGTCTTATATCCATACCACTTGTATTTCACTATCTCATCGTCGAACTAGTGCACCTATACACCTGCCAAGTGTATTGGGTGTGTTGGGGACACAAGAGACTTCTTGTATCTTGATTGCAGGGTTGCTTGAGAGGGGATACCTTTGACCACTTCCTCCCTGAGTTCGATAAACCTTGGGTGATCCACTTAAGGGAAAACTTGCTGCTGTTCTACAAACCTCTGCACTTGGAGGCCCAACAACTGTCTACAAGGATAGAAGTGCGTAGACATCAATACCTCCCAAGGTGTGGAGCCGGAAAACCCGCAAGATCAAAAACGCAATAGGATATGCAAGGGAAATCCATTTTTGATGAACTAGAGCTTGTTATGATGATAGCCACAAGCTCTAGATCCCCTCATGGACAAGAACCAAACAACAACCAAGAAAGATGATGCTATGTTGGAAAGGTTTGATCTCTCTCCAAAAGATACGAACGAGTCATCCACTCGAGAGCCCCTCTTGATAGTATGGCTATCTATCCTAAACCCGGTCTCACAACACTACAAGAGACCGGTAAAATAGAAAACCTATCAAGATCATACCTTTGCCTTGAGCATCCCACTTGAGCTTGATGTAGACGATCTTGTCACCTTCAAGATGGAACACCTTTCTTGATTGCTCTTGCTTGATGAAGACTTGCGAATGGCTCCCCCATACTCCATGGGGAAACCTCTTCTTTGACCTTGTCTTCATCACTACATGAACGCCGAGGATGGCAAGCTCCAAGCATGAGATCTTCTAGAGATGGTGCACTATAACACCCTTGAATTGGCCCTATGCAAGTTTTAGCCTTTTCCGCCAAACCCGCATAGAAACGATTCAAGGATGCCCACCAGGCACTTTCGTGCGGGTGGAAATTGAAGCAATACCATTACACAATAGTCCTCGATGGGACCCACAGAACAGATATATATACACCACGGCTCCATGAGTCAAGAATACCGATATACAGTACAAAGATCCAAATCACCTTGAAATCGCTACAGCGTCCGAGTACGGACAAGATGCAAATGGGGCTAAGAGCCCTGAAGAATAACCAATGGCGTGCATAACCCTGCCAAGGCCAAGCCAGAAGGGTAACCCTGCTAACGACGTCGATCTCAAACCTGCTAAAACAAAATAGGTGTCGACAAAGGGCAAAGGAAAAAGAGGAGCGTCAGTACTGAGGCCAGTACACGGTGAGGCTAGAATTCGGCGGCTCTCACCTACATAGGTATGGTGGACTAAAGCGGCAGCGCAGCATGCACTAAACAACCTATAGAGACTCGATTAACTGTCGGCTATTAGAGAGAGATAAGAAAGACCTATTCGGTTCCAACCTGATACTAACACCAAACATACCCATCCTGGTATTTCCCCCCTCGAGACCAAACAAGGAAGTCGGACCAAGGAACTCACACAGTTGGCAATTTTACTCATTCCGTTATAGTTGCAGCACTTACTAATCATATATAGATATCATGAGACATCCTGATAGCATAAGTAGTGGGCAATTTTAATTAACCATTCAGTTGTACTTACTAGGCAGATACAATTAGCGTGTGACATCCCAAACCCAGCAGTTGTTGGCACTTTTATTTCAATCCATTGGAGTTGCGATACTTACTAGGCAGGTATAACATGACACGGTACACCCCAGTTCCACCAGTTGTTGGCACTTTTATTATCCATTCCATTGTAGTGAAGCTGATTACTAGTCACATATTAAGTCAAATTTATAGCACTACTTTAGTTATGCTTGTCTATGATCGAGATACTGTGCTCCAAGTCGTCCATAACCCTGCAGGGGTGCACAAATACCAACACACACACGATCGACCTCGGAAAAACCAACTCAAAACCCAACAAGGCTTTCACGACAAAGCAATCACAGGATTCATAAAATATTTCAGGGGGCTACCCTACTAAGCTACCCGCAACGAAGTTGGCCGGCTCCGGAACGGACCCAGGGTTTGTGTGGACGGCTATAAACGACTGGGAACCCGAAAGTGTGACTGGGCTTGTCGATACAGCGAAAACGTGTCACGATCCTAAACAATACAGGTGCTCCACGCACAATCGTAAATAAAGCAGTAAAGCATGGCATAAGTATAGGATAGCAATAAAGCCCCAAACTAGTTTGTGGCCCCAAGAAATAAGAAACGAATCAAGCTCTGGCTAAGGGGGATTCATAGAGTCTCCCGTATGTGGATAGTGCGAATAGTCAAGGAACAGGTATCAAGTACTCGGGGCCTACAGGACACAAGTGGGCTTAAAAACCAAATAGCATATATTGCCCACCGATGCCTTTTTCATTAGTTATCCTAGCAATTTAATAGTTGTATTTAAAGCCATGATCATCTCCACCATAAACATCTGCCAGCATTCCAACAACTGTGGTACTCGACAACATGAGACCGCACCTGAGCAAGCAACTACGACTCGCAGGGCCAGCTATCTACCAAACAACAGGTATTAGGAGGTGTCCATGGCAATATAGAGGCTGCACGGGATATAACTGGTGCACGGAAACTAAAGCATCGCGACACGGATAGCAATAGATCAACAGGAGGAAATAAATACTAGAAATGCAAAATAGGTAGAAGGGGAAGAGATGCTCGCCTGGGAAACACTGCCGGAGATCACATCCGGAGAACTTTTCGGTACTCACATCAACTCATCGGCCTAATCCTCGAAGAAGCAAACACTAGAAGAAACACCTGATGCAATATTTAATACTACGGCAGAAGATCCAGCATGCTTATGATATGATGCAGATGCGGTGCAATTAGGCAGTATTAAGCGGAACCGGGGTCTCGACAATTAATTAAGTGGTTCATGTTGTTTATCTACCCTGCAATTTAAATATTGTCTTAACACGACAAAACATAGCATTGATTCGCTACACAAATTTAAATGGAGTCCGGAATAAGACAAAGGTATCCCGCATAAACACTCCATATTTAATTATGAGGTGAATCGGCATAATGCCCCCAAACCACAAACATGTATGCAAGCATGATCAATTTAATATGCGACAGTTGATAATGTCATATTATAAAAATAGGGGCTTAGGGGCACACATCTGGGTTCAGAAGATCTTGGGTTCCGGGGGGTTCGGGGTTCGGACTCAGGGTTCAGGGGTCGACGAGATCGGGCTCGGCGGATCAGTCTTCGGAGGTTGTCAAAGGACTTGGTTTGGCGTCGGAGGATCATCGGGTTCGCCCTGGTCGGTGTCGATCTTGTCGTCGCGAAGATCTTGTCGGATCTGCGGATCGGGTCGGTCTTGGCATCTGGGGTGAAGTACTTGTCGTTCCCGTGGCGATCTTGGCGTTCTTCAGGTTCGGGTCTTGGCGTTTGAGAGGAAGTACTTGGTGGTTCCGAGAAGGAGGTCTTGTCGCATCCGATGGATCGGTCCTCGGGGTCGAAGAACTTGGCGCGCCAGGGTTTGGTCTTCGGATCTTGAAGGTTTCGCCTTCGGATCTAGGAAGGAGGTCTTGCGGTTTCCCGTGAAGGCGATCTTGACGCTCGGTGGCCGCGAAGTAGATCTTGTCGTTCCGTGTGGATCTTGTCGATTCCGCCTCGAAGGACTTGGGGTTCCAACTTGTCGTACCATGTCAGAGTCCTAGGGGTACTGCTTGCCCTTGCCGTTGGCACTCGGAAGATCTTGTTGGCCCCAAACTTGACGTTGGTTTCTCTTCGGAAGAACTTGGTGACGGTCTTGTACTCAATCACATAGGCTATGCTGCGGATGTTCTTGTCTCTGTGCACAACATCGCTGCACACAAGGTCGAACGGAGATGGATGTAGCCTTGTCCATCGGGCTACTGTAGGCAGCAGAAGTAGCCTCTTCATATGGACATCACCACTTCACTGTGCCGGGCGCCGGTGGATATCCAGGCTGTAGGGAACCATCCACGGCCTCAGGTCGATGAAGGGGCTCAGCGCAGGGCTTGGTCGGCTCGAGGCGAAGGCAGGAAGGCGACCAGGACACCTGGGACTGGCGAGGTCGAGGATAGGCGCGAGTGGCCGGGGAGAGGACGAGCTGGCCGTGGTCGTCGAGCCCCTGATGACGCTGGGACTCAAGCTGAAGAAGGCAGAGGGGCGACTGGTGGTGGTCCAAGACGCTGGAAGGAGGAGCTCCGTCTTGGGGGCCCTGGAAGGCAGCCGGCGGCAGGGGCTCACCGGCCGGGACGGAGGAGCACTGGCGTATGCAGAGGATGATGGCGCCCGTGCGGGGCCGATGCGGTTGGGGGTGACCTCGACAGAGAGGCGGTGCAGGCTTGGTGGGGCGAGGTCGATGTGGAGCAGAGGAGGGCACGTCCCTGGCGGCGGACATGGCGGCGGGCTGGTCGGAGGAGCTTGGGGAGGATCCGTGCAGGATGGAGGCAAGGGAGGTGACCACGGCGCGCGAAAGATGTCGCCGGGGACGGCCACGGTGACGCGGAAGGCAGGCCGGCTTCGGGCGGCGGAGACCGTGGCGTGCTGCAGGGCGCCGAGTTGAGAAGCGAGGAGGGCAGAGGGCGCCGGAGCAGAGAGGAGGGAATCGGCGGTGCAAGGAAGGAAGAGGAGGTGGCGTGCAGGAGCGATGTGTTGGGTGGGACCCACGTGGGGACAGGGTGGAGCAGGGGTTGCGTGTGGCCTGTGCGGACTAGTGGTGTGGTAGGTGGGCTGCTGCACGGGGTGAGGTGGGGCCAGGCAGGGTCGGTGGTGTGTCCACCAGGTGTGGTGTGACCGGGGTGGTGCTGTGGTGGTTGGCAGCGGATAGGGTAGGATGGCTGGGTTGGTGGGGCTGGCGAGCGTTCGAGGGTGTGTCGCGTGCCTGTGTGTTGTGCGTGTGTAGCTGGCGGCAGCGGCTGAGTGGTTGGGTAGGGTTAGGTCTAGTGGGATTTAGGGTTTGGGGATGGACTGGGGTAGTAGGCTGCTGGCTTGCTAGGCTTTTGGCCCAGCTGGCTGGCGGCCTCCCCCGGTAAAAAAATTGATTTGGTTATTTATTTATTTTATTTGAAAAAGACTTTTGTAAATAGTTTTTTAGACAAATAAAAGACCCGAAAAAAGACCGGAGTTTTAATTTGAAATTAAGACGAAGATATATTTGGAAGACAAAGGTAGGCTTTTATAAAATAGTTTTAGACAAACTTATGCACGATGATGACGATGCTCAAATGCAATGTGGCATGATGACATGAGCATGCGGTCATGATGATGCAATGCACAAAAACACAACGATTTTCTAGTAGTGGTTTTAGCGGGATGCCACATGCACCGTGATCTTGCACATCAATTCTTGATGATGATGTCTTGAAGAAAGCCATGAGGAACTCCATCTTCTTATTCTTCTTCTTCTTCAAGACATACTTGATCTTCTTCTTGTACTTGATTCCAATAGGCACAAAGCCGTTGGACAATGCTTCTTATTTTTCATCCTTGAAACCAACACATGGTCCAAGCGATGCCAATGGACAAACCTACAAGTGAGACTCAATTTGCACATTAGTCCATAGGGATTGTCATTAATTACCAAAACCACACATGGGGGCATACATGCCCTTTCAAAAGGCTTGATGGCTCAGGATACATTGAGCTCGTTGGGAACCCCAAGAGGAAGGTATGATGAGCATGGCAGCAAGTTTCCTTCAGTTATAAAACCAAGGTTATCGAACCAGTAGGAGCAAGGAAATAACCCCAAGGTGTTGTTTCCAACTTGGAATCCTGCACAACACAACCACAGAACTTTGTCCCAACTTACAGTGAGGTTGTCAATCTCACCGGTTTTGCTGAAAACAAAGGATTAAACGTATAGTGTGGAAGATAGTAATTGTTTGCAGAAAGTAAACAGTAAACAATAAATAGTAAATAGTAGATGGTATATCAATGGTAAAATAATGGACTAGGGTCCATAGTTCACTAGAGGTGATTCTCCTTAGGATAAATAACATGTTGGGTGAACAAATTACAACGGGGCAATTTACAGACTCGAGAAAGCATTCAATGCATATACTAATCATCTTGACTCCTATGAGATTTGATTGGGCATTACAACATTATACATAGAGCGTAATCCAACTGCATCTATGACTAATAATCCACCTTCAGGTTATCATCCGAACCGCCTCCAGTATTAAGTTGCAAGCAACAGATAATTACATTAAGCAAAGCATGTAAAGTAAACAATACGATTGTCCCATGGACAAAAGATTGCTGCTTTCTCCTTAGTAGCAACAAAACATCTAGCACCTTAGATATTCCTGTCACTTCCCTAGATTACTAGAGGCATGAACCCACTATCGAGCATAAATACCCCCTCTTGGAGTTGCTAGCATCTAGTTGGCCAAGATATTTACTAACAACGGAAAGCATGCAAGATCACAAATAACATAGACATGATAGAATCAATAATCAATCTAAAATAGCATCTCAATATCCATCGGATCACCGCAAACACAACATGTAAGATTACAAATAGATGATCTTGATCATAAACATGAACAGAGCTGACAAGATCTAAACATGGTAGCACAAAGGAGGAGAACCAACCATCTAGCTACTACATAGACCCATAGTCGAAGGATGAACTACTCATGAATCACACCGGAGGTAGTCGTGGTGATGAAGAAGGCCTCCAGGGTGATCTCTCCCCTCTGGCAGGGTGCCGGGAAGAGCTTCGGATCCCCTCGATCTAGGGATCGAGATGGCTGCTGCTACATACTTTTTCGTGGATTTCTGATTGGGTCTTTGATCGGGTACTTAGGGTTTTGTCCCGGGAGGCTTTTATAGGCGAAGGGGCAAGGTCGGTGGAGTACCAGGGGGCCCACACCTGGTGGCGGCGTGCCTAGGGATGGCCGCACCACCCTAGGGTGTGGCTGCCTCGTGGCCCCTCTTCCGCTACCCTCCAGACTCCGTGTTGCTTCGGGTAAAATATTGACTTTGGCTTTTGTCCGGTCCAATTCTGAGAATATTTCCTTACTAGCTTTTCTGAAACCAAAAATAGCAAAAAACAGGCAACTGGCACTGTGGCATCTTGTTAATAGGTTAGTTCCAGAAAATGTATAAAAATACCCAAAGTGTGGACAAAACATAAGAAAGTAGATATAAAATAAGCATGTAACATCAAAAATTATAGATACGTTTATGACGTATCACTTAGCGAAAGAAAGTCAAGGTGGGTGCTCTTTGCGATCGGAATAATGGCTCATTGGTCATCCAATTGCAGAAATAGAGAACTATCTAGATAACTCTCATTGTGATAACTGAAAACATGAGCAGGGAGGACATGCAACTCTTCTAGTTTATTGCAAGTTGATGCCACAATAGATAGATCATGGTCCTCAATTAGGCCATTCACCTGAAAATCGCAACTTGAACTTTTCAAATTCTGAAGTTTTGGTATTTGGAACAAAAGTAGTGTAATATTGATTCGGGAGAGGGGCGCATGCTGCCTCCCCTTGGATTCCACTATGTCGAACTTGGCAAGCCATGAGTGAGACAATGATTGTAATTTTAGAAGCATACAATGCGATGATTAACATTTATGAAAACAAACTGAATATCCCAAACCAAAGTCTGGACATTTCAAATTTATAACACCAACAATTTGCTTGTTCATCCAGGATCATCTATTTCCACAGCAAGACAAGGCATCTTATGTCCAAGTAGTTAGCATGCAACCACAATCACCTTGCATGAGGACATCCATAGGTATCACATCGTCTCCACCTTCGCAACATTCACTGGCAACACCTTATCCCCAAAGGGGCATTCTGTGATTTGTAGCCTCGTCTCTTGCGACCTAAGGAGATATAATGCATGCCTAGATAGTTGTCACCAGTAAAGGCGAGTGAAATCACCTCGACATGATCATCATGTGCACCAATTGATTTGAATCCAACATCCGTGAGAAGAGATGTGATAGAGAGGCGTTGAAGGCCCTTGCATGATGCCACAATAGCGTTGAAACTAGGATCAAAAGGCTGTCATGTGCTCTATTCCAGAGAATGACGCTCAAGCGTGACCAAGCGGAATGAAGTCAAGGTGGGACGGTTCATTGAAATCGAATAAGGGCCACATTCGTCATCCAGCTGCAGAAGTAGAGAACTGTAGATAACTTACTCACCGTCATAACCAAAATGATGATAAGTGAGGACCCATAGCTTTTTCCGTTTACGGAAAGTTAATGCCACAACATAAACCATGATCCTCAATCATGTCATTCACCTAAAAATCACAATTTGAACTTTTAAATTCTGAAGTTTAACTACTTAGAACAAAGTGTTATGTGACATTGATTCGAGGGAAGGGGCATATTGTTGGGTTCGCAGCATAGAAAATAAAAAATTCCTACGATGGGAACTATACGCCAAGATCTATCTACTAGATACAAGCAACGGGTGGACATACATCCATAGAGAACTTACCCTCGAAGACAACGAAGCTTTGTTAACGATATGGAACTCGTGGATGATGTAGTCGTACACTTGCCGATCTCAAGATCATGATGAAGTCCAGCAGGTCCAGCTCCAGCACGTCCATCAGATCTAGCTCCAGCAAGTCCAACACCACCAAGTCCAGCACCGCAAAGCAGCGGTGCATCCGTGATCGCACACACGTTCGGTACCCTGACAACCTCCATCCCTTTCTCCAGCAAAGCAGCGGAAGCAGCAACTCGTTTCAGATAAAGCCACCGGGAACATCTATCTCGCTAATCCGAGACCATGGGGGAAAATACTAGAGGGGGAGAGAGATCCTTCACGAGGAGGTGTGATGAAGAAGGGGTGTGAGGGGGGCCTTTTATAGGAGGAGGGGGTGCCCCTCCCCATGGCCGGCGCCCCAAGGGGTGACCCTTCACCTCCTCATTCATGTGGTGGTAACTCACTCCACATAAATTTGCCCCTTCACATTCTCTTTTAAAGTCTCCACTTTAAATGCATTAAATTTCTCCAAATGTAATGCTCTCTCATTTAATAAAAATATTTTATTAATTTTATTCAGAATTTTTTTAATTACTTTAATTAACAAACATTCACATAAAACCCCCTGCAACATTTCAATATTACATGCAGAACCAATTTCAGCAATTTCATCCAAAACAGTTTCGGTGTCTATTGAAATAATTCCGGTGTTTTCTTAAATCTTTATCTTAAACATATTTGCTCCAAATGGTGTCGGTATCCCTTAAGTGTGTCACCCTACGGTTCGCGAATAATGCAGACATGATCGAGACCCCTCTCCGATCAATAATTAGCAGCGGGACCTGGAGATCCGTACTGACTCCCACAGATTCAACGATGACTTATGTGATCATGAGAACCTTTAACGCTAGTAACTAAATCCCTTTGTCTCGCGATATATTACATGTCCGAGATTTGATCATCGGTATCTCCATACCTAGTTTGATCTCGTTGCCGACATGCACTCTTTTCTCGTTCGCATGATATAACATTCTAGTGATCTCATCACTTGCTTGCAAGCTAACCAATGTGATATCACCGAGAGGGCCTAAAGTATATCTATTTGTCATCAGGATGGACAAATCCCACTCTTGATCCATGAGCCTCTACATAACACTTTCGTAGCACTGAACCCACCTTTATAATAACCTTTTCATGATGTGATGTTTGATGTTATCAAGATACTCTTCCAGTGTTAGTGATTGACATGATCTCATGGTCTAAGGACTAGGATTACTTTGTATGATGTTATAGCAATATAAACACAATGACTTTGATCATAATTCTATACTTCGGATGAATGTTCATCACATCATTCCACCAATGTTGTGACCTCGTTATTAACAACATCTGATGTCCATGATCAGGAAACCTTGATCATCTTGTTGATCAACGAGCTAGTTTATAAGAGAGGCATAACTAGGAACTTTCCTTTTGTTTATTAAACACACATGTATTAACGTTTCCAAATTAATATAATTATAGCATGCAAAATAAACATTTATAATAAATAAGGAATAAGATAATAACCATTTTATTATTGCCTCTCGGGCATATTCCCTTCACATATGCCCCTCCCACTTGGCTTTCCACTATCCCCGACTTGGCAAGCCATGAGCATGACAAAGATTGTAATTTTTTTAAGCATACACCATGATGGATGAGTTTATATTGATCTGAAAATATTTCAAATGTGATTGTTGTGTACATGAATTTTTGTGTGTAAGAAACACTATGATCTATACTAACTTGAGGAGGAAGGTCGAACTTGTTGTTTAGGTAGCACCCATGTCGAATAATAACACATAAAAAGGACGACACAAATTAGCACGCTGCCACTTGTTTCTCACATCAACTCGCACATGAATGATTCAATGAAGTTTTGGAGCAAGCAGTCAACTAAGATATTACAAGAACGAAATCACACACTTAAGCTTATGAGAAAAAGGAGGCATGATGACCATCCATTTGAAAGTTGGCTCCTCGAGAAGCTGGCAACTATAGGTGGCGACCTCAACCCTGGGCGCAACATAGGCACCCAATCGGGTGGCAGGAGCAACATATTATGAAGCAGTTCTTGCCACACACCTTCTTCATTCATTAATTTGAAAAGCCATTTGCTTAGTAAACATCTATTCTTAATTTCCAACACTTCAATGCCTAGGTCTCCCTGATCCTTTGGTCTACAAATGATATTCCATTTGGTGAGTCTATACTTTCTTTTTATTCTTATCACTTTGCCAAAAAAGCGAGACCTATAAAAATCCAATATTTTCCTTACCCCCTTAGGTATCTCTAGAAACGACAACACAAACATAGGTAAACTTGTTAATACATAGTTGATTAAGACTAGGCGATCGCCATAAGGTAATAGCTTTCCCTTCCAACAACCTACTTCTCCTTCACATTGAGTTTCTACTGGATGCCAATCTGAATTTTTAAGTTTTTTGTAGTGAATGGGCACACCCAGGTATCTAAAAGGAAAAGATCCAATCTCACAACCAAATATTTGTTTGTAATGTTGCTCCTCTTATTATGCTTTACCAAAATAGAAAATCTCACTTTTATGGAAATTAATCTTTAGTCCCAATAGTTGTTCAAAATACATAATATTAGTTTCATGTTTCCGGTCTTCAGTCTGCATATTGTAGAGCTAAAACCCCTCCATCAATAAGATGTGGAATGAGGCCTCCCACTTGAACATCTTCCTTTGCCCTTCTAATTAGGATGGAAAGCATATCTAAAACGATAATGAACATTATCGGAGATAAAGGGTCGTCTTGTCGTAACCCCTTTCTATAGTTTGAAATTAATGACCAATGTCATCGTTAACCCTTATTCCGACACTCCCTCCCTGAACAAATCACCCAGGTGCAAAACCTTTCATACGCAACTTTGTTGTAGGAAAAACCATTTGACCTTGTCATAGGCCTTTTCAAAGTCAATTTTAAACAAAACTCTATCTATTTTCTTCTGATGAAGCTCATGGATTGTCTCATGAAGGACAACCACCCGTCAAGGATATGTCATCCTGGCATAAAAGAGGATTGAGTATGTCTAACTACCTTTGGAGCAATCCCCGAGATACAGTTCGTACCTACTTTAGTGAAAATTTTGGAACTGACATTCAATAAACATATGGGTCTGTATTGTTGTATTTGTACCGCATTTTATTTTTGGACAGTAAAGTGATAACACCAAAGTTCAATTTAAACAGGGGCAAGTTCCTAGAATAAAGGTAACTAAATAGTGACATAAGATCACTTTTAATCACGTCCCAAAACTTTTGGAAAAACTCAGTTGGAAACCCATCCGGACTAGGTGCTTTATTATGTTCCATTTGAGAGATAGCTTCATACACTTCCTTTTCAGTAAAAGGATCTGTCAGAATCCTGTTCACCATATCTGATAACTACGGTATATCCTGAGTTAAGTCCTCCCTCATTGAAATATTTGTCGGTGATGGCGGTCCAAACAACTTTTTTTAATATTCAGTAATATAAAATTTTAGGTTATTGTAACTACCTCGGTGAATTACGCTCTTAGTTACATGCCTGGATCAGCGAAAGTGGTTAAAATAGTATGGTGGGGCCCGAGGCCACTCACGGTAGACCTTTCGGCCATCCTAACCACTTTCAGAGCATCGGGACAAGAACGAGCGGCGTAATCGGCAGGTGAAGGGATCAACTACATACACAAGTGAGTATGTATGCAAGCCACATACAACAGTCCTCAGAGCCATTCCATCTAAAAGAAATAGAAATATTGCAACGCCATACGGCAAGATTCAAATATGCTAGATAGAGATAATATTTTAGGATAGCTCCTCATACATCAAACATCAGAGTATCAGGCGGAAGCAGAAAACAAGATCCGAGTACGGATAAGAAGCAAATCGGCATAAGATGCCACATAAATAAACACATCCCGCCCACAGATCTCACGGATCCCCGTTCCCGAAATCTCTACACTGAGTGATCGTTGCCAGCATCATCCGTCTCCTCCACCCAGTATCCATCTTGCAAGTACACCTGTTCATCTGAATCAAACAATTTATCGTGTGAGACCCTAGGGGTACTTAGCAAGTCTTTATGCCTCTAACGGGGACACAACCTGGGGTGACGCAATTGCAGCAAAAGATAATAACTAACAAGTCTATAGATACTCGCTAACCATCCGCCTAACCAATGATAGACGGATGTCCATGAATTAAGAACAACAGTTATAACAGTATAATTAACAGATCCATCCTCCTCCTCGCTTACCAACGAGGAAGCGGACGAACAACCCCCATCCGTTGGCAGTTTTATTAACCATTCCATGAGTATTGCACTATTTACTAGTCAGGTACTTAGTCAATTTATAAACGGTACTTTAGTTAGACTTGTCTATGATCGAGAAACTGTGCTCCAAGTCGTCCATAACCGCGGACACGGCTTTCAGAAAGATTTACCCTGTAGGGGTGCACAAATAGCAACACACACTCGATCAACCTCGGAAAAACCAACTCAAAACCCAACGAGGCATTCACGACAAAGCGTTCACAGGATTCAGAAATATTTCAGGGGGCCACCCCCAATAAGCTAACCACAACGAAGTTTGCCGGCTCCGAGACAGACCCAGGGTTTGCGACGACGGCTGTAAACGACTGGGAACCCGAAAGTGTGACTGGGCTTGTCGATACCGCGTAAACGTGGCGCGATCCAAAACAGTACAGGTGCTCCACGCACAATCTTAAATAAAGAAGTAACATGGCATAAGTACAGGATAGTAATAAAGCCCCAAACTAATTGTGGCCCCAAGAAATAAGAATGAATCAAGCTCTGGCTCAGGGGGGTCCATAAGGCCTCCCGGATGTGGATAGTGCGAATAGTCAAGAAACAGGAATCAAGTACTCGGGGTCCTACGAGACACAAGTGAGCATGAAAAACCAAATAGCAGATGTTGCTCACCGGTGCCTCTTTCATTAGTTGTCCTATTACTACTCAGGTTAAGTTGTTTAGGTACCTCGTTATCCATCAGACACTCATATACCCTACACATGCTTTGCTACGACTCGCATGGCTCAAACAACTCCTATAGTAATGGCTCATGGGATGGAGGAACAAGCTTCAGCGGGGTTTAAAAGTAAAGGCTATGCAATACTTGGGATTCAATTTAATGCAATCGCGACTCAGTGATGCAAGACTAAGATAGAGGCAATAGGTACTATATGTATGCAAGCATGTGGTAGTGCTTGCCTGGCGGCTCAGTTGAAGTGAGAGATGGATCTGGGTAGAACTCCTGTGATTCCTGGTAATTCTCCTGCTGGACGTCTATTCGAAGAAGAACCAAACAAACAAGGGCCAACATAAATAAAGTGCACAATCATATGAATAAAATGCGACAAGCAAACAAGCATGCCATGATGAATGATGCACAATTTACATGGCATGGTGAGGTGTGGGGTACAAGAATAAAGCATTTTATTATTTATTTAGTCAAATTTTATGGCCATAAACAGTTCTGATTTTTAAATATGGCATGATGCATGCTTCAATTCAGAACAAGGAATGCATAGATAGAACGGGCTCATCGCGCTGATCGATTGAGACATATTATTTGTCAAATTTGGAGTTATAGAATTAAATTTATTAATTAATTAAGAAAAGGGCATTTTATTGTAATTTTAGTCATCTCGAAAATTTAAAGTGGTCAAACATTATTTTGAATAGCATATTTGAATTCCTCACATTTTTCTGCAGGTGGGTCACCCAGCGGTGCATCGAGCACATAGGTCAACTGACCAGCCCTGAGGACGATCTTCAATCCACGGAACCAGTCCGTGAAATTGCTTCCATTGTTCTTAAGCTTTTCTTTCTCTAGGAACGCATTGAAATTGATGGAGGGGGTCGCCATAATCTACAATAATTTGCAAGTAGTTTAGACTAAGTTTATGACAAATTGAGTTCAAATTTAATTATTAAACTAACTAGGTGAACTCCCACTCAAAACAACATCCCTCACATTGTCTTAGTGATTACATGAACCAAGTCCACTACACCAAGTCCGATCTTCATGAGAGAAGATGTAGTTTCATCGGCGAACAATCTTCATGTTCATCATATCATTTATATGACTCATGCTCTACCTTTCGGTATTCCGTGTTCCGAGACCATGTTTGTACATGCTAGGCTCGTCAAGATAACCTTAGTTTCCGCATGTGCAAATCTGGCTTGCACCCGTTGTATGCACACGTAGAATCTATCACATCCGATCATCACGAGATGCTTCGAAACGACGAGTCTTAGCAACGGTGCCAACTAAGGGTGAACACTTTATTACTTGATATTTAGTGAGAGGGATCATCTTATAATGCTACCGTCGCGATCTAAGCAATACAAGATGCATAAAGGATTAACATCACAGGCAATTCATAATAAGTGTGATATGATATGGCCTTTTCTTCTCGCGCCTTTGATCTCCATCTCCAAAGCACGAACATGATCTCCATCATCACCAGCATTGCGTCAAGGTCAGTGGCGCCGCTTCATGGTTGTCCATCATCACCAGCAACTATTACAACTACTTGGAATAAAGCTATTACAAGATGAATAGACACGCAGGTCTTAACTGAATTAAAGACAACCATTAGGCTCCTGCCGGTTGCCATATTACAACAAGGATCATTGCATACATCAAATACAATCACAATCACATGATGGCCATATCACATCACAAAACCCCTGCAAAAACAAGTTAGACGCCTCTAATTTTCTTTGCATATTTTACGTGGTTTGGGGCTTTCGCATAAGACCGATCTTACCTACGAACAAGGACCACAATGTTGATACAAGTGTTGTCAAGATGCTCATTGTAAATTGAATCTTAACTATGGTGGGAGAGACAGACACCCGCAAAGCCACTTGTGCAAAGCAAGTTGCACGTCAAGCGTGGAGCAAGTCTCATGTGCGATGACATGTAATGTTATCCCGAGCCGCTTCATCCCACCATGCCGCAAGATGCAAAGTACACGCTAAGACACCGACAACAAAAGCATCAATGCCCACAAAAACATTGTGTTCTACTCGTGCAACAGATCTACGCATAGATACGGCTCTGATACCACTGATGGGTTCGTAGCATGGAAAACAAAAAATTTCTACCGCAAGAACGAACAAAACCCAGATCTAATCTAGATAAAAGCCAAGATCTAATCTATTAGACATGTGCAACGAGATAGATAGGAACTAACCCTCGTAGATCCGAAAGCGTTAACGAGATTAGATCTCGTGGTTGATGTAGTCGATCACTTGCCGATCTCAAGATCGTGTCGACGATCCTTCCGGCGTCGCGTTCCGGCAGCACTCCTGCAGTCGGTCAAGTTGACGATCCTTCCGGCGCCGCGTTTTGGCAGCGCTTCCGCAGTCGGTCACACGTGCGGAGTCGAAGCAGACCTTCCTCTCCCCGTTCCAGCGAGCAGCGGAGGTAGTAGATCTTCTCCAATGAATCCCAGCAGCACGACGACGTGGTGGTGGTGGTGGAGTAGAGAATTCTGCAGGGCTTCGCCTATGCCTGTGCAGAAGAAAGGTGGAGGAGAGAGGCGGCAGAGATTGGGAGTTATGGGAGCGGGGTAGGAGGGGGCGCCCATGCCCTTCTATTTAAGGGGGGAGGCGCGCCTGGGGAGGAGGAGTCCTAGTAGGACTCCCCTCCTATGGCCGGCGGTGGGAAGGGGGGAGGAGTCCTCCTCCCCCATGAATCCGTGTCTTGCCCCACTAGGTTTCCTTTGACCCTTTCTTGGTTTTCAAGCAAACTCCAAGAAATCCTCTAGAACCTTCCAGAACATTCCGAAACCTTCTAGAATCTCCATACAAACACTCCGGAACATTTCCTAACTCAGAAAATGATCCCCTATATATAAATCTTATTCTCCGGATCTCCTCATGATGTCCTAGATCCATTCCGAGACTCTGAACAACATTCGGTCTCCAACGCACATTCCATATCTACTTAAAACAACTTCGAACCTTAAGTGTGTCACCCTACGGTTCGTGAATATGTAGACATGATAGAGACACATCTCCTATCAATAACCATCAGCGGGACCTGGAGATCCATAATGGCTCCCACATACTCAACGATGACTTCGTGAGAGTTGCCCATCATACGGCTCACCAACTTCACTTGCCTCTAAGGGGGGCTCGCTCCGGGCAGGTTCGGATCACTTACTATACACGGCCCTACGAAGGGGTTAGGAGCGTTTTCAAGATGATTCTTTCTTTGTCGAGACGAAATTCGATTGAACCATTTACATAAGAAACCAATTCCCTTTGTCACACGATACTATACTTATCCGAGGTTTGATCGTCAGCATCTCCATACCTAGTTCTACCTCGTTACTGATAAGTACTCTTTACTCGTTCCGTGATATGTCATCCCTTGTGACCCAGTCACATGCTTGCAAGCTAACTAGATGACATTCCACCGAGAGGGCCCAGAGCATATCTATCCGTCATATGGATGGACAAATCCCAATCTTGGTCCATGCGCTTCAACACATACTTTCAGAATACCCAATGACACCTTTATGACCACCCAGTTACGAAGCGGTGTTTGATGTCATCAAAGTACCCATCCGGTGATGGTGATTAACACAACCTCATGGTCGAAGGATTAGATTACTATGCATTTAAAAGCTTACAGCAATACGAACTTAATGACTTGATCTTATGCTACGCTTACTATGGGTGTGTGTCCATCACATCATTCTCCTAATGATATAACCTTGTTATTAATCACATCCTTATGTCCATGATCAGGAAACCATGATCATCAATCAATCAACAAGCTAGTTCAACAAGAGGCTTACTAGGGACTCTCTTATGTTTACAATACACACAAGTATTAGTGTTTCCTAATAATACAATTATAGCATGTGATGTAAACATTCATCATAAATACAAAGATATAATAATAATCACTTTTATTATTGCCTCTTGGGCATATCTCCAACAGAGTGGTCGGAACACGCGGAGGTGGTGGAGACCTTGTGCCAGGCTCGCGGACGACGAGCTCGGACTTCTTCGGTTCACGGCGGCGCTTGGCTGCTCCGGCGAGGTTCCGGCCTCGGGCTAGTACGAGACGAAGAAGGGGAAGCAGAGGACCTCGTCGGTGCTCCTGGCTGGCCTTGGAGAGCACCAGGACGTGCAGATCTCGAACATGGCAGGAGTACTAGGGTTTTTTGTTAGGTGGTGGCCATGGCCTTCTAGGGAGGAAGGAGGGCGGAAGGTGGGGTGCCTGGGTTTCCTGGGGTGGTTGGGGTGATAAGGGAGAGAGGGGAGAGGCACATGGGTCGAGTTGCTTTAAGCAAAAAGGGAGAGGGGCATCGGGTAGAGCTAGGTTTTTCTCCTCTCTCTCTCATTCTTTCTTTGCTAAGCCCAAAGGGAAGGGAGGGGGACCAGGAGAGAGGGCAGGTCGCTGGTCGGGCCAGTATGGCAGGGAGAGAGAGAGAGGGAAGCCCGGGTGTAGCTAGGTTAGAGTAAGGCTCGGGTTAGGGTTAGGTTAAAAAGAGGGTGGTGTTAGACTAGAGGTTAGCTAGCATGGGGGCTTGGTTAGGGTAGATGGGGTGGTGGTGTGGTTGTGACTAGGGTTTGAACATGCACAAGACAAGACCAAGCAAGAAGAAGTGGTGAGATGAGGAGGTAGGGTATGGCTAGGATTTTGGCATGTTTCCACATGATCATGCATGGAGGCCTACACATATGAGGGGTGATGATTTGAGTGCACTTGGCAAGGAGAGGAGATCAAAATGATGAAGATGTGTTGGTAAAAGCAAAAGAATTGAGCTTACTAGACATGATCCCCATAGAACATGACCCACTCCAAAACAAATAAAAACTAGAGGATCAAAGGTGGTGGTACTCTTGCATGGCCCATGCATAATCATTAAATGCCATGTTTTATTCTTGTGAAAACAATAGTGATGTAACATGGTAGTATTCCCATGCATTCCCAAAATGTGGGGTAAGGCCAAGCAAAAGAATTTAAATGAAAGTTCCAAGTGGAGTAGATGGAGATGATCACATTTGATTATAATGGGGGCTTGCTAGTGTGTATATTCCACTAGATGTTTAATAGTCCCCAAAAATACCCCAACATGAGCATAAATCCATAATAATCCATATGAAAACTAGGAAAAGGGGCACCACTCATAATGCATGCAAAGGTGGCTCCACATATCAATAATGTGAAATCAACATGAGGCTAAAATGAGAGCATGTGGAAATAGAATTGGATCCATCCCAACCCACATGAGCTAGATTAAATGCCAAAAGAAAATAAAGGCCCATGGGTACATAGGATGGTGGAATTATAAGGTGGTGACAAAGAAAGGTGGTGGAGTGGAATAAAAGATATGCCCCCAACTCAACTTGGGCATCAAGCATTTATCAAGAACCAAATACAATATATCAAGAGCCAAATACAATTAATAATGCATATGAGAGAAGAACCAAAGGAAAAGGGGTTTTATATGATGCTCAAATGCAAGGTGGCATGATGACATGAGCATGATATAATTATGATGCAACAATTATATGTAGGAAGTAGCCATTATATTACCAAACCATGTAGCATTACATATGTTAGACAGATGGGATGCTACAACTCTCCCCCACTAAACAGGAATCTCGCCCCGAGGTTTTAGGAAGAAGAAGAAGGCTCGAAGAGGGAAGGGTACTTGGCACGGAGCTCATCCTCGCGTTCCCAAGTGGCTTCATCAACGGAATGGTGCGACCACTTCACCTTGCAAAACTTGATGGACTTGTTGCGAGTCCTTCTTTCTGCGACTTCAAGGATTTTTATGGGGTGTTCTTGATAAGACAGATCTTCTTGGAGATTGATGAGTTCATGGTCCACGGTCCTGCCGGGATCTTTGAAACACTTCTTAAGTTGAGAGATATGGAAAACATCATGGACCTTGAGTTTTTCAGGGAGCTCAAGAGCATAAGCAACTTCTCCTCTTCTTCCACGAATTTTGAAAGGACCGATGTATCTAGGAGCCAACTTTCCTTTGATACCAAAGCGGTGCATGCTCATGGGAGTGACACGAAGGTAAACGAGATCACCAGGGACATACTCCATGTCCATGTGCTTTCTGTCATAATTGCTCTTCTAGCGACTTTGAGCAATCTTTAGGTTTTCAAGAATGATGTGAACCTTCTCCTCCGCTTGAGTTACAATATCGGGGCCAAACAATATTCTTTCACCTGCGCCCGACCAACCAATCGGAGTTCTGCATTTGCGACCATAAAGAGCCTCAAATGGTGCCATATTTAGACTTTTCTGGAAGCTGTTGTTGTAAGAGAATTCCGCATAAGGAAGACATTCTTCCCACTTCATGCCGAAAGAGATAACGCAAGCACGGAGCATATCTTCCAAAATCTGATTGATCCTTTCAACTTGTCCTTGCGACTGAGGGTGGTAAGCTGTGCTGAAGTTTAATTTTGTTCCCAAAGCATTTTGGAAACTTCCCCAGAACTTGAAAGTGAATATGCTTCCACGGTCTGAACTGATCTCAAGAGGAATCCCATACAGAGAGACAATTCTGTTGATATAGAGCTCAGCCAACTGAATTGCAGAAATTGTTTCCTTGATGGGAAAGAAGTGAGCCACTTTAGAAAGTCTGTCGATGACAACAAAGATTGCATTGTTGCCCTTCTGCGACCTTGGAAAACCAGTGATGAAGTCCATCTCTACTTTCTCCCATTTCCATTCCGGAGGCTTCAATGGCTGTAGAAGACCGGAAAGTTTCTGATGGACAGCTTTAACTCTACGACAGACATCACACTCCGAGACATACTTGGCACAATATCGTTTCAACCCAGGCCACCAATATTGTGTTTTCAAGTCCATGTACATCTTAGTGCTGCTAGGGTGGATAGAAAGAACAGAATCATGCGCCTCCTTAATAACTTGCTCTCTTAAACCCGGGTAGTTCGGAACAAACATCTGGTGTTCAAAGAAAAGAGTGCCTTGGTCGTCAATGTGGAAAGACTCATACTTCGGAAGCTGAATGTTGGAGATGATCTTTTTAGTGTAAGGATCACCAAGTTGAATGGAGCGAACTTTTTCTTCCAAGAGAGGTGTTGCCAGAAGGTTCAGAAGATACCCTTGATCCACAATTTCAAGGTTGAGCTTGCGGAACTCCTCGCACAAGAGAGGCTGTTGTTCTTCCACCATGAGGTTGTTGACATAAGCTTTTCGGCTGAGAGCATCGGCCATGACATTAGCTTTGCCTGGAGTGTAGTTGATGGTCAAAACAAAATCATTTATTGCTTCAATCCACCTCCTCTGATGAAGGTTGAGATCAGGCTGTGTGAAGATATACTTCAGACTCTTGTGATCAGAAAAGATCTCACAACGGTTGCCAAGCAAGTAATGCCTCCATACTTTCAAAGCAAAGACAACTGCTGCGAGTTCGAGGTCATGTGTAGGATAGTTGATCCCATGCGTCTTCAACTGTCGAGAGACATAAGCAGAAACTTGTTTTTCTTGCATAAGGACCGCACCCAATCCTTGCAATGAGGCGTCACAGAATATCTGGAAAGGCTTTGATGTATCTGGAGGAACTAAGACTGGTGTGGAAGTGAGCTTCTCTTTGAGTGTTTCAAAGCTTGCTTGACATGCAGGTGTCCAAAGGTATTTCTTGCCTTTCTTGAGGAGATCGGTAAGAGGCTTCGCAATCTTCGAGAAGTTTTGAACGAAGCGACGGCAGTAACTAGCCAAACCAAGGAAACTCTGGACTTCTTTGACATTTATGGGTGGAAGCCAATCAACAATTGTCTTAATAGTTTCTGGGTTGACGGCAATGCCCTTGGTAGAGATGACGTGACCAAGGTAGGTGACTTGAGGCAGCCAAAACTCACACTTGGAGAACTTTGCATACAGGCGGTTCTCACGAAGCTTGTTTAGGACACACCGAAGGTGCTCTTCATGTTCTTCCTTTGACTTAGAATAGACTAGAATGTCATCCAGATAGACCACAACGAACTTATCAAGATACTCCATGAAAACCGAGTTCATAAGCCTCGAGAAGGTGGCAGGTGCATTGGTGAGACCGAAAGACATGACCGTGTATTCATACAGGCCATAGCGGGTGGTGAAAGCTGTTTTAGGAACATCTTCCTTGCGAATCTTGATTTGATGATATCCACTTCTCAAATCAAGCTTAGAGAATACCACAGCTCCAGCTAGCTGATCGAAGAGATCATTAATCCGCGGAAGGTGATATTTATTCTTGATGGTTTTAGCATTGAGAGCCCGATAGTCAACACAAAGTATACCAGTCTTGTCTCGCTTCTTCACAAAGATGGTTGGGCTACCCCAAGAAGAAGTACTGTGCTGAATGAAATCCAACTTCTCTTGTTCATCAAGCTGACGTTTGAGTTCAGCCAACTCAGCAGGACCCATTTTATAAGGCCGCTTGGAGATAGGAGCGGTACTAGGTTCAAGTTCAATCACAAACTCAACCTCACGATCCAGAGGCATACCTGGCAACTCTTCAGGAAAAACATCTGGGAACTCACAGACTACCGGAACACTCTGAATACCTTCCATAGCATCATCATTTAGAGCTGCCAAAGAGTAAAGCTAAATTGCAGGAGTTAGATTTGGAGAATAGACTATATGGCCTTCAGGAATTTTCAGAGAAACCGAACGTTCAGCACAATCAATCACAGCTGCATTTGCTGTTAACCAATCCATGCCCAAGATAACATCAATATCAGAATTGCCCAGAATAATTAAGGAAGCCGGAAACGAAGAGCCACCAATCTCAATTTGATTGCCATGGCTGATTTTAGAAGCCCTCATGTTTGATCCAGGAGATTTCACCATGAGGCGAGTTGGTAAAGCATCAGAAGGTAACCCATTACTCTCCGCAAACTTGTATGACATGAAAGAATGTGATGCACCAGAATCAAATAAAACTCGTGCAGGAACTGAGTTAACAGGAAGCATATCCATCACAACTCCACGTGCATGCTCAGCTTGAGCGACATTGACATAGTTGGCACGAGCAACCGTAGACCCAGGCTTGGTGTTGATGTTGAGAGCCCGAGGTGGAGGTGCACGAACCATAGAAGAACTTGCCGCAGGTCTTATAGGTGGTGGTGGAAGAGCTTTGTTGTTCATTGGACAATTCCGGTGCTGATGCCCAGTGTTTCCACAAGTGTAACAAGCACCGGGTGGACGTGGAGCAACGTAGCCAGGGACTCCGCTAGGCGCTCCAGGGTAGTTGTGGTTGTAGCCCCTGGGAGCCGTAGTGAAGGAGTTTGGTGGCCTTGCCGCGTAGCTTGACGGTCTTGGTGGAGCCGAGAGCGACGGTGGGGAGTTAGGAACCCAGACACGACGCTTAGAAGGAGTTGTCATAGCTGAAGAGCTTGCTGCATCATGGCTGTGTTTCTTTGACTCCTCAAACACTTGTCTACTTGCTTCTTCCTGCAGAGCTGTGTGTTGGAGTTCCAGAAAAGACCCCGGCCTTGCATGAGTGATTGCATATTTAATTGATGCATTGAGCCCTTGCCTAAACCTCTTTTGCTTCTTCTTGTCATCAGAGATCTCATCGCCACCATACCGAGAAAGGTTCATGAAGTTCCTGATATAGGTATTGACATTGTCAGTGCCCTGCTTGAGGTTGAGAAACACTTCCTTCATCCTTTCCATGACAATTTCTGACAGATATTGCTCTTTGAAAGCCGTAGTGAATTGCTCCCAAGTAGGCTGAAAACCAGAGAGGTCTGCCTTGAGGTAATTTTCCCACCACAGAGTTGCATCTCCCTTCAGAAGGTGAGTGGCACATTTGACCCATTCTTGCTCAGGAACATCTGCAGTCATCAGCAACCTTGATATTTCCTGCAGCTAGTCATCAGCATCAAGTGGGTGATCAGACACCTCAAATTGGCGTGGGTTGAACTTCAGAAAACTCTTGATGTCTCCTCGCTTGGGAGGTGGAGGTAGCGGAACAAACTCATTCCTCCTCACACTTTCTTCGAATCGCTGCTGGTTCTGCTGCATAGTTCCCAAGGCATTTGCAATACTTGCCAAAGCAGCCCCCAGTTCAGGTGGTATGTCCTCCTCAGAACGGCGTGGTGGTGCCATCCTGTGATTGATATAAAACACAAGTCAGTACTATAATGGAGAATAATAATAATACAAAATAGTACCAAAATGGAATTAACCAAGCTTTAAAGGATACAATTCACTGAGATGATATTAAAATATCAACAAAGTTCAAGGCACCTAGAAGATATTAAGCATATCGCACACGACTGAACAAGGAGTGTGGTACACAAGCTAAGAAAGAAAAAAATTCTGCAAATTTCGGCATTAAAATACCACTATATGCGCAAAACCACTTAACGAATCAAGATTAGTAACTCTACTAGTTCAATATACAAAAGCGAATGATAAAAGTAGTGGTATGGTCGCGACTCCATCCCGCACTCAAATCATTACTCCGCACATGAATCAGTAAAACACATATCCCAACACCTTCTTCTTAAGATGAACCTAAAGATTAGTAACTACGGAAACGAACATCCCAAACAAGATAACGTCAGAAAGCAAAGAGTAAGACAGATCGCATCGGTATACAACGAATCAGATAGATCACGTCGGTTTACAAAGGCCTGTCGGTATGGAATGTACCAACAGTTGATAACCAAAAGCAGATAGAGATAACAAGTTGGATGCAACAGATAGACAAGGAATTCACACACACACACAACCTATGGTACTACGGAACCCAGAACACGTGAATCCTAGTTTGAATTTTAGAAGAGAATTGAAAACGTTACACTTCCTTACCAGAAAAAGGATGGGTGGGTGGGTAAGAAGAAAAATGGAAGCAGTCATACTCTCACGTTTTGTTTTTCTCTAGTATACATAACAACCAAAAATATTTGCTAGACTGACAACGACCATTTTGGCTGAGACCCTGAAGGGCGGGATGGCTCTGATACCAATTGTAACTACCTCGGTGAATTACGCTCATAGTTACATGCCTAGATGAGCGAAAGTGGTTAAAATAGTACAGTGGAGCCCGGGGCCACTCACGGTAGACCTTTCGGCCGTCCTAACCACTTTCAGAGCATCGGGACAAGAACGAGCGGCGTAATCGGCATGCGAAGGGATCAACTACATACACAAGTGAGTATGTATGCAAGCCACTTACAACAGTCCTCAGAGCCATTCCATCGAAAAGAAATAGAAATATTGCAACGCCATAGGGCAAGATTCAAATATCCTAGATAGAGATAATATTTTAGGATAGCTCCTCATACATCAAACATCAGAGTATCAGGCGGAAGCGGAAAACAAGATCTGAGTACGGATAAGAAGCAAATCGGCATAAGATGCCACATAAATAAACACATCCCGCCCACAGATCTCACGAATCCCCGTTCCCGGAATCTCTACACCGAGTGATCGTTGCCAGCATCATCCGTCTCCTCCACCCAGTATCCATCTTGCGAGTACACATGTTCATCTGAATCAAACAATTTATCGTGTGAGACCCTAGGGGTACTCAGCAAGTCTTTATGCCTCTAAAGGGGATACAACCTGGGGTGACGCAATTGCAGCAAAAGATAATAACTAACAAGTCTATAGATACTCGCTAACCATCCGCCTAACCAATGATAGACGGATGTCCGTGAATTAAGAACAACAGTTATAACAGTATAATTAACAGATCCATCCTCCTCCTTGCTTACCAACGAGGAAGCGGGCGAACAACCCCCATCCGTTGGCAGTTTTATTAACCATTCCATGAGTATTGCACTATTTACTAGTCAGGTACTTAGTCAATTTATAAACGGTACTTTAGTTAGACTTGTCTATGATCGAGAAACTGTGCTCCAAGTCGTCCATAACCGCGGACACGGCTTTCAGAAATATTTACCCTGTAGGGGTGCACAAATAGCAACACACACTCGATCAACCTTGGGAAAACCAACTCAAAACCTAACGAGGCATTCACGACAAAGCGATCACAGGATTTAGAAATATTTCAGGGGGCCACCCCCAATAAGCTACCCGCAACGAAGTTGGCCGGCTCCGAGACGGACCCAGGGTTTGCGACGACGGTTGTAAACGACTGGGAACCTGAAAGTGTGACTGGGCTTGTCGATACCGCGTAAACGTGGCGCGATCCAAAACAGTACAGGTGCTCCACGCACAATCTTAAATAAAGAAGTAACATGGCATAAGTACAGGATAGTAATAAAGCTCCAAACTAATTGTGGCCCCAAGAAATAAGAATGAATCAAGCTCTGGCTCAGGGGGGGTCCATAAGGCCTCCCGGACGTGGATAGTGCGAATAGTCAAGGAACAGGAATCAAGTACTCGGGGTCCTACGAGACACAAGTGAGCATGAAAAACCAAATAGCAGATGTTGCTCACCGGTGCCTCTTTCATTAGTTGTCCCATTACTACTCAGGTTAAGTTGTTTAGGTACCTCGTTATCCATCAGACACTCATATACCCTATACATGCTTTGCTACAACTCGCATGGCTCAAACAACTCCTATAGTAATGGCTCATGGGATGGAGGAACAAGCTTCGGTGGGGTTTAAAAGTAAAGGTTATGCAGTACTTGAGATTCAATTTAATGCAATCGCGACTCAATGATGCAAGAATAAGATAGAGGCAATAGGTACTATATGTATGCAAGCATGTGGTAGTGCTTGCCTGGCAGCTCAGTTGAAGCGAGAGATGGATCTGGGTAGAACTCCTGTGATTCCTGGTAATTCTCCTGCTGGGCGTCTATTCGAAGAAGAACCAAACAAACAAGGACCAACATAAATAAAGTGCACAATCATATAAATAAAATGCGACAAGCAAACAAGCATGCCATGATGAATGATGAATGATGCACAATTTACATGGCATTAAAGTAGCATGGCATGGTGAGGTGTGGGGTACAAGAATAAAGCATTTTATTATTTATTTAGTCAAATTTTATTGCCATAAACAGTTCTGATTTTTAAATATGGCATGATGCATGCTTCAATTCAGAACAAGGAATGCATAGATAGAACGGGCTCGTCGCGTTGATCGATTTAGACATATTATTTGTCAAATTTGGAGTTATAGAATTAAAGTTATTAATTAATTAAGAAAAGGGCATTTTATTGTAATTTTAGTCATCTCGAAAATTTAAAGTGGTTAAACATTATTTTGAATAGCATATTTGAATTCCTCACATTTTTCTGATTCCAAAACATATATTATCTGTATTATTTGGATTTATAATTTAAAAGTTATTTAAAAACAGATTTAAATTTGTATTTAAACATTTACTGAAATCATTTTATTTAAACAGATAACGGAAATACTTTTTATACTCAGCCCGAGCTAGCCCCAGTCGCTGACGAGTGGGACCAAACTGACTGAGCGGAAAACAGCGCACAGATCTTTCCGCACCGCGCGCTTCTCTACCCTATACGAATGACAAGTATGGCCGGGTTCAGCGGGGGCCACGCGCGCGCGTCGCCCAGCAGGGACGTGACACGTGGTTGGTCCAGGGACTGCGCGGTGGTGTTTCCCAGGAAACTGAGGTCCCTTTCCGTAAAAACGGCGGGCGACTAACAGGTGGGGCTGCGGGTTGAGGCGGGAAAAAGGGCAGGGGGCTAAGTACAAAATGGCTCCGGCTGTTGCTGCTCGCTGACGGAAAAAGGTCGTGCCGACGGCGGATCCGGCCGTTTTCCGTCGACGGTGGCGACGGATCCGCTGGACGAAACGCGTTAACCCAAAAACGAAAAATGTAGAGGGGACAACGATCTACATATTACGTGCAGGGAGCATCTCCGAAGGAGGGCCGTGCTGGCCGGGCTTCAACGAGGAACAGGGGGGACAGAGGGGTCTTAGGCTGCTGCTGACAGCCCGAGCACGGCACGCGGCGGCGCGCAGAGCGCTCGACGGAGTGCGGCGGAGCTACGGTGCAGGAGGGAGAGGAGGGCCATGTCTAGGAGATGCAGGGGCTCACCGCGGTGTAGTCGGAGTGGTCGGAACGCGCGTAGGTGGTGGAGACCTTGCGCCGGGCTCGTGGACGACGAGCTCGGACTTCTTCGGTTCACGGCGGCGCTTGGCTGCTCCAGCGAGGTTCCGGCCCCGGGCTGGTACGAGACGAAGAAGGGGAAGCAGAGGACCTCGTCGGTGCTCCTAGCTGGCCTTGGAGAGCACCAGGACGTGCAGATCTCGAACAAGGCAGGAGTACTAGGGTTTTTTGCTACGTGGTGGCCATGGCCTTCTAGGGAGGAAGGAGGGAGGAAGGTGGGGTGCCTGGGTTTCCTGGGGTGGTTGGGGTGATAAGGGAGAGAGGGGAGAGGCACATGGGTCGAGTTGCTTTAAGCAAAAAGCGAGAGGGGCATCGGGTAGAGCTAGGTTTTTCTCCTCTCTCTCATTCTTTCTTTGCTAAGCCCAAAGGGAAGGGAGGGGGACCAGGGGAGAGGGCAGGTCGCTGGTGGGGCCAGTATGGCAGGGAGAGAGAGAGGGAAGCCCGGGTGTAGCTAGGTTAGAGTAAGGCTCGGGTTAGGGTTAGGTTAAAAAGAGGGTGGTGTTAGACTAGAGGTTAGCTAGCATGGGGGCTTGGTTAGGGTAGATGGGGTGGTGGTGTGGTTGTGACTAGGGTTTGAACATGCACAAGACAAGACCAAGCAAGAAGAAGTGGTGAGATGAGGAGGTAGGGTATGGCTAGGATTTTGGCATGTTTCCACATGATCGTGCATGGAGGCCTACACATATGAGGGGTGATGATTTGAGTGCACTTGGCAAGGAGAGGAGATCAAAATGATGAAGGTGTGTTGGTAAAAGCAAAAGAATTGAGCTTACTAGACATGACCCCAATAGAACATGACCCACTCCAAAACAAATAAAAACTAGAGGATCAAAGGTGGTGGTACTCTTGCATGGCCCATGCATAATCATTAACTGCCATGTTTTATTCTTGTGAAAACAATAGTGATGTAACATGGTAGTATTCCCATGCATTCCCAAAATGTGGGGTAAGGCCAAGCAAAAGAATTTAAATGAAAGTTCCAAGTGGAGTAGATGGAGATGATCACATTTGATTATAATGGGGGCTTGCTAGTGTGTATATTCCACTAGATGTTTAATAGTCCCCAAAAATACCCCAACATGAGCATAAATCCATAATAATCCATATGAAAACTAGGAAAAGGGGCACCACTCATAATGCATGCAAAGGTGGCTCCACATATCAATAATGTGAAATCAACATGAGGCTAAAATGAGAGCATGTGGAAATAGAATTGGATCCATCCCAACCCACATGAGCTAGATTAAATGCCAAAAGAAAATAAAGGCCCATGGGTACATAGGATGGTGGAATTATAAGGTGGTGACAAAGAAAGGTGGTGGAGTGAAATAAAAGATATGCCCCCAACTCAACTTGGGCATCAAGCATTTATCAAGAACCAAATACAATATATCAAGAGCCAAATACAATTAATAATGCATATGAGAGAAGAACCAAAGGAAAAGGGGTTTTATATGATGCTCAAATGCAAGGTGGCACGATGACATGAGCATGATATAATTATGATGCAACAATTATATGTAGGAAGTAGCCATTATATTACCAAACCATGTAGCATTACATATGTTAGACAGATGGGATGCTACAGTTATCTTCTCCCACAATGGTTCCCTCATCCTGCTCCAACTAAAATATCTTTTTTTCTATGTTTACCATTTACAATCAAATGGAAATACTTTGTATTGTTTCCACCTTCCTGAACATGTTTAACTTTTTCTCATTGAGTCGATTTGGTCTCTTCATCTCTCCTAAGATTGGTGATGCGCTCATTAGCATCCTTTAAAATATCACACTCTCCAACCGTCAAAGGTCCTTGTTCCGCCTTCACATCAATATCATAAATTATTCAAAGTAACTTTTCTTTTTTCCTTTTTGTATTTCCCACTTAAGTTATTCACCAACCTTTAAGAAAACACCTGAGATGTCGGATTTTATTTAGCCATTTTTCCATAGGCTCACTTCCACCATTCATAACTGACCATTATTTAGCTATCATTTCATAAAAGCCTTCTTGTCGTAACCAATATAACTCGAAATAAAACCGTGGATTATTCCCTAAGTGTGCTTTCACTCCTGAGTCAATAAGAAGTGGTGTGTGACATACACTTATACTTATGATGTATAATATTGAGCCAATCTCAAACAATTTCTTGCATTGTCTTCTTGCCTTTCAGATTTAACTTGCCTTTACCATACCAACTCCAAAACCCATTTCCCAGGAATAAAGATTGTAAAAGTTATTAGCTCCGCAATATAATAAATGTAGAAGTGCTTGTTAACCTACTGGATTGCTCTCCAATCAGTCGTGTCGGGTATAAATTTGCTTGGGCCGACGATGGACTGGCCAAACCTCCCGGATATGAATGCGACTCATTGAAGAGAAGGGTGTGGGGAGACTCCTCTGCCGCCTTAGAGAAAGTTTTGTCCTCAACTCTAGGAGGGATCAAGAAAGATTCTCAACAGATTAACACATTAAACCAAACTGAGACCAACTTGGAAGAAAGAAACAATCTCCCCATGTTGGAATGGATGGATCTACAAACTTGGTTTTTGCTTCCAAGAACTCTGGCATCCCTCCGACCAGCACCCCTGCTACTTCCCGCCGACGACATGTATTTGGAGGTGATGTTCTTTTAAACAAAGAAAAATAATTGTCATTTTCATTAACTAAGAATAAGTTTAGAACACATGCCTAGGACAAGTCCTAGGGCTTCACACGTCAAAAAAAAGTCCTAGGGATTCACATAAGAGTCTACTCTCTCGGAATTACATTACACAAGAATTTTGCCTCAACGATGCTCCACATTCTAGCCTCATCTTTAATCTATGCAATGATTATAGGGGCAGTGGAAGCATGGTTGCGGAAGACCCTTACATTTCGTTATTTCCAAACTTCCCAAGACACTAGCATGAGCAAAGAGGCAACGGCCTTCCTAGCATTGCCTTGACCCAACACCATCCTCATCCACCAATCTTTGACAGTAGCTTCCTTTTCCCTTAGAGATGTATCCATGTCGTGTTGGCCAAACTAAGGTTCATGGACGAACTGCAGTTGATATTGAGTTATTGACTACACTGTTACATACTTGTTCGTGGGCAAGCCAAGCCTTTGCCGCATTGTTGACAACAAGCAGAAAAAGATGACGTACACCTCATGGACAATTCACGTCACCGCTATGTCTCTTTGTCAATTGCCACTAGTACACTGCATCAATCACTGAACCTGAGTAGTAGTATCAATCTACGGACGCACTCGAATGTAACACGCACTCGAATGTAACAACTCCATGACGCCATTGCAGAACTCCGCTTGGATGACCATGGCACCACAACTATCCAGAATAATGAACTTTTGTCGATACATTCCATGTTGCGCTCAACATTTTATATCCCGCAAACTGCTAAAATGTCACTGGACTTTTTTTTTGTGTGACCGCAACACCAACTCCACAGTTTCTTTTTTTTTTGCACCGAAGAGTCTCTGAGAATGAAAAACCCATTTCATTACGCTGATGCGAAAACTAAGAACGGAACCCAACTTAGTTGCTTTTTTAAACATGTGACTTGGCTATTATAGTCTATATTTAGGACTTCAACAAAATTACTGAAAATAAAAAAGTATAGTAGTAACAGATAATATTTGTAAACTCTAGTCAAAAAATATATATTTGTAAGACAGCCAGAAATTAGATCTCGTTTGGCTCCCATCATTTCATTTCATTTGGTAGAAATGAAATGACATTAATGATATTATTTCATTTGGCAATTCCAAAAAAATGACAGGGTACCAAAAGTAATAAGGTTAGGCATAAAATGAAAAACATGAACTTTACAAATGAATTCCGTAACCAATTCTATGGCAGCCGTGATAACCACCGTTGAACAAAACGTCATGTGCAATTTTAAGCGCAGAATGTGCGACTACCCAGTATTAGAATTTGTGCAACAACCGGTACTATACATTTCTGACGCTAAGGAGTACTACACGATTTCTATTTGGTAAAGAATCAACGGCCAAGCTTCTCTTGACTTGGAAATAAGTACAAGTACTAGTAGATCACAAAAGATTAGAATTAGAGACCCAATATTTAAGGCGTGCCACATAATATTGTGGGTATTTTCACAACCTTTTCTTTAAAATTTGGTATTTTGGCTACCAAAATTGATGAAACAGCCTGGGAAGAAAAATGGCTCCGTTTGTTATATTCACGGCTAACTCCTGTCAGGGCCTCTGGATCACATGAATGAGAAATGAAGTACTGCCAAAAAGTGTAGGAATGGTCAGTCGAAGTTATAACCATGTCAGATTGTACATTGTACAAATAAACCTGTGATGATTTCTACACAAACTGCATTGCATTCTCTGAAGATCATGTCCCCAGGTTGTTACTGAGATTTTCAGGACTCTTTGGGCAGAATGCATCACAGGAACCAGCTGCAGCACCGGGAGCCAGACATCAAGCATCCAGGCTTCTGATCTGCTCCGCCGTCGCGCCAACCGGGCTTGCCTGCCGGTTCCTCCCCGCCTCAACTCTCACCTGCTTGCACTCGACCTTGTGGCTCAGGGTAAGCAGTCTCTTTGTCAGATAATTCCTCACCTGCGCCTTCATTTGATTACGTGAACTAGCTTCAGCACCCAAAGCAGGACAACACGCATCCAGTCTGTGGATCTGCTCCGCCTCCCACGCTAACCGAGCTGCCTGCAGGTTCCTCCTGGCCTTGCCCTCCACTGTGTGGCTCAGGGTTGACGGCCTCTTTGTCAGAGTGTTCTCCGCCTGCGCCTTCATTTGATCAACCTGCACCTGAAATGTATTTTGCACAATTACATTCTGCAAAGGGAGAGTACATGCTACAATGAGCAATGCAGTCCACGATATGGATTATTGTGTTTGGCCTATGTTTTCGGCCGTAACTCAAAATTTCACTCAAGGTTAAGGTTTGGCGGTGATTCTCGATTGCTACTGGACAGCTGGGATTTGTTTCACAGGTTAAGACTTGAAAATACACTCTGAATGATGCAGCTAGTTCAGAATTTCAGATGGAAGCTGAGCAACTGTAAGTAAATTGACCTCTGTGTCTTATATTCTGCAAAGGGAGAGTACATGCTACAATGAACAATGCAGTCCACGATGTGGATTAGTGTTTTTGGCCTATGTTTTGGGCCATAACTCAAAATTTCACTCAAGGTTAAGGTTTGGTTGTGATTCTAGATTGTTACTAGACAGCTGGGATTTGTTTCACAGGTTAAGACTTGAAAATACACTCTGAATGATACAGCTAGTTCAGAATTTCAGATGGAAGCTGAGCAACCGTAAGTAAATTGACCTCTGTGTGTCTTATATTGGCTTCCAATTTGAATTTCTGGCAGCTCTCTCATTCCGGTATCTTCACCTCCTTGCTCTGATATCTAAGCCATTATGACCAAAACAACATAATAAGATCCAAAAATGTAACAAAAAAATCCTTCCTTCAGAAGTACACATGCATACTATGAAGAAAAGGAATATCTTTGCATCATGAACAAATAATATTTAAGTGCATTTTTCGGTCAAAAGATATACAGGAAAGGAAGAAGACTACTGTTCATAAAAAATAAAAAGAGGAAATTCTCTCATGCCTTGATGCAAGTAAACACTTCTTTGACTCTGTCCAGGTCATGCTTTGAACTCCTCTTGTGGGCTTCGTCTTTGCTGGCAACCATGCTCTTCTCTGGTGAGGCGTGGATGAGATCATCTTTGCTGGAGGATGCAATGCTCATCTTGCCCAACTTGCAGACCGAGTGCGGCGATCTCCCAGCAGATCCTGATCTGCAGCTCCCTCTCCAACACTCTCCAACACTGAAGGATGGGTTGAGGAAAGGCGTGGCAGCACTGGCAGGGTACTGCTCAAATTGCTCAAGGCTGGCGACCGCTGTATCATCTCCATGCCGACGTCCCTCATGGACACCGGAAACTTTCAAGGTATAGGCTCATGTTTTCAAGTAGGTCATGTGGTTATGGAATTCCATTATTACCCAGTATCCAAAATTTTGATTGTGTTGCTGCCAGCAGGATCAATAACTGTCTCGATAGGCACATGTGTGAACTTCGGGGATCTATTATTTCCCATACTATTGTACGTCATGAGCATTAAGAACTCAAGAAACATACACTTGTCAATATCTGCATTGCTACCCCGGGGGTCATCTTCCGTCTCCCTGTACGCCCAGTCAAGTATGTTCATTGTAGCATCATCAAAGACAACAGAATCTTCTCTAAGTATCTCAGCCCACACAAGAGCCCGCCTTCCAAAACCTTGCTTACAGAAATGAGAAAAGCAAACATTAACTGTGATGGTATTGGGTTGAAAAGCCATCTTAATCAGTTTACCAGTGAGAATCATAGCTCGATCCAGGACATCGTTGCAAATGCCATCCATCAATGTGTTGTATGTAACTGAATTTGGTGTGCAACCAACAGCAACAAGTTCATCCAGTACTCTTGCCGCCCGATTCATTGAATGGTTGTTACAAAGGCTATGAATCCAAATATTATATGTGAAAATATCTGGATCACAGCCATCTGCAAGCATCTTATTCATGAAAACCATGGCACCGCTCATATCCTGGGCCCGGCAATATGCATTGATAATTGTATTGTACGTCACTACATCAGGAGTTAAGCCACTGCCACGCATGTCCAAGAAACGACTATTTACTATATCCAACCTTCCTTCTCTGCAAAAACCATCAATGAGAATGTTGCTTGTGAAAACATCAGGAACAAGACCACTCTGCCTCATCTTCTGCTCTAAATTCAGTGCATCAGCCACATAGCCAACCCTACAAAATGCAGATATGAGAGAGTTGTAAGTAATATTGTTCGGAACAAGTCCTCTTCTTGTCATCTCAACAAATGCCCGATAAGCCTCATTTACATGATCTAGCCTGCAGAGACCACTGATATATGCAGAGAAGGCGATAAAATCAGGCTGCACACCAACTTTCACCATATCATCCCAGCATTTCAAGGCACCTTCTACGTTACCAGATCTGAAGCATGAATCCATGTAAACGGTAAATGAGGTACCCACACAATATCCCTTAGTAACCATATGTTCTAGAAGCAGTTGTGCATCATCTAGTCTTCTTTGGTTGCACAGTCCCATTATCAAGTAATTCAAAGTGGATGACAACGGTGCAAGGCCAATCTCTTTCATAATTCTATATAACTCAAGGGCTTCTTCTATGAATCCCTCCTTGCTATATGCAGCAATCAAAGCATTAAATCCTGTAACAGTCACTGGAACACCCTGCTCAATTGCACTACACACAAGCTGCTGGGCATCATCCAACCGGCCATCCCAACAAAGCCTACAGACCACCATATCTACACTATCTGCTGATATCTGTGAACCCTCCTCCTGATCATGCGATAACTGCACAGCCTTCCCAAACTTGTATGCTCCGGCAGAAAGAATGTTGAAGGTCCAGCAATCTGGCAGCAGTCCCCTCGCCTTCATCTCCCTGCAGGCCGCATTAGCCTCATCCATCCTTCCAGCCTTTGCATACCCATCAACTAAAACATTAAAAGTGATTGTATTAGCTTCGATTCCCGCCTTCACCATCTCATCGAACAGCCTCCTCGCCTCCACCATGTTCCCACCACGGCAAAGCGCGTTCAACAGTATATTATACGTCACGACCGTCGGCTCACACCCTGACTTGTGCATCATTTCGTCAAACAGCTTGAAAGCATCCCCTGCCTGACCAAACACGCAGTGACCCTTGATCAGGATGTTATAGCTGCAGGCATCCGGGATAACACGGAACCTCCACATGATGCCGAGCAATCCCGCAGCAGCGTGGACGAGCCCCCTGTTGCAGAAACCGAGGATCATAGCATTGAAGATGGCCAGGTTCGGGAGCGGGCCCCTGGCTGTCATTTCCACGAACACCTTCCACGCGGCCCGGACCTCGCCCCCACAGAAGAGCAGACGCAGCAGGGTCGCGAGGGAGAAGAGGCTGGGCCACTTTCCGCAGCCGCGTACGCGCGAGAGCACGACTAGAGCCTCGGACGGCATGCCGGCGGCGAGGAAGGCATTGAGCGCGAGGCGGAGGGCGGCGTACGGATCGCCGCCAAGGGAGGCGCACCAGGCGAGGAGGTGTGGGGAGGAGGCCGGGAGGAGGGCCGCGAGGAGGATTGAGGCGAAGGGGCGTAGCGGCGGGGACAGGGCGGCAAGTCGGGTGGCGGCGGCGAAGCGAACGGGGAGCGTCGGGGGCGACGGGGATGTGGGTGTGAGGGCGTGGAGAGCAAGGTGCCATTGCAGGGAGGTCTTGAGGAGGCGCGCGAGGCCGAGGAGGGTGTCCCGGCGGAGGGAGGCGGGGAGGAAGAGGTGCCGGGAGGATGAGTCGGAGGGGAGGAACTGCGCCGTGGGGTCGTAGGAGGAGGAGCAGCGATGGGAGGAAGAGAAGGAGGCCGTGGCCGCGGTGGTTGTAGTGGAGATGTGGTAAGGGAATAAGAAATTCCGCCGCCGGGATGGTTTCGCCGCCGCGGCGAGGCGGCACATCGGGCGCCGGCGGCGGAGGGGAGAGAGTGGGAGAGGGAAACTGCGGACGCGGGCGGGCGGCAATGGAAACTGTGGTACAAGTTGACTATGATGCCAACTACTGTGCCCCGTTGGATTCAGGACGGGCCGACCAGATCGACCCAAAGCCTATTTGTTGTTTCAAACATGTAAAATTTTCTCTTTTTTCGATAAACATGTAGTAACATTTTCTAAAAAAAATCGATAAACATGTAAACTTTTCTATCGTAGATCAAAAGATCTACTCTCTCTTGTTCATATTAATGTCAACTTATTAAATTCGTATATATCTAGTCAAATATTTAAACTAGATGCATTTGTATCTAGATAAAGTTGGGATCATTAATCAGTGGAAGTATATACAGTATGTTAGATACATGTTATCACTTGCAATGTTCATTCAAATATGAAACTTTCTGCCATGTATCCCATCACTCCTCTTCTATTGGTTGTGTTGGTGGAGTTTAGTTCGTGGCAGGTTGTGGTGTGTCATCGGGTTTTTGCATGGTTATCCTCTAATCAATTTTGTTAGCCTAGATGTCTTTATATAACCTGATTAATTTAAGTACTCCCACCGTCCGAAGATAAGTCACTCCTTACATGAGTTTGTTTAGATTCATATGAATCTTCACAATAAAATGAGTTTGTTTAGATTCACATGAATCTTCACAATAAAATGGGTCTAGATACGTGTGAGTCTAAATAAATCCAAATCAATTACTCCCTCCGATCTAAATTATTGTTTTCAGATTTGTCTAGATTTGATTGTATCTAGTCATATTTTAGTACTAGCTAGATCCAAATCTAAATAAATCTGAGAATAATAATTTGGATCGGAGAAAGTACTTATTTTTAAGAGAGAAAGTATTGGCTTGGCCGGAAAATTAGAAGTGGCGAGCAAGCAACTTGGTATGCCTCTCCTAGCGGTCTCTCGGCCTCTTTCGGCTCATCTATTATTTGTTTCCAACACTAGCATCATCTTCTTAGGCATATATGTGCCTCTCATATAATGCCCTTAGTTTTCATGGTCTCCGGAGACACTCAATAAACGATCTACTAGAGGTAAACCCAAATCTCAGCTATGAGTGGAATAAAAACTATAACGCAAACATTATGTTGTCCTGGGGTCCCCTTGGTTCGGTTCGGAGAGTAGCGTCGTCGTCGTCGCTTCCCTTCTTAGAGGTGTTGCTTGGTACGCAAGCTTCAGAGAGTTGGGAGTGTGGTGGAACTGAAGGAGATATGCCCTAGAGGCAAATAATAAATAGGTTTTTATTGTCATATCTCAATTAGTTTATAATAGTTTCATATTGTGCTATAACTGTGCCAAATAGAAATATTGGTACAGGTATGGTATGAAACAACCAAGTCCCTAGTAGCCTCTGACAACGGGATCATATCATTCGAGAATGATGTGATCATGGGCATTTGTGCCAATTGACAACGGGATCATATCATTCGAGAATGATGTGATTGGGCATTCCTCGAAGAATTGCAACACGATCAAGTCATACAGTTTATTGTTGCAACAGCTATACCTAGACTCCTTTTCCTTAGACCGTGCGCTCATATTACTCACTGTTTTCTGAGGATGTTTAGACTACATCAACCGTCATCTGGTAATACGGTGTCCATAAAGATGTACGTTGGGTATTCCCAAGCAACAGTAGATGACATGTGACTGCTAGACCGGGATTTGTTCACCCATATGACGGGTAAAGATACATACGGCCGGCTTGGTGAGATTACATCCATAAATATTACAACATGTGACTAGGTCACGGGGATGTAATATCACGGTAACAAGAAAACAGAACTTGTTGTGAACGAGATTGAACAAAGTATGGGATACCAATAATCGGATCTCGGACAAGTTGTATCGAGAAACAAAAGGACAAGGATGCTACATTTAGTGGTTCAAACGACATTGTCATCAGGAATACATAGGGATCACATGGATCTCCCTGGTCCCTCTATTGATCATTGATACAGGTCATGTCTAAAGCATTTCCGAGCCGTGAGAGGATACACTTAAGGGTACGATGAGAGCGATCATTCGTAAGAGGAATCATAGTAGAGAAAGCCAGAATTATTCCATAGAGAGATCCGAAGTTGTTCGGAGAAAAAATAAAGAAAAAGACCCGGAAAAGTGTTTTCGGATAAATGGAAATTTGAATATATATTTATTATATGTTAATTATGAATAATATATTTTAAATAATATTTAAGTTAAGATTTATAAAAGAAGATTTCATATTAGACCAAAACCCCGGAGGAAATTAGCCTAAGAGAAAATCTGTAGGAAAAATAAAGGAAAAAAGGAAACAGCCCACGTGGGTGGCGGATAATATCCGTCGCACAGGGCGGGCACCAGCTGGCCGCTGCCGCTGCCAGGCCAGCTCAACCCGGCCCAAGAGGAGCTCGCGGGGAGCCGGCTGGCGGGCTGCGCCGCTGGGCCGTCGGCAGGACAAACAGCCCACCCGGGCAGGCGGGATCCAGGCGCGACAGGCGAGCGGGCCACAGGCCACTGCCGGCCCACCCGGGTGAGCTTCTAGGCGGGCGCTAGGCGGGCGCCTCACCGGGCTGACACGCTGAGGCCGGCCCAGACGGGGCAAGGCCGAGCGCGGGAGCGAGGGGGCACGGGGTGGGCCGCGCCAAAGGCCCACCCGGCCGGCGCTGGCTCACCTGCTGCCTTCCTCTTGCCATTTGGGCTGCCCAGATTTGGCCCATGTGGCGCCCCGCTAAAATCACTACTAAAAAATCGTTGTGTTTTTGTGCATTGCATCATCATGACTGCATGCTCATGTCACCATGCCACATTGCATTTGAGCATCGTCATGTCATCATGCATGGTTTTGTCTAAAACTATTTTCGAAAAGTCTAGTTTTGTTTTCTAAATATTCCCCGTCTTTTTTTCAAATTTTAAAACCGGGCTTCTCCGGATATTTTTGTTTTGTCTAAAAACGATTTACAAAAGACTTTTATAAAATAAATAAAAAGTTAGATTATTTTTAGGAGGCAGCCCGCCAGGCCCGAAAGCCCGGCCGGCCACCTCCAAACCCTAGTCTATATACCCAGACAAAACCAAACCCAAATCCTAGTCTAAACCAAACTTCTGCCTAACCCTACCCTTATCCCCTCACCATCTCTTCCCAGCTCCCTCCGCCGCACACAGCCACCTCAGCCCACCAACCGCCTCCCAGCCAACTCCCGCCTCACCATCACCATCTCCCGGCAGCTTTCCTCCTAGGCGCGCTCCCCAAGTCCACCTGCCGTTTTTCCCGCCGCCAGCGTTCCCCGGGCCTACCCCGTCCCTGCCGCACGACAACCTCGCTCCTCTCCCCGCCTCAAACCACGTGCGTGGACCCATCCGTCCACGTCGCGCGATTCCCCACCCCCACCTACCACTCCACCCCGCGCCTCCCCTCCTCTGCCTCCGCGCGCCTGCCGCCGCCATCCCCGCCTCGATCCCCGCCACCAAGCCCACCTCCTCTGCTTCCCTCCTTCTGTCGCCGCCCCGCTCAAGCCCGAGCTCGTGCTGGCCCGCGCATGCATCGCCTCCCCCATCTCCCATCCACATCACTACCCCGAGCTCACCTTCCATGCCTCCGCGGTGGCCTTCGCCGACCCTCCTGTGCGCCGGCCGCCCGCGTCGGCCTCCGCACCTCGCGTCCTCCTATGGCCCGAGACCGCCGCCAGCGCCACATCTCATGCCCCCTCGAGCACGAGCTTGCCGGCCCCGCCACCTCCGTCTGCAGGCGCCGCTTGGCTCCGTTCCACCAGCAGACGTCGCCTTAGGCTCCTGCCTCACCGCGCCCTGCGAGCCACCGGCCGTCTGTGTCCCGCATCGCCAGTGCCCCTGGCTCGCCTCTTCTGTGGCCGCCCAGGCGAGCCCGCGACCGAGCCTCTCCTTTTCGTGTCTGCCATGCCGCGTCCTCGTCGCACCGGGCCGCCTCCTGCCGCAACGGCCAGCGTCCTCCTCGAGCTGGCCGGCTCTGTCCCACACCCGTTGTCGCTCGTCGTCCCCTATGACCAAGACCCCATGGTTTTCCCCGTTGAAATCCCGGGAGGTGTCCACATGCTCCAGTGGTGTCCGTATGTGCATATGCGGGTTCCCTGTTGGTTGTTCACGCCCGGAAGCCGATGTCACCCTCAGCCACCGCATGTTCTACCACCAGCCCTGCCGGAGCTTGTTAACAAGATCTTCCGAAGAGATGTACGCTCACGGCATCACCGATCCAAGTTCATCACCTACCACAAGATCTTCTCGGAACCCGAAGATCCCGAAGACCAAGTTCTCCTTCTCGGAAGCGTTAACACCGGTACGACAAGACCTCCTTCCCGGATCCGATGCCCGAGGACCGGACGCCAAGGTCGCCGATCCGGAACACCGAGTTCTCCATCTTGGACGAGAAGACCGTCGACATGGACCCGAAGACCGCGGATGCGACAAGATCTACCTCTCGTTGTCTGAAGACCGATCCCGTCGACCCTGTCGAACCTCGGACCCCGGCACCCCAAGACCTTCGACCCCTAACATGTGTGACCCCTAAGCCCCTATTTTTATAAAATGGCATATACCTGTCGCATAATTAAATCATATTTCTCGCATGCCTGTCATCTGGTGGTTTGGGTTAAGTAGTCGATACACCTAAATTAAATATGGAGTCCATCTGCGAGATATCTTTGTCTTATTCCGGACTCCATTTAAATTGGTGTAGCGAACCGATGCCATGGTTCGCCCTGTTAATACAACATTTAAATTGCGGGGTAGCTAAATAACTTGAACCGGTTAATTAATTGTCGGGACCCCGGTGCCGCTTAATATTGCCTAATTGCACTGCACTTTTTCCATGCCATGCATCATGTCATAATCATGCCGGATCTTCTGTCATAGTATTAAATATTGAATCCGGTGTTTCTGCTAGTGTTTGCTTCTTCGCGGATTAGGCCGATGAGTTGATGCGAGTGTCGACAAGTTCTCCGGATATGATCCGTCGGCAGTGTTTTCCCAGGCGAGCATCTCTCCCCGTTCTACCTATTTTGCTTTTATCATCTTTATTTCCTCCTGTTGATCTATTGCTACCCTTATTGCGATGCTGTAGTTTTCGTGTACCATTTATATTCCCTGCAGCCTCTATATTGCCTTGGACACATCCTATTGCCTGTTGTTTGATAGACAGTCAGCCTTGCGAGTCGTAGTTGCTTGCTCAGGTGCGACCCCGTGTTGTCAAGTACCACAGTTGTTGGAATGGTGGAGATGCTTAATGGTGGAGGTGATCATGACTTTAAATACAACTATTAAAATGCTAGATATAACTAATGCAGAGGCATCGGTGGGCAATAGATGTTATTTGGTTCTTCCACGCTCACTTGTGTCCCGTAGGATCCCGGGTACTTGATACCTGTTCCTTGACTATTCGCTATATCCACATACGGGAGAGTCTATGAATCCCCCTTAGCCAGAGCTTGATTTATTTCTTATTTCTTGGGGCCACAAACTAGTTTGGGGTTTTATTTACTATTCTGTACCTATGCCATGCTTTACTGCTTTATTTACGATTGTGCGTGGAGCACCTGTACTGTTTTGGAACGTGGAATGTTTTCGCGGTATCGATAAGCCTAGTCACACTTTCGGGTTCCCAGTCGTTTACAGCCATTGACACAAACCCTAGGTCTGTCTCGGAGCCGGCCAACTTCGTTGCGGGTAGCTTAGTGGGGTGGCCCCCTGAAATGATTTATGAATCCTGTGATTACTTTGTCGTGAAAGCCTCGTTGGGTTTTGATTTAGTTTTTCCGAGGTCGATCGTGTGTGTTGCTATTTATGCACCCCTGCAGGGTAAAACTTTCTGAAAGCCGTGTCCGCGGTTATGGACGACTTGGAGCACAGTATATCGATCATAGACAAGCATAACTAAAGTAGTGTTATAAATTTGACTTAATACGTGACTAGTAATCAGCTTCACTACAATGGAATGGAAATAAAAATGCCAACAACTGGTGGATCTGTGGTGATCTGTGTCATACTATACCTGCCTATCAAGTATTCTAACTCCAATGGAATATGATAAAAGTGCCAACAATTGCTGGGTTTTGGGATTCCTCAGGACAATTATATCTGACTAGTAAATGTTCCAACTACAACGGAATGTTAACTAAAACTGCCCACTACTTATGCTATCAGGATGACTCGTGCTATATATCTGACTAGTAAATGCGGCAACTATAATGGAATGAGTAAAACTGCCAACTGTGTGAGTTCCTTGGTCCGACTTCCTCGTTTGGTCTCGAGGGGGAAATACCAGGATGAGTATGAATGGTGTTAGTATCAGGTGGTTTCGAATAGATCTTTCTTATCCCTCTCTAATAGCCGCTAGTTTTACTGAGTCCCTATAGGTTGTTTAATGCTGCTGCGCTGCCGCTTCAGTCCACCATACCTATGTAGGCGAGAGCCGTCGAATTCTAGCCTCGCCGTGTACTGGCCTCGGTACTGACGCTCCTTTTTTCCCCTTCGCCCTTTGTCGGCACCCCTTTTGTTTAGCAGGTACGAGTTCGACGTCGTTAGCAGGGTTACCCTTCCGGCTTGGCCTGGGTAGGGTTATGGACGCCATTGGTTATTCTTCAGGGCTCTTAGCCCCATTTGCATCTTGTCCATAGACGGACGCTCTATCGTTTTCAAGGTGATTTGGATCTTTGTATTGTATATCTGTATTCTTGACTCGTTGAGTCGCTGTTGTATATATATATCTGTTCTGTGGGTCCCATCGAGGACTGTTGCGTAATGGTATTACTTCGTTTTCCACCCGCACGAAAGTGCCTGGTGGGCGTCCTTGAATCGTTTCTATGCGGGTTTGGCAGAAAGGGCCAAAACTTGCATCGGGCCGATTCGAGGGTGTTACAGCCCATCCGGCTGGAGACGAAAATCCTGTTATTCCCTTTAATTAATTAGTCCCACATGGCTAACCTAATAGGGAGGGCACACCCCCTCCGCCTATATAAAGGGGTGCCCACGGGTGGGATTAAAACACAATTGGAGAAGTTCTTTGGTTGACTTCCTCCTTCCCTCTCTCTCTATACCTTGTGACCATGGCCCTAAGTCTGGGCTGTGCGATCGAGGCACACCTGCAGTACGCCGTTGCGCTACATTCCTAGCCGAATATCAACTTCCGCACTCTCGGTGGGATCGGGGAGCCGGAGGTCTCATCGTGCACCGGATGTGTACAAAGACACGAGACGCAACACTTGGGGCGCTTGAATGTCGTGAGCCGGAGCTGCTGCATGATGAAGATGAAGAAGGAGCAAAGGGTGACCTGCGAGGAGCTTCGCGACCTTGAGGTCGGCTACGAGTTCGACTACTTCAACCATGTTCCCCGCAGAACATTAACCGCGTACGGTCTACAAGGGTATGTATTCTATACGCATTGGCCATTACCGCATTACTACATAGATAGATCCTAGGCAGTTTTGGGGTTCCATCGTAGGAATTTTTTTTGTTTTCTGCTATGATCCCCTTCAGTGGTATCAGAGTCGATCTATGCGTAGAAGTGTTGTACGGCCAGTACGCACATGTATTGTGCGGGCATTGATCCCTTAGTTATTACCCTCTAACGTGTACTTGTTTATATCACAATATTGTTTGATGAAATGGCCTAGACCAACCTTACGTGTATTCGTACGCGAGACTGGTTCCACGCTCAACATACGGCTTGTACCGTATAAGTGGCTAGCGGCTATCTGTCTCTCATTCAATAGTTGATATAGCATTTACAATGGAGGGCCCTGAAAGGGGTGTAATAGAGACAACTGTCGGATCCATGTTGTGGTTGGAAAGTTTGTAGTTTAGAAACGGTTCTATTGCGAAAGCCCTAACAACCACGTAAAAGTTATAATAGATAAAGTAGATGCGTCTAACTTTATTTTGCAGGGGGCATGTGATTATAATATGGCATTGGTCATTACAAAGGTAAAGTAGTTTACTTTTCTGTTACTAAGTAGTATAGTAATAGTCATTGTTCCGATGGGCGACCTGGTGGAGGCGTCGTGGACTTGGCGTCAAACCGATGGCATGATGGAGATCATGTTGGAGCGCTCGATGGAGATCAAGGCGCAAGAAGCACCATATCATATCACATTATACATATGATGTTGATACCTGTTTTACATCTTATTGTGTGCTAGTATTTAGATACTCAACGGTAGCAAATAAGATAATCCCTATTTAATTCCAATGTTCCGTGTTCCCCTTGTGTGTGCACAACCAAGAAAGTTCTTTGTTATAAGGCCGGCCGTGATGATCGGGGGTCAGACATATCTACGTTCGCATACAGTGGGTGTAAGCCATGTTGCACAGCGTATACACACAAGTTAGATTTGGCGAGCCTAGCATGTACAGACATGGCCGCGGAACACAAGAGATCGAAAGATCGAGCATGAGTCACATGGATGATGTGATTGGCATTATTGATTGTCTACCTTTGATAATGCACTGATGGCCGTGACGATCGGGGGAGCTGCAGAGGATAGGGATAATGCGATCACTAAAATCGTCCAGTGGATGATAATTTTAGTGGAGACCAATTATAAATTGATCTCTTATTATAAACTTAGTCTAGATATCTCTTTGCAAATATCTTAGTAGATCTTAGCCTATCCCATTGAGGTCCTTTGCAACCATGGGAATATATTGCTTAATTTGGAACTTAGCAAAAGGGTCCAACTTCATAGATTAATACCCACGCCTGAGGGATATCTTCGTAAAAGATGATCTTCTCTTCTTGATACAATAACCATTAGGAGATAATTCGATGACTCTAGAATGTTTGTAAAAACACTTAGCGATCTTGCATTAGAGTTGAGAACTCTTGGAAGCGCTTGATTGCGAATGGAGGTCATGGATAAAAAGTTATATGTAAGATATACAAATTATAAATGTGGTTCTTGCAAAACTCATTGCAGTTTGCAAAGTATTTGATACTTGTCTCGTTTTGTGAAAACAGAAGGATCTTCTTGCGAATTGCTGGTTTTGAGGCAACGTGACTTGATGACGGCAAGCAAAAAAGTTGATGGCCGACATCACCTCTTCCCTCAAAGTTTGTCATTTGGATTAGTGAACTTAAATATAATTTGTAATCCTTGTTTGTGTGTCTTGCTTTTGGCGAGACGATTATTCATATGAACAAGTAACAAACTAGTTTGTACTATTCTTATGAACAATACCTTATGGTCACATTACGATTACAAACAAGTTGTTCTCATCACTATATTAATGATAATAGTTTAAACATTTATAAAGGATTAGAATGCTAAAAGGTATCCAAAGTTTAATAATGAAATGACACTATAGTTTAAGTCATTTTGGTTATTGCATGTTCTTTATGAAGATCGGGGTCCTAGATGGTTAATCTAGAGACTTTGCAAAACCATGTCTCTTGGGCAGAATGACTAAAACTCCGCATTCTGGTAAAACGGTGATATGCGAAGAAATGTTGAATCTTATACATAGTGATGTATCGTATTTTTAACAAATAGTAGAAATCATTAGTTAATTGTGAACTTAAGTGAATAAGCGTATTTACTTAATGAAACATAAGTTTGAAACGATTTGAATTGTTCAAATGAGTTCACAACAAATGGAGGATATTGAAATTAACAAAAATACGAAGTCTCTTCGATTTGATCGACATGACTAAATTATTCAAGTTAAGTTTAGCATAAAAGGGACTTGTGAAAGATGTTTCACAAATTATGATAATTGGATGAATTCAAACTTTGTTGAAATGTCTAAACGTCATAATCAATATGTATTAGATACATATGGTATAATATTATCTCTTATCAGGGTTATAGTTGTCATTTAGAGTTAGAGATCAAAATAAGCAAACACTCATTTGAAATACAAAGGAACATCTATAAATTCGTGGAAACAACACCATAAGTGTTATGGCAAGTTCGAGTTTCTGGAGATTTCGATAAATCAAAGTCGTGGCGAATAAACATGTCTTTTTAGAGCATCCTTAGGAAGCTATGAATGCATCGTCCACAAGGGGCAAACCTGATATTGTCCTAAGTTGATGTGTCTTGATGAAGATACAGGTGGAACAAAGTAAAAGATCAAAACAAGGTATTTGACCTTACCTCCGAATTGTTGAGTGGCGCAGTGGAATTTGTTTCGTGAAACCAAACTCTACAAATAGAGGAGAAACCAATGATAATGATCATAAAGTTTCAGGGAATACTTTTACTAAAGAAAGTAGGATCCAACTATATATTCTACAAGTTTGTGGAATTATATTGTTGATGCGCTTGTCATGTTTTGAACAAGACATAACTACGGATTACAAAGAAGCGTGTTGGACCTAAGTACGAGAAATGAATGGTCATTAAAATCTCGTTAGTGGAATTCTTGATTTGATGATGATCAAAGAATTTTGGAATGTCCTAGATTATCGAGAGAACCTAGATTTGAGTGGGAGCTAAGTGAAATCCCTGAATCTCAAACATGAATGTCATATTTGAGTGGGAGTGTGAAATCATTCTGGGATATATGGACAACATATGTGAATGATGTGATTGGTGTTAATAATATTTAAGTTAGATAAATAAGGATGAAGTTGAAGTTATTAAACAGTAAGAGCTATCGAGATAGATTGGTGAGTTTAATAAACACTGAATGTCGAATGCTTCCTAGACTTGATTCCGAAAGATGTTCAGAATGTCCTAAGCCAGATTCTAAAGAAGCTCGGGATGGAACAAGGTGAGAAAGTAGTTCTTACTATATGAAGCATTGAGTTAGTATTGCAACTATGGTTGAAAGAAAGAGACGCGTTGCATCTCCTATGCCTCAGTCATAGGTTCTTCCATATAACCATGTTGTATACTCGACGTAATGTGACCCGAAGTTCTGTTTGGTAGGACAAAGTCTTAACTGTAAGAACGTGTCTTTAAGTTATTCCTGACTTGATCACTAAACCAGAATTAAGTTTGTACTTAAATGGAAAGAAGCAATGTAAGTGGCATAGTTGCATTTCATGCACTAGGATCTACATAGATATAGAAGTATAAAGGCTACATCTGATGTGATGTATAATGTTATGGTGGGTCTAGTTCGCTTTTAACGTAGAATGATGTGTCCCAGGGCCCAGTGCCCATGAGAAAGCCCTCGAGGTTGATCTAAAGTCACTGTAAGCTCCTGAAACCCGGCCTCGTTCTGCTGCCATGACTATAGTATATACACAAAGGATAGCAAAGTGTGTTTCGAAGTTTAGATGACAACGGTGAAAACGACCGTCATCATAAACACTAGAAACAAAAGTCTCGCTTTGTCGCTAAACAAATACTTCGACCCATTATAAGATAATGGCGTGAATGTCAAAATTAGGAAGACATTAACGATTTGCAAAAGACATAATGATCTGGTAAAACAGAACATGGACATGATGTTTCTCATGAGCATGCATGATCTGTAAACGCATATGGTATATGGTTTATATGAGTAAAATGCGAGCTAGATTATTTGTACTCTAGTGCAAGTGGGAGACTGAAGGAGATATGCCCTAGAGGCAAATAATAAATAGGTTTTTATTATCATACCTTAATTAGTTTATAATAGTTTCATATTGTGCTATAACTGTGCCAAGTAGAAATATTGGTACAGGTGTAGTATGAAACAACCAAGTCCCTAGTAGCCTCTATTCATACTAGTTCGTCGGTCATGAGGATGATCTGGGTTTCAAGATCATGGGCATTTATGCCAATTGACAACGAGATCATATCATTGAAGAATGATGTGATTGGACATTCCTCCAAGGATTGCAACACGATCAAGTCATAAAGTTCATTGTTGCAACAGCTATACCTTGACTCCTTTTCCTTAGACCGTGCATGCATATTACTCACTGTTTCCCGAGGCTGCTTAGACTGCATCAACCGTCATCTGGTAATACGGTGGCCATAAAGGTATACGTTGGGTATTTCGAAGGAACAGTAGATGACATGTGACTGCTAGACCGGGATTTGTTCACCCACATGACAGGTAAAGATACATGCGGCCGGCTTGGTGAGATTACATCCATAAATGTTGCAACATGTGACTAGGTCACGAGGATGTAATATCACGGTAACAAGAAAACGGAACTTGTTGTGAACAAGATTGAACAAGGTATGAGATACCAATGATCGGATCTCGGACAAGTTGTATCGAGAAACAAAAGGAAAAGGATGCTACATTTAGCGGTTCAAATGACATTGTCACCAGCAATGCATAGGGGTCACATGGATATCCCTGGTCCCTCTATTGATCATTGATACAGATCATGTCTAGAGCATTCTCGAGCCGTCAGAGGATACACTTAAGGGTACGATGAGAGCGATCGTTCGTAAGACGGAATCATAGTAGAGAAAGCCGGAATTGTTCTGCAGAGAGATCCGAAGTTGTTCGGAGAAAGAATAAAGGAAAAGACCCGGAAAAGTGTTTTCGGATAAATGAGAATTTGAATATATATTTATTATATGTTAATTATGAATTAATATATTCTAAATAATATTTAAGTTAATATTTATAAAAGCAACTTTCATATTAGGCCAAAACCCGGGAGGGAATTAGCCTAAGAAAAAATCTGCAGGAAAAGATAAAGGAAAAAGGAAACAGCCCACATGGGCGGCGGATAATATTCGCCGCACAGGGCGGGCACCAGCTGGCCGCTGTCGCTGCCAGGCCAGCTCAACCCGGCCCAAGAGGAGCTCACGGGGAGCCGGCTGGCGGGATGCGCCGCTGGGCCGCCGGCAGGGCAAACAGCCCACTCGGGCAGGCGGGGTCCTGGCGCGACAAGCGAGCGAGCCGCAGGCCGCTGTCGACCCACCCGAGCGAGCTGCCAGGCGGTCGCCTCACCGGGCTGACACGCCGAGGCCGGCCCAGGCGGGTCAAGGCCGAGCGCGGGAGCGAGGGGGCGCGGGATGGGCCGCGCCAAAGGCCCACCCGGCCGGCGCTGGCTCACCTGCTACTGTCTGCTGCCTCCCTCTTGCCATTTGGGCTGCCCAGATTCGGCCCATCCGGCTGGGGACGAAAATCCTGTTATTCCCTTTAATTAATTTGTCCCACATGGCTAACCTAATGGGGAGGGCACACACCCTCCGCCTATATAAAAGGGTGCCTATGGGTGAGATTAAAACACAATTGGAGAAGTTCTTTGGTTGACTTCCTCCTTCCCTCTCTCTCTATACCTTGTGACCATGGCCCCAAGTCTATGATGTGCGATCGAGACACACATGCAGTACGCCGTTGCGCTGTAGGGATTCCTAGCTGGATATCAACTTCCGCACTCCCAGCGGGATCGGGATCCGGAGGTCTCATCGTGCACCGGATGTGTATGAAGACACGAGGCGCGACACTTGGAGTGCTTAAATGTCGTGAGCCGGAGCTGCTGCACGATGAAGATGAAGAAAGAGAAATGGGTGACCTGCGAGGAGCTTCGCGACCTTGAGGTCGGCTACGAGTTCGACTACTTCAACCACGTTCCCCGCGGAACGTTAACCGCGTACGGTCTACAAGGGTATGTATTCTATACGCATTGGCCGTTACCACATTACTATATAGATAGATCCTAGGCAGTTTTGGGGTTCCATCGTAGGAATTTTTTTGTTTTCTGCTGCGATCCCCTTCAGGAACTTCTCTGGCAGACGCAGCAGTGGTGAGTCATCTCCTCTTTCGTTGAACCACCGGTATCAGCATTGTTTTTTTCTCTCTCTTATTTCTTTTGGACTGTCTTTGTGATGCTAGCCCCAGTATTGAAATCCTAGTTATATCGATCGATTGCTATATTAATATAGCGGGCACAAGCCTATTTCGAGGAAAACACAGGCCAACCTCTGTGGCTGAACTTGTAGATTTCAAGTTTCTCTCTTTAGCATGGTCCATTGACTCAAAAGATCATTTTTTGGGATTTTTATTGACTATATTTAGTAGTACTCAAAAAATTTAAGAAGAATAGTGTGTGGCTAGTATCACCATTTATGAATTTTTTTTCACTACTTGCACTTTGTTTTTAAATTTTCTTAATTGTCATCAAAAGCTGAGGGTAGACTAGATTGTGTTGGGTAGTACTAACTCATAAAAACTATTCTATGCAACTTGGTCAAGAGGATACTAAGCACTAGCTTTTGCTATTACTATTCTCTACATCCCAATATAATTGACCCAACTTTATCTAGACACACATAATATCTAGACGCGGTTAAGTATCTAGATACAATGATCTAGACAAAATAGTGTCACTTATATTGGGACAGGAAGAGTATATTATGTGTGTCTCAAAATCGTTTATCATACATACGGTGGAAATTGTGTTACCTAATTTGAGCCTCTTTATAAGATGGCAGATTAAACATGCCATATTAAACTCCCATCAAAATAAATTCTTACACTTGCGACTCGACAGATCAGAACTACGCTTTGTCACAAACACGGTCTTAAGAGCATCTCTAGCCGAACGCGCATTGGTTAGCCGCACATATTGTTGGAGATATGCCCAAGAGGCAATAATAAAATTGGTTATTATTATATCTTTGTGTTTATGATGAATGTTTACATCCCATGCTATAATTGTATTATTAGGAAACACTAATACTTGTGTGTTCTGTAAACATGTAAGAGTCCCTAGTAAGCCTCTTATTAAACTAGCTTGTTGATTAATAGATGATCATGGTTTCCTAGTCATGGACATTGGATGTCATTAATAACAAGGTTGTATCATTAGGAGAATGATGTGATGGACACACACCCATAGTAAGCGTAGCATAAGATCAAGTCATTAAGTTCGTATTGCTATAAGCTTTTAAATGCATAGTGACCTAATCCTTCGACCATGAGGTTGTGTTAATCACCATCACCGGATGGGTACTTTGATGATATCAAACACCGCTTCGTAACTGGATGGTCATAAAGGTGTCGTTGGGTATTCTGAAAGTATGTGTTGAAGCGCATGGACCAAGATTGGGATTTGTCCATCCATACGACGGATAGATATGCTCTGGGCCCTCTCGGTGGAATGTCATCTAGTTAGCTTGCAAGCATGTGACTAGGTCACAAGGGATGACATATCACGGAACGAGTAAAGAGTACTTGTCAGTAACGAGGTAGAACTAGGTATGGAGATACCGCTGATCAAACCTCGGACAAGTAGAGTATCGCGAGACAAAGGGAATTGGTTTCGTATGTTAATGGTTTAATCGATCACGAAGTCATCGTTGAGTATGTGGGAGCCGTTATGGATCTCCAGATCCCGCTGATGGTTATTGATCGGAGAGGTGTCTCCGTCATGTCTACATATTCACGAACCGTAGGGTGACACACTTAAGGTTCGAAGTTGTTTTAAGTAGATATGGAATGTGCGTTGGAGACCGAATGTTGTTTGGAGTCTGGGATTGGATTCGGGACATCACGAGGAGCTCCGGAATTGTCCAGGGAGTAAGCTTCATATAATGGGGATCTTTTTTCTGAGTTAGGAAATGTTCCGGAGTGTTTGTATGGGGATTCTAGAAGGTTTCGGAATGTTCCGGAAGGTTCTAGAAGATATTTTGGAGTTTATTTGAAAACCAAGATAAGATAAGATAAGATAAGGGAAATTTAAAGAGGAGACTTGGGGGGGGGGGACTCCTCCCCCCACCTCCTTGGTGCGCCGGCCCTAAGGGGTGGGCCTAGGGGTGGGAACCCTAGGCCGCACCCCTCTATATATAGAGGGGTGGAGGCGCCACCCCCCTTTGATCCTCCACTCTTGCCCCAAGCCGCCTCTCTCCTCCTCCTTCTTTCTGCTCAGGCTTAGGCGAAGCCCTGCAGAATTCTCCACTCCACCACCACCACCACGCCGTCGTGCTGCTGGAATTCCGTGGAGAGATCTACTACCTCCGCTGCTCGCTAGAACGAGGAGAGGAAGGTCAGCTTCGACTCCGCACGTGTGACCGACTGCGGAAGCGCTGCCGGAACGCGGCGCCGGAAGGATCGTCCACTCGATCTGGAGATCGGCAAGTGATCGACTACATCAACCACGAGATCTAAACTCGTAACGCTTTCGTGTCTACAAGGGTTAGTACAGATCTATCTCGTTGCACTTGTCTAATAGATTAGATCTTGGCTTTTATCTAGATTAGATCTGGGTTTTGTTCGTTTTTGTGGTAGAATTTTTTTGTTTTCCATGCTACGAACCCATCACATATCAGCCCCCATCCTTTAACTCCCCATATTTGGGTATCTAATGAGAAGCGGTACCTAGCCGGACTCTTGTACTTTAAATGAGCAAAAAATAATTGTTGCAAATCAAATCTTTCTAACCAAAATTCAATATTACAAACGAAAATAGTAAATATAATAAATCAAATAATTTAATATTACACACCGAAATAATAAATTTTACAAAACAAATTGTTTGAAACCAAAAAAATCAAGGATTAGGGTGGGGCATAATTGTTGTAGAGACGCCAGTGATGGTCAACAAGATCATCTTGTAGCTGAAAGTGTGTGTTCTCGCTAGCGATAGTTTGGTGCATCTCGAGGAATTGCTGAATCCTATGGGCTAGCACTGATCTCCCACACGCATTCCTCCTGAGCTTCAACCAATTATCATGCTTCTCTTTTGCAATTGTGTGGAACAAACTCCGTTGCATCCGAAACTGCCGCCAAAAAATCTTATCCGGATAAACCGGCTCCAGGTTGAAGTAATCTCTCATGAGTTTGCATGGCCCTCCGCTCTATCGCGGTTGATGCTCACATGTCCGAATTGGGAACCTCGCCTCGGCTGAAGAAAATTGTGATGCAAAATCATGATCATAGCCATATCAAGGTCGTCATCTTCTTCGTCTCCTCCTCCTCCGATGAATCATCGAAGAACATCTCTCTCAACCTCTTCATCTGTAGCCGAAGATCAAATCGATCAACATATGTTGAAAATGAAAAACAGAACACCTCCAAAACTCACCTAGGAAATCGCCGAACACCTCGCGGGCGGAGGAGTTGACAATGGTCATCGGTGCCAGCTATTTGGGCACTTTTGACTCCACGACGGTCAATCCACCACTGACATGTGCTCCAATGGCTCCATTTTCGAAGAAACATAGGTCGCAACGGACGAAATCGAGCTCGAATTCGGCGGCAGAATTGAGCTCGACGCGGCGGCCCTCCATCCCGATTCCGGCAACAGAAAGCGCCGGCGAACGAGGGGGGTGTGGGAAGAGAGTGGAGGAGGCTCAGGGATGTCGGCGGCGGCTTCTGGTGGCCGCCGGCGGGAAAGGGCGGCGCGGGTGGGAGGTAGTGCGCGCGGCGGGGAGGAAGGTGTCTTTTGCGAGTCGATGTCGTGGCCGCGCAAATATGCGAGCCGAGGAGGCCGATTCCCAAATTTTATGCACGGCTAAAGCCGATGCGCGTTCAGTTAGTTCCGGTTTAGCCGCATAAAACAGAAATTTTGCTCATCTAACCGAATTTGCGTGTTCGGCTAGAGTTGCTCTAATAACATAAGGCTTCATCTAATGATCGGTTTAACATACCGGTATTTCCTCCTTTTGAAGCACGGTTGAACTATGGTTCCGAAGAGACTAATTAAGCACAAGCACATCCGTGATGAAGCACAACTTGAAATTCGGAGGCCATTCAAGTATTGATGAATCTCCACATGAAAAATTAACCCAATAAAAGGGAAGTGAAGGTTGACAATAAAATCAGGAAAGAAAAATGCAGATCATCGACATTTCAGAGTAGAAGGCATTCTCAGTGAGTCGGATGTAAGATGAACATTGCATCATCTGGTGCTTATACACGGTTAGTTCCAGGTGCACTATGATGCAACATATAGCAACAGGGCAGCTTTGCTGTTGTGGAAATGAGGAAATCATACACTGTATGGAACTAACCCTTTGACCAACTGTGTCCTACCTTTCATAGAGTTTGTCAAGTGGAGGTCCATCAATACTTCAAAAGTTTTCAAATATTACATCATATTTAAAAACCATATCCAGTGCAATATTCATTTAATGATCGTATGTAATGCTTTTCTTAGATCCCAACATTTTTGCAATGTGATTTCAAAACTCATAAGTTTGATTGGATGAATTGTACACTCCATCATGTAAGCACTTGTCAAAGATAAACAATGAGATATTTAATACACTAAATTTGTTGTTGTCATTTATTATCCTTTATTTATGATATAGTTGCGCATATAATATAGCAAGTCCAATGATTTTTATATCCCTACTTATGTTTTTAAATGAAATCATCTAAAAAATTAAATTAATGGTAATCTATAACTAGAGTAACATAAACACAAATAAAGCGAAAAGAGAAGCGGTAATCGGGTAGGCGCGATAAGCCCACTAACGCAAGCAAACTATTCTGACAAGTGGAATTAGAGCGCAAAAAATTATCTTTAGTTATATAATTAATCAAATCCTAATAAAAATAATTAAGGAAAATAAATTATTGAAACCAACAAAAGATTTACTTTTGTAGTAAAGATAAATCTTATATAGAAAAATTCAGAAAAAAGAATCGTGTTCTAGAATCGGAGGAAACGATTTTCCACGTAGGGCGGCCCTTATTTTTCACCACGAGATTGAGATCACTTATTTGTACTGAAGTGTTTTACTTGTTTATGATTGAACCTAACAAATATAAGAAAACAAGAATGCTGCTAAATGTGAAGATAACAATAATCGTTCTAAAATCAAACATCCACAAACACAACCGTGCTAAACTCGGACCATTTTTGTTGTGAAAGTTTGGTGGTCTTCCAAAATCTAATTTCGCATCTTAAATCAATTTTCAAAATCAAATGTACAACAAGGGAAAATGGTGAATCAAAATAATATTCCTGGGTTGATTTTATTTTTCCTTGCTGCAATGTGCATTTCGTTGCCTTGATTCTCACTTTAGTAATTTTATAATATATCTTGTTTTAGGAGGGTGCTTGCGGGTAAGAATCTAAAAAATATCTTAATATGGGTTTGTAGAGTATGGTGTGCTAGCTTAGTTGCAAACCGATAGGGAAATATCAGATATCTGCAACTATTTTGCCCTTGAATCCTCTTCCCTCCGTCTTTCCTGTCGATATCTCTCATCTTTTTGTTCTATCATGATCCTTTTGGTTCTTGAAAGTTCTATAATCTACCCTTGATTATGTGATTTGCATGGTCTTGAAATTGTAACATGCAACCGTATTTGAACATGATACAATATTGTAGTATTGTCCTTATGTGTTCTTATTCTATCAACATAAAAAAGCACTTTCGCAAAAAAAAAACATACAAAAAGCACAAATAATTTTGCAAATATGAGTGACTTGGTCTTGTTTGAACATGAGCACATCACCGTGTACACTCGGCGTCGAGCGCAATACGCAAGAAAACATTGTCGAAGGAGACCCCAATGGTGCTTTCGATAACCCAAAATCCCATTCGAGGGACCCTATCGGGGCTTGCGGTAGCTATGTGATGACCTAGGTCAATCCGTTCGGCCCTATATTGCCTTGTGTTGCTGTCATCGAAAACGAGAACACCGAAGAATGAGAAGCCCCTAGTTCATGTTAAAGCTTTTTTTTGGTCAAACTGGTCATCATTTTTGGTAGGCATAATACCAAATTTTAAACAAAATGGTGGCCATGTGTGCGTTTATACGGGTGAGTGTATTTACGTACTCGTGAGTATCTACGTTTGTACTGTGTTTCTAAAAAAAACACAACATTACATGGTACAACTTGAATATTTTTAGGGTGTGGATATAATTCAAATCGATTGTCGAATACTTAGGCAGCTTCATCGACACGACCCATCCGTCCAAACGGGTCCACGCGGACGTGTGGGATGTACGTGGCCTCTCCAACGGCACGACCCATCCGGATCAATGCGTCCGGCTCGACCCATTCATGCATCAAATTTGGGCTACGGTTGCGTTGTTTCGGACAGTGGACAGCGTCCGGAACGCGGGCGTGTCCGCGAGTCGGTCGCTTAGGCTCATATATAAGTGAAACATTAGTACTAAAACTTGTAAAACTTGTTTTCCATTAGATTAGGCCCTACCATTACACTACTACAAAAAGTCACATTTGAACAAAATAAAAAAAAGGACTACTACTGCTGGAGGGAGGCCGTCCCTACGGCTACTCATCACCGTTGCCGCGGCCACGTTGCCGCTGCTGCTAGCCCTGTCAATCGTCGCCCTCGCCCCTAGATGACGTGTTGCTGGAGGCGTTCGCAGTAACGGTCACGCGCTCGACCACCAGCCACCGTCTTGCTCGCCGCCTTCAGGCGGTCCGCCGTCCGGTTGGCCAGGGCCCTCTCCATCTCGGTCGTCTAGTGGCCCTCGCCTCCTGGTCGGCCCAAGCTGCCTCCAGCTTTGTCGCCGCCCTCGCTGCCTCCTGCTTCTCCTGGCGGCCGTGTTTTGCCTCCCTACATTGCGACCTCTCCGCCCGGGTCACCCTCGTCGGAGCCCCGTTGGGGCCGAGGCCCAGCGCCTCCGTGATCTGTAGGGGGTCGACGACCGCCTCCTCCTCCTTGTCGTCGTCCTCCTCCACCTTTGTCTCGTCCCCGTCGACGAGACCCACGCGGCCGCCACCTCGGCGGCAGTGGCCACACGCTCCTCCTCCACCGCCGCGTAGGTGGCATGCTCGCACAGTGCCATCTCCACCGTTGTGCACACGACGCAGGCTTGGCAAAGGTCGCCCATGACGACCTTGGCGGCCTCCCTGGCCACCTCCTCCAGCGTGGTCATGGCCACCTCGTGGCGGATCTCGCGGAGGGCTGTTGATCCGGCCTCCATGGCCACCGCCTCCTTGGCGGCGACGTGGTGAACCTCGCGCCTGCCCATTAGGCGGCCACCTTTAAAGCCGCCTCCACCACCTGCTCCAACGCTGCCAAGGCCACATGGCCTTCCTCCTCGAAGGCCACCACCTCCGCCTCGGCCATGCGTTGGCCTAGTAATGTGGCCTGAAGCTTGACAGCATCGACATCGGCCTTCGGGAAGCGGGTGCGGCACATCTCCCTGATCTTGATCCAGTTGGTGACCTTACGGTGAGGCATGGCTGCTGGTAGTTGGCGCTTTCTTCGGTGGTGTTTTCTCTTGCTTGGGCTTGTTGTCTTCCCGTGCCGGCGACCGTCTTTTCTTTTTATAGACCGCGACGAAGGCAGGAAACGGTCGGCCAGGCGCGGGAAATTTTCTGGCCACAAGAGGGAAGGCGCGCGGATGGCGGGAAATGCCGTCCGCACGGAAAGCCGCCGACGCTGACAGCCGACGTCGCGTCGCCATTAACATCCCATCGCCGAGGGCGTCAAGTGGTGACAGCGGAGGAGACGGACATATGGGTCGGGCCGCTGGCGTGGTTGGCCGGACAGGCTGGACCAGGACCCAAATCCCCTGCGGCCCGACCCAAATGGATAGAAACGGACGTTTTGGGTCGCATGTTTGGGTCGGCCCGGTGGAGATGCTCTTATTTCCTAGACTCGTTGACTGTTTATCCAAAAATGTATAGTCACAAATATTCAAAACAAATTTCCCAACTTTAGGGTCGGAAATGTATAACTAGGCAGCCGCATTAATTTAAGGACATTATAACTGAGACAAAGAGGGGCGCTCTCATGCTGTCAGCATTTTTGGTCGTCCGATCTTCTTCGTACTCGCTTCTAGCCGTTAGATTCTTTGCAATTTGCGCACTGGGCTGAATGTTCTGAGGGCAGCTATTCTACGGATCAAATCGGTCCGCTTTGGTTAACTGGACCCAGAATGCCGAGCTAAAGCCCACTAAAGTCCACGTGTTTGAGACCGATGTTCAACCACCTCTCTCGCTGCTAGCGCTTCCCTAGAACTCACAGCAGAGCCCTAACCACGCTTCAACAGCAGCGGCGAGCCAGCGACCACGTCTCGTGATTACCCATTGTATCTTCGCTCCGCAGGCTGCGACGCCGTGCATGCTCAGGGGATGATGGATCGACGACTTTCCTGACCCTGACGGCTGACGCTTACACTAGCCGACGTCTCACTCGGTCACTCCAGCCGGCCTCTTGCTAACCTCGTCCATGGTCTCGCTCGTCCACCAGTTCCTGTGGGATTTAGAGGTATTCCACCACTACTCTTTCCCACACCTCCTTTCCTCATGCGCTCTCTGTTGATTTCAGGGCATGATTAGTTCTAAAACAATCAGATCCCAGCAGTGGCTCGTGCCGTGTGGTGAGTCCGTTGAACTCAACACACGATGGCAGTGACCATAATCTGGTGGTATGTTCTACACCAATTAACTTAAACAATCTTCACATATTCTTCCGATATTTTCCAATTCAAAGTAACACCGATAATTTAATTTTGGGGCTATTAACTCACGTCTCACATAGTCACACATATAGTGTTGCTAAGACTGCTGCAGGCAGTGACCATGGCCCAGGGATATCGACTCTTCATAGTGGCAGGAAACATATATATGTTACGCCCAAACCTAGACTTCTCATTTTACTTTTGTTTCTTCACAGTTTCTCCTTTCGGTCACTTCTCTTTTAAGGTGATGCAGGTATTACCAAACCAGACCAGGAAACCATGAATGAAAGATCTGAAGATTGTCAGTATGCTATCTGATTTACCATTTTTTCAGGACACCAAGTGCAAACTAAGTGGCATGATTTTACATGGCAACCTATTGATGAATTGTTTTCCTATATATAATACCAGTGAAACATAATCTTGCAGCTATTATATTTTCTTCTAGAGAATTGTATATGAAGCAATTTCGTTAAATGAATTCCTTTTGAGACCATAATTTTCCAGTATTTTTGAACTGTAATTTTTACCCTGCTTTTTGTTGTCAGTATCTGGCTTGGTGGCTCAGTAATAAAAGCTAAAACTGTTGACGTCCATTATACAATGGAAGTGCCTTAATATTGTCACAGGTATGTTCTCGCTTGATGCAACCAGCTAAGCTAGCACACCGATGGCTTGTATTCTGGAGTCGGACAGTCAGTTGAACTGATTTCTAATTAACTCGACATCTTTGTTTTTCAGTCCATACGGACTTACATTCAGCATTAACGTCCTAATTAGAAGAATATACATTTGAAGGTCTAAGATCGAAGCAAATTCTGACCTATTCTGTAACAAGTCATGCCCTACCAGGGTACCATCGTATTACTTCTATGACCGACTAAAATCAACTATGCAATATGTTCCTCCAAATTTAACATCCAAATTCATCCTCCAATATTTTGCTGAAATTCCAACCAATTTACTAGAAAAATGGACGGGCACGGCAACGCGTGCCATCATGTTCTAGTTTAATGTATGACTAGGCGCAGTCGCACGTTCTACAATCGAAGTTGCACATCGTTTATGCAACTATGGTTATCAGAGTGTGCAACTAGGTTGATATGCAGCCTGGAGCCTTGTATGTTGGAGATGTGTTGGTTTGTGCAGTGTTGAAGTAATAAGGAGACTAACTTCTGACGGAGCGGAGCGAGACCCGTCGTCGGGAGGCTTGGGGGACGCCTGTGGGCGGTGCGGGGGGTGACAGCCCCCCCGCGGTATTGATCGTTGATGACCTAGGTTACCGCCGCTATATATACCTCTTGTAAGCCGTCGGTTGGGATGAGTTGCATCTGTGAAATCTCCGGTGTTGTGTAAACACTCCCCTTTATAGTGAAGTTTCGCTGGCCGACGTCCGTGGTTTTTTCCTCTCTTTGTTGAAGAGGTTTTTCCACGTTAAATCTGTGTCCTCTTTGCTATGATTTTTTTATCATTCTTCATTATTTGATTGTCGCAAAGCTATCATACAGAGGCAATTCAGCGGAGGCAATCGAGTGACAAGTACGTAGATCATATGCTGTTGAAGCAAATGCTGTGATCGATTGGGGAACAGGGTGACACCAAGGGAGAAGCTGCTGCAGCAAGCAAACGGGTTTGTGAAGTGTCATCTGATATCTATCAGGTACTACTTACTTCTTGTTTTGATCATACTAGGTACTAGCAAACAGCTCTTAAATTTGTCAAACGATAGAGTACGGATATATATACGTATATGAGATAGACTAGGTCTCTAAGTTCATCTTGTACTCCAAGTCTACCTACTCCTTATAACTCTATATATACCCCCACGTGGATCAAATCAATACAACAAAATATTAAGGATTCATTATTTTCTACATTCCGATCAAGACCCAAGCATATGCATACCATTGACAGGGCTTTTAAATGTCATATGCCATGTGTATATATAATAACGACCCAAACAGAACTCGCCACGTGACAATCAAAGAAGATATGTTGAACGGATTGATTATAAAGATAATCTGAAGCTACTAGTATCTAAATCTGATTTCAAAATCTTGACCATTCTTCAGTTCCGCCAGAAATTATGGTTGGTGCATTATCCACAAGCCATAGATTTTGTCTTATCCAAAAGATTTGACCTGTCAATTTGTTTCCATGGCTCTATGCCAGCCACCGTGGACCACGGTGTAGGTTAATTTGTTAAGTATGTTATAAGACCAAACCATCCCGATTCTGTCTTGGCAAAGTGCAGGCTACCAACTTTGGAGGTCTCCAAATATCTGATGGGATCTTGGAGATTTTTGGCTTTAGGCGTCTAAAGTTTTATATTTTTTCAGATTTAAAGCCTTTCCTGTTCCATCCTGAACTTTGCGTAATCAATTACTCTCTCCGTCTCAAAATTTTGAAAATTTAGATGTATCTAGTGAATAGATACATCCAAATTTAGACAAATTTTTGATATCTATTTTAAGACGGAGAGAGTACATTATTTAGGATAATAGAGTAGTGAACGAACGACGTCGGATGTAGCGCGGTTTGTCTCTGAATGATGCGAAACCGTCACGAGACGGCTGGGATTTGTTTCGTCTCTGAATGATGCAACAATTTCAGAATTTCAAACGTCAGCGAGGAACTGTAACTAAACTGACTCCTCCGCATGTTCATCACGCGCAAGTCAAAGATTGTTGTCCTACTTGTAGGATTTGACCTGTCAATTCGCCTAGCTCTATGTCGGCTTAGCAAATTAATCATGTTAGACCAAATCTACTTGTAGTAGTCAATTTGTAGGATTCATGGACGAAATGATTAGTTAATTCGTTAATCATGTTTAGACCAAATCATGATTCCATGCGTGCCAAAAGGGCAGGGTGCTGAGGGTGCCATTAGCACCCTATGTCCCTACTATTTGTCCCAGGCCTGTGGTGGTATCAATGATGTTGGACTCCTGCTTAGCTTAGCTTAGCTTAGCTGCCTATTCAATACTGTATTTGTTAACTGCTAGTACAACTCCAGTGAGGATCTCTGAAATTTTCAACTGTAGTAATTTATAACGGGGGGTTGGCGTAGAACTAACACCCTGTTCAAAACACTGAAATTTCATAAGAATTTGAAACATGAAACCCGTGGCGGGAAACTAGGGAGCTCACGAGATTTCTTGGTCTAAATATTGTGGTGGGGTTCTAGGAGGTTTATCTTTACGTCGGCTAAGGTTTTCTTTTACATTTTGAGCTATAATCATCAGCCTAATTAGATAGCTAACTAAGTGAGGCCCAGACCAAAAATGGCCATTGGAAGAGCAGCAGCAGCAAGCCATGTTTTTCCTGTTTCTAGAAATACCAAGTACGTACCGAGTTAACAATGAGATGATTTCAATTGCAACATGCTAGGCCTGCTAGCTCACAAGGTCACAGCCATTCAGATTGCACAGACTACAGAGCAGAGCAAGCAACACACATTGGCTCAAATAAACCTGTGATGGTTTCATGTACAAATCCCATAGCATTGACCAGATGATGTTTCCCCAGGACCAGGAGGAGGAGGCTTGCATATGGACATCTTCAGGCTTCTTCAGTCAGGCTGCATTTTTTCAGAGGCAAATCTGAACTTGTTCCGTTCGTCAGAGGAACCAGCTGCAGCAGCGGAACCGGGACGGCACGCGGCCGGTCTTCCGGATCCGCTCCACCTGCCGCGCCAGCCGGACCGCCCGCCGGCTCCGCCTCGCCTCCACCCTCGCCTGCTTGCCCTCCACCTTGTGCCCCAAGCTCGACAGCCTCTTCGTCAGATTGTTCTTCGCTCGCGCCTTCATCTGATCGGCCTGCACCTGAAACCAACTTTACACAATCACATTCTGCAAGCGAAGTACTAACATGTTCTACGGTGAACAATGCACGACGCAACGCGGACCAGAGTTTTGCGATCAGAAACTCGGAAGTTGTTAACTGTCGGCTGGGATTTGCTTCACAGTTTTGTCTGAATAATGCAAAAGGTTCAGAAGTTCAGATGTAAGCTGACCTCTGCATTCCTCATCTTGGCTTCAAATTTGGATTTCTGGCACTTCTCCCATTCCTGTATCTTTGCCTCCTTCCTCTGATACCTGAGCAATCCATCAACCAAAACAACATGAGATACGGTTCAGAAATTACTAGTCCTAGTACAAACTTTGAATCAAACAATTGGACAGAAAAACCAAATATACTATTGTAGTAGTAGAATTTTTTGATTCAGAGGATTTTGCTCATGCCTTGATGCAAGTTTGCACTTCTGAGACTCTGCCCAAGCCGCTGCTCGAGCCTCGAATTCCTCCTTCTTGGCATCACCGGAGCGGGCGCTCTTCTCCGGCGACTTCAGAATGCGGTCGTCCTTGCTGGCCCACGACGCGATGCTCATCTTGCCCAGCTGCAGCCCGAGCGCGGCGATCTCGCGGCGCGTCCGGACCTGCAGCTCCCTCTCCGACGCGGACGGCGACGCGGGAACCGAGCAGAGCGGGCTGAGCGACGGCGTGGCGGCGCCGGCCGGGGTGCCGCTCCGCGACTGCTCCTGGCTGGCGGCCGGCGTCATCTCCGTGCCCACGTCCCTCATCGACACCGACGGCGACCGCGCGGCCGCCGCCGCCGCCGAGGCGCTGCGGAGCTTCGTGTGGCGAAGCTGCTTGCTGGCCGGCCCGGTCACCGACGACAGCGAAGACGACGACGAGGGCGACGGCGAGAGCTCCGTTAGCGCGCTCGCCTTCCTCGCGTCCGACGACGGCTGCGCCGCGGACTCCGGCGCGACGCGCACTCCGCCGCCGCCGCCGCTCTGGTGGCCGTGCGCGGCGGCGGCCGCCTTCTTGGAGAAGATGGGGTTGGAGTGCACGACGTGGCGCCCCGCGATCCACTTCTCCGCGTCGTTCCACTTGGACGGCACCTGCCTGAAGAAGAAGGGTCCCAGCCCGGCCCTCTCCTCCGTCTGGAACTCGAAGCCGCCGCCATTGCCGTTGCTTATGTAGCCAGCAGACCTGCCGCGGCTGGCGTCGGAGCGCGAGCGGGAAGAGTCCGAGCGGTCCTTGGGGTACTCCGAGGAATCTCCGTCGAGCTCCTGCGGAAGGAGGCTGCTCTTGGGGTGGTCTTCGTCTTCGCCGCCGCCGCTGGCGCCCGCGTCGAGCCTCGAGGGCGACTTGTCGTCCTTGCCGCCGCCTCCATCGCCATGGGATCCCATTCCCAGTAGCTTCATCCTGAGCTTCGTGGGAGACATGACCCCCATCTGCACCGTACCCCAGAAAGAAGGAAAGAAGAACTACTAAATCAGGATTCAGTGGCACTAACTACTACCTAGTAAACACTAATCGGTCAGAGAAATTCAAAGCAGCAGAAGTAAACGTTGCATCAATTTCAGCCTGCAAGAAATCAGGTACGGTGCCTTGATTTCTGCTGCAGAGGGGAGAGGGGTCGCCTGCTGGTCAGCAGCTCCTGCCATCGGGGAGCGACGAACGTGAGCCTCACTCCCACCACCAACACCACTTCACTCGCTCACTCACTCACTCACTCTGAAGAGTGAACTGAGCATCCATGGATTATACTAGGAGCAAAGGTAGGGGCCATGGCCAATAAAGGTATAAAGAAGAAGAAGAAAATAAAATAAAAATAAAAGGTGTCGATCGTGGTACCTACCTATGGAACAACAAATCCACTCCAAAGCCCCATAAATGGGCGCGCTACAGTGGTCGATGTCGGAAAGAGCTTTGACCCACTAGCTAGTACTACTAGTACTGGTTGCTGCTAGCCCATGAACAGAAACAATTGGCACCCAGAAAAGAAAACCCTCTGAAAATGGTCGAAAGAACAGTAGTACTAGATTGTAGGGAGAAGCATACAGGCTCATGGCAGTGGAAGAACAGAGACAGAGTTTTGGATGAAACCAGAATGCATATACTACGAGAGATTAACACGGCTAGCAAGCAGCATGATGAACATAGAGACTCTGGCCGAACAAGAAGATTACCTGAACTTTGTGTATCCTCTCGTACTCCATGCCCCCGGCCCTCTGTCTCTCTCTACTGAACAGGAAGTAGAGAGAGAAAGCAGAGGCGAAGAGAAGGAGCGGCGGCTGGTACCAAGTTGTTCTTTAGAGAGATGAGGGAGAGCAGCAGGTTGTTGGTTGCTAGAGCCTAGAGCAGCGAGTCCCCTCCCTTGCCGTGGCCAAGGAAGAAGGAGAGGGAGTATATAAACAGAGGAGGGAGGGAGGCGCGTGGCGCTCGGCCGTGGGGCAGTAGGAGTAGGACGGGAGTGCGTGCTGCCGGGCCGTGCGATCGACACGTCGCCGGATCGGACGGACGCTGTCGGGACAATGGCGCACGACCAACCACAAGAGCTCGTGCGCAACAGACACGGCCTAGCTACACTCTTTTGTTTCCGCTTCCAAGATGCACGCGCACGGTCACGCTCGCACCAACACCCTTCAGCGCGCAAAAGTCCAAACCGATGACGGATGACGAACACGACGTATGTCAACATGCTTCTCCACACCGCCCGTGTGCTAGGGAACGTGGATGCTCGATTGCTCGTTGAGTACTGCTAAGAAATCTCCCTACGAGCCCACGGAAAAGAAAAACTAGTATTAGTTTCAATTTTTCATGAAAGAGAACATGCTCGTTTCGAAACACTTTTCATGAAATTATTAGTTTTAATTTTTATATCAATCTCCTGCACTCCCACATCTCGGGATTTTACTCGAAACAAAAGAGAGAGAGAAAATATAATGATATAATAATAATGTAAATAGGATTTATCTCAATATTACCTTAGCAAGCCACAATAAAAAGGAAAGATTGAATCAAATATAAACCAAAGTATGAATAGAATTGCAAAATCTTAATCTCACAAGTGTGATGATCTCTGCCCCGTACAAGAGGTGTAGCCTTCTCTTGCTCCGGATCTCTTCTCCCTCTCTTCTGGGTTGTGTGGCAGTTGTTGTGTTCTCTTCCTAACGTATGCCCCTTTGACGGAAGTTGATTTATTTGATAGGGCGAAGGTGTTGGCACACGGCACGGGCACATCGTACCCGGCCGTATCGGTGGTCGTTAAGTCTTCTAACGTCCCTTATGCAAACCTTTTCAGCTAATAACTCGCTTGATTTTCCTCATTAAGCTCATAAATGACTTTATATCCTTCCAAAAGTGTCCAACACCGAAAAGTCCATCATGAACAACATGTTGGGGATATACTTTCTGGGTATACCCACTGTGACTCGCTAGCCGCGGTGGCCCACTTCGGGTTAGAGATGCTTCACGGGTGGCCTAGTTAGAGAGAGAAGATGGAGGCCCGTCCGGCTAGAAGACTTACCGACTTAGACCTATAGGGATACTTCTATTCCAAAAATATACTATGTAACCGACTCTGTATCGTAGCCGGATAGGACTCTCCTATAACCCTAGGATGACTATATAGGCCGTCATAGGGACCAGCCTTTAGGACACACACACTACAACCACAACTCGCACAGGCGAATCCTCTCTTGTAATATGTACTTCCGGCTCTGCTGATCTACTAGATTGCTAGCATGAGTAGGATCCGTCCATCACAGGTGTATTCGAACCTGATTAAACTTGTGTTCTCACTATCCCGGAGAATTGTACGTCTCACACCCCACATTTTCCGACGCCTCGAGGACCCCCTCATGGCATACTTGTCTTCAATTCGACGATAGTTGGCGCCCACCATGGGATAGGTGACCTTCGGATCTATGTTCCGAGCGAAATCTCCACGTATCAGAATCGGCGAAACAATCATTGTCGGTTGTGTCCTCTATGCCAATGACGTCCCTCTCGTCCTTCTCGACGAGACCTGCATTCCAGCTAGGGAGGTTGTTGTTGGGAGGATACCCCCGGGAGAATATTATTTTGCGGCCCGAAAGTTGGGGCGCCCAGGCAACGCGGTATCCAAGTTCCCTGAAATCAGCCGCGATGACTACAGTTGGTGTGCCAAATACTCAGAGGGTCTTTTTCGGCACGAATTCAACTTTACGTTTCAATACGAAATATCAGGCTAACGGCCATCAAGTTGGGCCCCCTGTCAGTTCTCGCTGTTATGTCGCTCCTATCACTTAGGTGTCAATTAGGCTTGCAGCGTTGGCGCCTACATCCATTACGCGTCTTCTTCTTCCCTGGAGCGGCAATCTGTGGGGCGTCGCAACCATGGCACGGAGCTGGGACATGGACGAACCTGTTCTGCCCCGCTCTCCTCTCTGTAGGATTGCAACGTTGGCGCCTGCATCCATTACGCGTCTTCTTTTTCCCTGGAGCGGCAATCTGTGGGGCGTCGCAACCATGGCACGGAGTTGGGACGTGGACGAACCTGCTCAGCCCCGCTCTCCTCTCTGTAGGATTGCAGCGTTGGCGCCTGCATCCATTACGCGTCTTCTTCCCCGGAGCGGCAATCTGTAGTCGTGGCCATGGCGCAGAGCTGGGACGTGACGAACCTGCTTGGCCCCGTTCTCCTTCCCATCCCGAGTCGAAGCTCGCCCTCACCATGGACGCACCCATGGCATGGTGCGAGGACGAGAATTGGTTCCCGGTGAGATCTGTCACCGTGTCGACCATGCTCGGTTCTGTTTTCCTCCTCTAGAATCCGAGATCGTCGTCGCTGTGGTTGCACCCGCACCAATTCTGCCACCTCTGCCGAGGTCTATGTGATAGCTCAAGTTCTGCCATGTTGGACCTGTAAGCGAATTCGGAGCTGGGCGGCGGCAACCCGTTGTTGAATCTGTAAGGAATTTGCTGAAGACTGCGTGCCGCTCCAAGGTCTTCGGCTGATGCCTTCGGCTTCTGTCAATGTCCACCGCCGATGTGAGATCATTTAGTTACTTCAATACAAAATTTCGACCAGTTTAACTTGTTGATGTATTCCTTGATAATTATAATATAATCGAGCACTAGAAATATTTTGTAGTGTGCATGAGCATGATCAGTAATATAATTGAACACTAGAAATTTTAAGGCACTCCATATAAAGGAGTAGATTAATATAGAAGGTTCACTAGAGACACCACGGATATATCGTCTTACATGTCACACACAGGTAATAATTAACTAAAACAAAATAAAAGCAGGGGCGGCAGCAGGAGGCCGGGACACGGAGACGCATAGCAGGGCAGGGGCATTAGCAAGAGGCAGGGACAGCCTAGTCGATGGGATACAGACCAGTCCTGACATAATCCTGGATGAATTTGCTGAAGGCTGCGTGCCGCGCCAAGGTAATCGGCCTATGACTTCTGCCTCCGCCTCTAGCAATGCCCACCGCGTGCTGGATCATGCTGTCAAGGTCCACGTTGATTGCTCTGCCACAGAATGGGCAAAATAGCCTCCCCCTACGGTAGAAACGGATTATCCCACACCGTAACCGCCTCAGCCCGTAGCGGCACTTGTTGTTCTTCGATTCCTTACTATCGTCCACTTCATCATTATCCTCCTGTTGATTTTTAAGAACATAACTTAGAACTCATAGATATGATTGAATTGTATTACAACTCAATAATTAACAACATTTACATGTAAGACAATATATACATGGATATCAAAGAGAAAGCATCTCAGCAATAGTTTGATCGGTTCATATATCATTTCATCTCAATACAGTGACAAATAATTGTATCAGAGTGTATGTAGAGTAAAGATTGTGGCCTCATAAGTTTCTTCAAGGACGGCGTGAGTGAACCAAATAACAATTGCACAACCTATATTGTTCTTGTACATCGCCCCAGGTTCACTAACTCATCCCTGAAAAATCTGACACCAATGTGTCTGCCTCTCTTTTGGGACAAATTTGAATCATTAGCCATAATAAGAAATTGAAATGTAATCGTACAAAATAATATTCAAGGATATACATAGTCAGGTACAAAAACAAACCTAAATATTGTAATTATAAATAAAAAAACCAAACAATTAATCTTCAGGTACATGTTAAAAATACTTATGATCAAAACCATTCATATACATATGCATCATACAAATCATTAAAAGATCAAAAATAATTCAAGGATCATATATGTAGTTCCATATGAGAATAAATCTAGGGCCTCATAATTTGTTTCAGAGATGGAGTTGGAGAACCAAAGTACCAACAACACAACCTATATTGTTTGTGTGCATTGCTGCCTCAGGTTCACCAACCCATCCCTAAAACACGACACCATCATATGTGTCTCCCCTTGAACTCTTTTGGGGCAAATTTCAATCATCGGCCTCGGTGACAAACTGAAATGTAATTCTTATACACTATGAATGCATGAAATAGATAATTCAAATATCATAGTTCTATAAATATAGAATAAAGATTATGGCCTCATAAGTTTCTTCAGGGATGGTGTAAGCGAACCAAGTAACAATTGCACAGCTTATATTGATCTTGTACATGGCCCCAGGTTCGCTAACTCATCCCTGAAAAACTCTGACACCAATGTGTCTGCCTCTCTTTGGGGCAAATTTGAATCATTGGCCACAATAACAAATTGAAATGTAATCATACACACCAATATTCAGGGATATACATATGCATCGTATGATGCATTCATAGATCAGAAACAATACAAAGATTATATATATAGGTTCCATATGAGAAAAAATTAGGGCCTCATTTTTTTCAGAGATGGAGTCGGAGACCGAAAATACCAACAACACAACCTATGTTGTTTATGTGCATTGCTGCCTTAGGTTCACTAACCATCCCTAAAAAAACGACACCATCAGTTGCCCTTGCACTATTTTGGGGCAAAATTGAATCATTGAGCTCAGTAAGGAATAGAAATGTAATGTTATAGGCATGTTGTGTATCGAAATCAACACTCAACTAGCAAACTCAACTAGATGGCAGATGAGCAGATTGGGGTTTTGTGACTAGACGGATTGGGGTTTTGTGACTAGATGGATTGGGGTTTTGTGACTAGATGGAAGATGCATCAATCGATCGATCGAACCATATATATACTACCCTACTTCAAGAGAAAAAGAATCAGTACACGATTGAGCAAATCCTATGTATGAACAGTGAAATCTGCGGCTGCGACTAGAGAAGCTAGCAATGTAGTACCTCAGACTCCTCATCAGGGACCTCCTCCTCGAACTCGTCACTCTCCGCGATTGCATCGAAGATTTCTTGGACGGCGATGGGGTCGTTTATGTAGAGCACCGAATTGCCTCCGCCTGCCGCCTGCCCCCATCTAGATCTGCCGCTAGCACCACGACATTGTCGGCCACCTGCTGCTCGGCGGCGACGGCTACTGGCTGGACGGATGGGCTCGAACCCTCGACGGCGCGGCAACGAGAGGCGTTCGTGCCTAGAGAAGACGCCTCTGCCTGCTTGGCAACGACCGAGCCATCTGCTGTTGCGCCTTCAACTAGCTTCACCTCCGGCTCATCTCCACGCGTACGCTTCATGGCGCACCTAGGGAAGGAGGTAGTGCAAGTGAGGGAGCTACGACGCGCGCGGTAGGTGCAGATTGGGGTCTTGGGACTAGACAGACTGGGGGAAAATGGCACGAGCACATGGAAGAAGAAGGTCGAGCGGGTTTATAAACACCGGACCGTTCGTAGTCCTCGAGTGGACACGTGTGGTGGGCAGGGGCGGCGAGCTACCACGATCTCCACCTATTTTTGGGTTCCCTTTTAAAAAAAAGCCACGATCTCCACTTTAGAGCTGCATTGAAAACACGCTCATGGAAAACCTCGATTCCACTTCATGTAAGTGGCGCGGAACCAATTTCTAGCAACGTTAGATCTACTCGAGGGGGCCCTTGACTCATGGAAGTTACTAGCGGTAGGGCCTAGTTGGAAGTGAGATTGAGATCGCTGCGTAAAAATGGGATATGTCTTATTAAAATCAAGTGGCAATAAACTGCAGCGTCCCGTCGACAACCGTGCACTCGATGACCATGTTGCCCTGTGCATGTGTTGTAGTAAGAGTAGTAGCCTTTGCAGACTAGATTAAACGTGACATGACCACTCGACGACTTTTTCCATGGACGGCATCGTGTTCCTTCTTATAGAGGGAGACGTCCGTGCTGTCTCACGCTGAGGGAGACGTTCGTGCTGTCTCACGCTGTACTATGAAGGGCACGGCATGTGCAACGATCATCGTTGGATCACACAGGATCAACGGTTGGTGCGCACGATCTGCGTGACAACTGTGACAACCAATCAGGACATAGCGGACAGAGTGAGCATAGGTTTGGGCTTCTACGAAAGATAAAGGGGGAACCAAGGGCAAAACTGAGTAGTATCAAAAAACCAAAGGGCAAAACTGAGTAGTATAAAAATCGAAACTGAGTGTCTTGTATAATGAAATACATCGTGGCATACATCAAATTATGCCCAGATAGATCCACTAGAGTTTATTGCATGTGTGTTCTTCTCATAATCCACATATGGATCAGCTAGAGTCATTGCATGTCTGTTCTTCTCACAAACCACACATGGATCCACCAATGTCATTGCATGTCTGTTCTTTTCATGAACCACACCTAGTGTCATTGCATGTGTGTTCTTCTCACAAACCACACATGGATGTGTGTTCTTTTCATGAACCACAGCTAGAGTCATTGCATGTCTATTCTTCTCACAAACCAAACATGGACCCACGAATATCATTGCATGTCTGTTCTTTTCATAAACCACACCCAGTTTCATTGCATGTGTGTTCTTCTCACAAACCACACATGGATGTGTGTTCTTTTCATGAACCACACCCAGAGTCATTGCATGTCTGTTCTTTTCACAAACCACATATGGATCCACCAGTGGCACTGGATGTGTGTTCTTTTCATGAACCACAGCTAGAGTCATTGGATGTGTGTTCTTTTCATGATCCACACCCAGTGTCATTGCATGTGTGTTCTTCTCACAAACCACACATGGACGTGTGTTATTTTCATGAACCACAACTAAAGTCATTGGATGTGTGTTCTTTTTATGAACCACAGCTAGTGCCATTGCATGTTTTTTTTTTTCATGAACCACACCCAGTGTCATTGCATGTCTGTTCTTACCACAAACCACACATGGATCCACCAGTGTCATTGCATGTGTTTTCTTTTCATGAACCACACCGGAAGGAAATATGCCCTGAGAGGCAATAATAAAGTTGTTATTATGTATTCCTTATATATGATAGATGTTTATTTTGCATGCTAGAATTGTATTGATCGGAAACATCAATACATGTGTGTTTCATAAACAAAAAGGGTTCCTAGTTATGCCGCTCTTATAGACTAGCTTGTTGATTAACAAGATGATCAATGTTTCCTGATCATGGACATTGGATGTTGTTAATAACAAGGTCACAACATTTGTGAAATGATGTGATGAACATTCATCCGAAGTATAGCATTACGATCAGTTCATTATGTTTATATTTCTATAACATCATACGAAGTAATCTTTATCCTTAGACCATGAGATCATGTTAATTGCTAACACCGGAAGAGTATCTTGATAACATCAAACGTCACACCGTAATAGGGTGACTATAAAGATGGGTTCAGTGCTACGAAGGTCTTATGTTGAGGCTCATGGATCAAGAGTGGAATTTGTCAATCCCGATGACGGATAGATATGCTTTGGGCCCTCTCAGTGATATCACATTGAGATAGCTTGCAAGCAAGTGATGTGATCACTAGAATGTTATATCACGGGAACGAGAAAAGAGTGCATGTCGGTAACGAGATCAAACTAGGTATTTGGATATCGATGATCGAATCTCAGACATGTATTATATCATGAGACAAAGGGATTAAATTACAAGCGTTAAAGGTTCTCACAATCACAGAAGTCATCGTTGAATATGCAGGAGTTAGTATGGATCTCCAGGTCCCGCTTCTGATTATTGATCTGAGATGAGTCTCAATCATGTCTGCATTATTCGCGAACCGTAGGGTGACACACTTAAGAGTTACCGGACACCATTTTGGAGCACATATGTTTCACATGAAATAATTGCAAAGCGCAGGAATTATTTCGATAGAAATCGCAAATTGTTTTGGGTGAAATTGTAGAAAGTGGTTCTGCATGTGATATTGAAATATTGCAAGGGGTTATATGTGAATGTTTGTTAATTAAAGTAATTAACAAAATTCTGAATAAATTTAATAAAAGAGTTTTATTAAATGAGAGAGCATTAAACTTAGAGAAATTTAATGCATTTAAAGTGGGGACTTTAAAAGGGAATGTGAAGAGGCATTTTAATGTGGAGGGGTTACCACCACATAAATGGAGGAGGTGAAGGGGCACCCCCTTGAGGCGCCGGCCATGGGGAGGGGCACCCCCTCCTCCTATAAAAGGCTACCCTCTTCCTCCTTCTTCCACACACCTCCTTGTGAAGGATCTCTCTCCCCCTCTAGAATTATTCCCCCATGGTCTCGGATTAGCGAGATACATGTTCCCGGTGGCATTTCGTCTGGAAGGAGTTGCTGCTTCCGCTGGATTGCTGGAGCGAGGAGGTGGAGGTTGTCCGGTGGCTTGAACGTGTGTGCGAGTACGGATGCGCTGCTGAGTTACGGCGCTCGGACTTGCACTCGATCTTGAGATCGGCAAGTGTACGACTACATCAACCACGAGTTCCTACTCATTAACAAATCTCGTTGTATTCGAGGGTAAGTTCTTGATGGATGTATGTCCACCCGTTGCTCTGTACCTAGTAGATAGATCTTGGCGTGTAGTTCTCATCGTAGGAATTTTTTTGTTTTCTATGCTGCGGACCCAACAACACCCAGTGTCATTGCATGTGTGTTCTTCCCACAAACCACACATGGATCCACCAGTGTCATTGCATGTGTTTTCTTTTCATGAACCACACCCAGTGTCATTGCTTGTGTGTTCTTCCCACAAACCACACATGGATCCACCAGTATCACTGGATGTGTTTTCTTTCCATGAACCACACCCAGAGTCATTGCATGTTTGTTCTTTTCACAAACCACATAAGGATCCACCAGTATCATTGGATGTGTTTTCTTTTCATGAACCACACGCGGTGTCCCTGGATGTGTGTTCTTTTCATGAACCACAACTAGAGTCATTGGATGTGTGTTCTTTTCATGAACCATAGCTAGAGTCATTGGATGTGTGTTCTTTTCATGAACCACACTAGAGTCATTGCATGTGTGTTCTTCTCACAAACCATAGCTAGAGTCATTGCATGTCTGTTCTTCTCACAAACCAAACATGGATCCACCAATGTCATTGCATGTCTCTTCTTTTCACGAACCACACCCAGTGTCATTACATGTGTGTTCTTCTCACAAACCATACATGGATGTGTGTTCTTCTCACAAACCACACATGGATGTGTGTTCTTTTCATGAACCACAGCTAAAGTCATTGGTTGTGTGTTCTTTTCATGAACCACAGACAGTGTCATTGCATGTGTGTTCTTCTCACAAACGCAGCTAGAGTCATTGCATGTGTGTTCTTCTCATGAACCACACATGGATCCACCAGTGTCATTGCATGTCTGTTCTTTTCATGAACCACACCAATGTCATTGCATGTATGTTCTTTTCACGAACCACACCCAGTGTCATTGCATGTGTGTTCTTCTCACAAACCACACATGGATGTGTGTTCTTTTCATGAACCACAACAAAAGTCATTGGATGTGTGTTCTTTTCATGAACCACAGATAGTGTCATTGCATATGTGTTCTTCTCACAAACCACAGCTAGAGTCATTGCATGGGTGTTCTTCTCATGAACCACACATGGATCCACCCAGTGTCATTGCATGTGTGTTCTTCTCACAAACCACACATGGATCCACCAGTGTCACTGCATGTCTGTTATTTTCATGAACCACACCCAGTGTCATTGCATGTGTGTTCTTCTCACAAACCACACATGGATCCACCAGTGTCACTGGATGTGTGTTCTTTTCATGAACCACATCCAGAGTCATTGAATGTCTGTTCTTTTCACAAACCACATGGATCAACCCCAATGGCATTGCATGTGTGTTTTTGTCACAAACCACATATGGATCAACCAATGTCATTGCATGTGTGTTCCTGTCATGAACCACATATGGATCCACCAGTGTTTATTGCATGTGTGTTCTTTCCACAAACCACATATGTATCCACTAGAGTAATTGCATGTGTGTTCTTTCCACAAGCCACATATGGATCAACCAATGGTATTGCATGTGTGTTCTTTTCACAAACCACACATGGATCAACTAATGACATTGCATGTGTGTTCTTTTCACAAACCACATATGGATCAACCAATGGCATTGCATGTGTGTTCTTTTGACAAACCACATATGGATCAACCGATGGCATTGCATGTGTGTTTTTGTCACAAACCACATATGGATCAACCAATGTCATTGCATGTGTGTTCCTGTCATGAACCACATATGGATCCACCAGTGTTCATTGCGTGTGTGTTCTTTCCACAAACCACACATGTATCCACTAGAGTAATTGCATGTGTGTTCTTTTCACAAAGCACACATGGATCAACCAATGGCATTGCATGTGTGTTCCACAAACCACATATGGATCAACCAATGCCATTGCATGTGTGTTCCTGTCATGAACCACACATGGATCCACCAATGGCATTGCATGTGTGTTATTTTCACAAACCACACATAGATCAACCAATGGCATTGCATGTGTGTTCTTTTCATGAACCCACATATGGATCAACCAATCTCATTGCATGTGTGTTCTTCCCACAAACCACATATGGATCCACCAGAGTCATTGCATGTCTGTTTTTTCCACAGACCACATATGGACCCACCAGAGTCATTGCATGTGTGTTCTTATACTAAAACCAGCACTAGAGTCATTGCATGTGTGTTCTTTTCACAAACCACACATGGATCTACCAGAGTCATTGCATGTGTGTTCTTTCCACAAACCACACATGGATCCACCAATGTCATTGCATGTGTGTTCTTTCCAGAAACGACATATGGATCAACAAATGTCATTGCATGTGTGTTCTTTTCACATACCACATATGGACCCACCAGAGTCATTGCATGTGTGTTCCTTTCACAAACCACATATGGATCAACCAATGTCATTGCATGTGTGTTCTTTTCATGAACCACATATGGATCCACTAGAGTCATTGCATGTGTATTGTTTTCACAAACCACATATGGACCCACTAGAGTCATTTCATGTGTGTTCTTATACTAAAACCAGCACTAGAGTCATTGCATATGTGTTCTTCTCACAAACCACACATGGATCCACCAGTGTCATTGCATGTGTGTTCTTTCCACAAACCACACATGGATCCACCAGAGTCATTACATGTGTGTTCTTTTCAGAAACAACATATGGATCAGCAAATGTCATTGCATGTGTGTTCTTTCCACAAACCACATATGGATCAACCAATGGCATTGCATGTGTGTTCTTTCCACAAACCACATATGAACCACACCAAGTGTCATTGCATGTCTGTTCTTTTCCACAAACCACATATGGATCCACCAGTGTTAGTGGATGTGTGTGCTTTTCATGAACCATAGCTAGAGTCATTGCATGTGTGTTCTTTCCACAAACCACACATGGATCCACCAGTGTCATTGCATGTGTTTTCTTTTCATGAACCACACCTAGTGTCATTGCATGTGTGATCTTCGCACAAACCACACATGGATCCACCAATGTCATTGCATGTGTGTTCTTTTCACAAACCACACATGGATCAACCAATGCCATTGCATGTGTGTTCTTTCCACAAACCACATGGATCAACCAATGTCATTGCATGTGTGTTCTTGTCACAAACCACATGGATCAACCCCAATGGCATTACATGTGTGTTTTTGTCACAAACCACATATGGATCAACCAATGTCATTGCATATGTGTTCCTATCATGAACCACATATGGATCCACTAGTGTTCATTGCATGTGTGTTCTTTCCACAAACCACATATGTATCCACTAGAGTAATTGCATGTGTGTTCCTTTCACAAACCACATATCACCAGTGTCATTGCATGTATGTTCTTCTCATAAACCACATATGGATCCTAACCTTAGAAGAGCCCTAACCTTAGCCCCCCAATGGTGGCTATTAGACCAAGTCTTCTAGAAGGCACGCCCTAACACAGTTGTTCTTCTTGACGATTGTTACATACCGTTCGATCGGGGTGCTTGGACGATTGTGATGGTCTTTGTGAGAGCGATCCGTGAGTAGGCTGTTCTGCGGCATGATTGGACATGCTTGCTGCCCGCTGGCTCTGGACAAACTGGCAACACTGGGAGCTCCCCTGTTGCGAGTGTCACGACTCACGAGTTCAGTGGGCCATATCCCAGTGTCACGTCCCCATTACTTCTCTTCCTCCTCGTACTTCTCTTCATTCCCCTCGAAGCCACTTTCCCCTGCCGTAGCCACAAGACGATGGTGCCTCCATCCTAATCCCCTCTCCGGCAGCCACCCCCCTCCCCTCTCACCATGGGTTCAAGGGGAGACGGCAAGGAAATGCGTCGTGACGATAGGGACGGTGATTTTGATGTGAGTCATCTCATCTCTGTCTCTATCATTTGTGGCCAGTTATCTATTTTTTGAGCTAGATCTACTTTGTTTACTCATGCGCGAATGATGTGTTAGGCCAACCAGACGATGTATGACTCCGACTATCACGGTTTAGCGGATGAAGACAGTCCTCTGCTATGTAAACATGGATATGTGCCCGCTAAATTTGTAGTGTCCGAAGGACGAAACGCAGGCATGAGGTTTCTATGGTGTCAAGGACATCGTGCAATAATGCAAGGAGGAAGTTGCAGTGTTGTCAAATGGGTAGATCCAGAGTGGCCCAAACTATGGGAAATGACTGTTGAGTTGAAAGAATCCGTATTCAGCTCACTTCTTGACAGTGTTGAGATGAAGCTATGGGAACCAGTTGACATGACCAAGCTTAAGCGAGATCTCAGGAGGGTGCAAGACAAGGTTAGCAAAGTCGAGAAGGAGAGGGACGCGGCGTTGGCCCTAAAGGCTAAAGCAGAGCAAGAACTGACTCAAGCAAGGAATGATCTTCACCAGGCCAAAGTCCTGCAGTTCAAACTACAAGTATTGACAAGTGCATGAGGAAAAATGTAGAGAAACAATTGAAGCTGTGCAAGGAAGATGCTAAAAGGAAGGAGCAGACGATTTGATCCTTGCTCTCGCTGGAAGATGCGCATCGGGCTAAGATTAGGAAGATCAAGGAGATGTGTGATAACTAGTTCTATTTAGCTTGAGCTCCGTGCCTTTTAAGTTGTAATAGTTGTACTTGTTGACCTAGCGGTCTGAACTAGTGGTCCCGGAGTCCTGGGAGGAAAAAAATTGGTCACTTGTTAATCTGTCTTAACCCTTCATTACTTCCTTTTATATGATCATGGTGGTATTCTGACATTGGTGGTTTGTTTAAACGTAATCTATGTGGATTGTGCCGCATGCAAATGGCATAACCACAATTTATAAAGTGGAAGCACGTACACCCGGTTACTGGAGATCCGGGAGTTTCGCCAGATGCAGGGGATGCAAGAGCAGGAAGGCTGTGAGATAGAAGGGGTCAAGATTAGGCCAGAAAGTAGTACCGATTTCCTCCTCATCTAGGCATTATCGGTTGCCATTTCTGTTTATGTTGCCATGTCGTTGTGTGCAACAGCTGAAATAAGTTACTGCTTCATGGAGTGTAGCAGCTTAAATAATTTATTTCTGTGTCACTTACATTCCGTCCTATTTGGAGACATCCTGCCCCTCAGCAATCATGGAACCGGTGCTGCGTGTTTTCAGATAGTAGTGGTACAATCACAATTTCGGATTCAACTACTGACTCGGGCGTTTCCAAATCCTAAGTTGCGGTACATTTTACTCAGAGAACGTGGGTAGATTGTTTTGTCCAGCAAAGTTCCACACATAGAGCTCCAGAATTTAACCGAATTATATATATAGGTTCAAGTTCAGTACATTACTATGCATCTTCATTGCCAACAGCCTTCTTCCGTAACCTGGGTACCAAGCCTTTATGTCCACTGGCTTCTTCATTTCCTGCCTTCTTCCTCTTCCTCGGTGCCAATTTTCTTAGCTTCACGTACTCTGCATCGCCGAGACAATGGGCACCAGAATCGTGTCCAACATCATCTTTCCACTCATTTTTAATTTCTTCGGGCAACAAAATGACTAACCTGGCAGTCATGTTTCTAACCTTGCGGCGCTTCCTGTCAAAGAAACAAGACTGTTGCATAACTGCCCAATATCTACAGAGTAAATAAAACAAAAATTATAATTCAGCACAAACATGCGAACCCTAAGAGACTTTTGCTTACCAGGAGCTAATTGGGTTCGAGCAACCACCTTGTCCAAGAATAGAAGGGCGACTCCTAGTTGCAGCAGCTTCCACATCCGGTACATCACAATTTAGCTCAAACATGCAAGGCGAAGCATACCTTTTCATCAACCCAATTAGCTGACTGTCACACGTTAGAGGAACCATGATGCCACGTTCATCCATGAAGCTGAACTTTGCAGTCTGCTTCGGTGATTACGCAGAACAGCAACCATACCAGATATAGTGCAGATCTGCGCAGGCGCTTCTTCCATCATGATACAATGGTGTCCATACCACTTGCCCTTAGAGTCATACCTGAAGAGGACTACCGTAACCAGGTAAGGGTTGTCCGCGGAGATCCCACTTGACAGAAAACTGTGGACAAAATATGTTTGTCAGTGTTGGGATAACAAACAATTTAGGTTCAGTAGCCAGCTAGAAGTTATAATTAGTGCGCATATCAAAGAGAAGGGTAGCTCACCCGCTTGTAGCCAGAACTTCTTCTTCCTTGGTAGTAGGATCTGCCATCCTCCGAGCTGCTCGGCTCGTCGGCGGCGGAGGCGGGCTAGAGCCTCGCAACGGCATCTACGGCATGCGCCATTGGAGCTCAGGATCAGCGACTGGACGCAACAACTTGGAGTCAGAAGTCAAATGTCCGAAGAGATCGTCCTGCCTAGAGGGTGGATTCCGACGCCGTCGGTGCTAGGGGAAAGGTGGGAATGGATTTGTGAAATTGGTCAATGCATCCAATCCACTTAGTTCCTCGATTTGCCTAAGAGGTTGCCGTGTTGGCGCTCGCGTCACGGACAGATGACCGACATGAGGGTCCCGGCCGTCTACTTCACGGGGCAGTTTCACGGAATGCTTGAATTTGGCAGGGGTGAGATGAGTTTGCATCGAAATGGCCCCTCTCTATAGTTGGTGGCCCAACATTTCGAAACGCGGCAATTTCAGGCAACTTAGGTACCGCGGTGCACTCGCCCAGGAACTTTGGTACCACAGACGAACATGCCCTACCCCCGGGTAGGGTCACACCGGGGTATGAAGGCCGAGTTACCCGAGGTACGGCATAGTCAAAGCAAGTGCTGACCGGGTCACCTCAAGGCAGGCCGACTTATGGGGTAACCCATCCTGGTGGACGTTCGCCTAACATTAACCTGGCCGGCATAAAATATATGTCGGCTATGTTGATCTACCTTGTTTGCAGGTACCCTCGTAGCCGGGTTAGCTACATGCTAAGCCAGGTTACAACTTGGCTTCCGAGGGAAGGAAGGAATCTCTCGCTGGTCAAAAGGTGGCCTTTTCCCACTGAAGCATGAGCGAAGTGGGCAGAGGCGAGGACCAGCGATGGTGTGGCCGACAAAGGTGATGTAGCCAATGTTGGCTGACGCAACCAATGTCGGATGACGCTAAAAGCTAAGCATCTCACAGAGGATTACGTCCAAGGTCCGAACTAGCCATTTAAAGTTAATAAAGAAGCATCTAGCTTTAGCCAAAGGGCATATTCGGAGAATATGCCTCCACATATGCCCTAGCTTTGTAACCTGGGCTCCCCTATATAAGGAGCACCAAGGCCTCTGTAGAGGGGGATAGATCATTTATTCTGTCGAACGTAGAACTCTGGAGCATGGTAGGGGGGGGGTAAGAGAACTTCTCACGAACAACTCAAGGAGCCCTTGTAATCCACCAGTGATAGATTGAAAATACAAACACTTGTGTGTGGAATCACCGCACTATCCCTCCCTAGATTCTTCTAGCGCTCATTGCCCCATCTTTAGCCTATCCATGGCACCTGATGTGCCACCACCACGACATTTGGCACCCACCGTGGGGCTAGCGGCGCTAGCAGGAGTAAAAATCCGGACGGGAAACATCTTCGGCACCGGTGAACGCATCATCTCCGAGCTGGTTCAGTGCTTTGGAGCGCTGGACTACGTCAGCGATAATGTTGGGAGCTTTGGTAGGCGTCCTCCTCCGCACAACGGCCTCTTCATCAACCTTGGTGTGCACAAGTTCTATGTTGGCATGGACGAGTCCTGCGTTCATCCGCAGCACGTCATCGAGGGAGGCAGACCACCTCACAGCGCGGCTTGCGGCACGCGTATCACTCGCCCCGCAAGCTGCATTGAGGTCATGATGACCGCACCAGACGCATGAGCCAACAAGGACCCGGCGCCAGATCCAGAGGCTACGCCAAAGCAGGCAAGATCTTGATTTCCTCCCCTAGAAAGGCCAGAGAATGTACTGCAGTAGGCGATAGACAGCTTAGCAACACCCATAGCTCCGGTAGTAGATCTGGCTCATGCACAGGCTGAGTTAGAGGAAACTAGGCAAAAGATGCTAGCTGGTGCAAAAAAGTGGCTGAGTTGCAGCAATCGCTGAACATCAATCTGCGGGAGTATGCCAAGGCAAGTTAGAGGAAACTAGGCAAAAGATGCTAGCTGGTGCAAAAAAGTGGCTGAGTTGCAGCAATCGTTGAACATCAATCTGCGGGAGTATGCCAAGGCAAACCGCATAGATGGAAACAAAATTTGAAGTAGGAACCTGATTACTGAGATTGACAAGGAGTATGTGCTAAGACCAGGTCAGACATCCACTATAGTAACTGTAGGGCTGGAGAGGTATAATACTGATACATTGCAAATGTATCTATAATTTTTGATGTTCCATGCTTGGTTTTATCCACTTTCTTGTGTTTTGTTCCAACTTTGGAGTACTTTTCATATGATTTCTTGGACTAACCAATTAACAAGAGCCACAGTGCCAGCTGCCTGTTTTCTGCTGTTTTTGGTTCCAGAAAGTCAGAAAATGAATATTCTCGGAATTAGACAGGACAAAAGCCAAAGTTCCTATTTTTTTCGGAAGTCATCAAGTGCCAGAATACGAGACGGAGAAGGGCCAGAGGCCGGCCACACCACCTGGCCGCGCGGCCAGGCTGGACCCACGCCAGGGGGTGGTGTGGTGGCCCCTGGCCCCCCCTCGGCCTCTCCTTCCGCCTATATATTGCCCTGAGGATGAAAACCCTAAGTACCCGATCAAAAATCCACGAAAGAGTCTGTAGCCGCCGTCATCTCCATCCCTAGATAGGGAGGGATCTGAAGCTCTTCCCGGCACCCTGCCGGAGAGGGGAATTCACCCTGGAGGCCTTCTTCATCACCATGCAAGCCTCCAGTGTGATGCGTGAGTAGTTCATCCTTGGACTACGGATCCATGTAGTAGCTAGATGGCTGGTTCTCCTCCTTTGTGCTTTCATGTTTAGATCTTATGAGCTCCGTTCATGATCAAGATCATCTATTTGTAATTATGCATGTTGTGTTTGCGGGGATCCGATGGATATTGAGATGCTATTTCAGATTGATTATTGATTCTATCATGTCTTTGTTATTGTGATCTTGCATGCTTTCCGCTGTTAGTACCTATCTTGGCCAAGTAGATGCTAGCAACTCCAAGAGTTAGTATTTATGCTCGATAGTGGGTTCATGCCTCTGGTAATCTGGGGAAGTGACAGAAATCTCTAAGGTACTACATGTGATGTTGCTACTAGGGAGAAAACAACAATCCTTTGTTCATAGAACAATCGTATTGTTTACTTTACACGCAGTTCGTAAAGCAATAATTGGTTGCTTTCAACTTAATACTGGAGGGGGTTCGGATGATAACCTGAAGGTGGATTATTAGTCATAGATGCAGTTGGATGGCGGTCTATGTATAATGTTGTAATGCCCAATCAAGTCTCAAAGGAGTCAAGATGATTAGTATATGCATGTATTGCTTTCTCGGTGTTTGTCAATTGCCCCGTTGTAATTTGTTCACCCAGCATGTTATCTATCTTAAGGAGAGCCACCTCTAGTGAACTATGGATCCCGGTCCTTTTTCTTTACATACAATCTACAACTGTTTACTGCTTTGTGTTTACTTTCTGCAAACTTTTACTTCTTTCCATTCGATACGTTTAATCCTTTGTTTTCCGCAAAACACGGTGAGATTGACAACCTCATCGCAAGTTGGGGACAAAGTTCTGTGGTCGTGTTGTGCAGGTCTCCACGTTGCTACTAGCACCGGTAGTGCGCACTGCCAAAGCTCAGCTAGTAACACCTTTGGGGGTGTTTCCTTGCTCCTACTGGTTCGATTAAACCTTGGTTTCATAACTGAGGGAAACTTGCTGCTGTGCTCATCATACCTTCCTCTTGGGGTTCCCAACTAGCTCTACATCAACAGCGCACCAACACTTTTCTAGGCGCCGTGCATTGAGCCATCAAGCGATTTTCTGGCGCCGTTGCCGGGGAGTCAAGGACATCTTCACGAGGGGAGTCCCTCATAATCAATCTCTTTACTTTGTTGTTTTTTTTGCTTAGTTTGCTTGTTTTCTTTATTCAAAAACACACAAAAATTAGTTTTACAAGTTTGCTTTCTTATTCAAAAACGCACAAAAAATTAGTTCCTAGTATAGTTGTTGGTCTGTTATTGTCTTGCTTTATCATGCTTTCTGTCAATGGTTGGTTTCTTTGAAACTGAATCTAATTGGCAAGGGGGATTCACGGAAGAACAAAAATATTATTATAAGGAACACCGCTTGTCACAAAAAGGGAAATACTTATGGGGACAAATTGATAAATTGTATACGATTGCAAAAAACGTGTGCTCTACTTATAATGTTACTTATTGCTTTGATAAATCTTGTTGCTGTAGGAGGTATAAACACCTCCCTTTCCAATGTGAGTATAATGATAATGTTACCATATCTTCTTATGTTTAAGGGAATTATGACTTTTATGATGTGGAACAAATTGAAGAATTTATTGCTTGGACGGGTGCATTTGAACTTGCTAGTTTGCTTGAAAATACTGATGATTCACCTTATAAATATGAGGTTTATGATATACTTAAATTCTGCTTTGATAATTACAACGTAGAAAATGGCTATATTCTTGAATATCTTAATAAATGCTCTCCACCAATGGAAGAGACTAATGCCTTGCAGGAACCTATGGAAAAAGAAATTGCTGAAACTGAAAGCTCATTGGATGAAAAAGAGGAGGAGAGTGATGATCAAGAGGAGGAAGAATGGATCTACCCATCCCTACCTTCTACTCTTTACCCCTTACATTATTTGATTGTCCCCCATGCTTACCAAAGGAGGACGAATGTCATGTTCCTGAGGATTCTTTTGAAAATGTTTATAATAAAGCTCTACTGTTTGACTATTTGTAGATCATGAAAAACATGTTTTATGTGATAGTTATATTGTTGAGTTTATTCATGAGGCTACTGAAAATTGTTATGAGAGAGGAAAATATGGTTGTAGAAGTTTTCATGGTAATGAAACACCTCTCTATTTGCTGAAAGTTTTGAAGTTGCTCTTGTTTTATCTACCCATTCTTGTTACTATGTGCTTCTTTGATTTATTTTTTTACAAGATTCCTATACATAGTAAGTGGGTTAGACTTAAACGTGTTTTGAATTTGCTTCTTGATGCTCTCTTTTACTTCAATTCATACTTCTTATTTGAGCATCTTCTCAAACTATCATGCCTAATTTAAAGGCGTTAAAAAAAGTACTTATTGAGAGATAACCCAAAAGTTTTAGATGAATCTTGGAAGTTATTACCTCTGTAATAACCGCTCCTTATCCTTTTTATTTGCTTTTCGTGCTAAGAGTAACCTCTAATGAGAGAGAAGTAATGATTGGGAAAGTTATTGTCCCGAAACAGATTTTTGTGCTTCACCGTAAAAATTCATGAGAGAGCTCTGTATGTCGGATTGAGCTATAATTTTTTGTGCTTCTGACCCAGGTTGTTATCTAACTTTCTTTAGTTCAACACTTTTTTATTTGAGCAACAGAAGGTCTTCGAAAAAATTCTTCTTTACCTGCTGGTCTGTTTTGACAGATTTCTGCCGTTTTCTGCATTTGCTTCTTGTTGGTTCCTTTTTGAGTTCTTTTGGGGAATTGAGCTTTTTGAGGGAAGTGCTACAGTAGCTAGTGTTTTAGTGGAAGTTTATTTGGTGTTATAACTGAACCTTAAGACTTATTTATCTTAAGTGCACTAATGTTGCTAATAAAGATTGTGTGAAGTTTTGTATGAAGGAAAAATTTCAGGTGTATGGAAGGAATGAGTAATGAGATGAAGAATGGACTAAAGCTCAAGCTTTGGGATGCCACGCGTGTCACCCCAAAAAATATCCAAGAAGTACAAGCGTCAAAGCTTGAGGATTCCCATGGCATCCCCTTCTTCATCAATAAAAATCCCAAGTTTCTTCCAAACACTTTATTTTTATTGTTTCATGCAGAGTTGTATTTTTCTTGGAGCGTCTTCTTTTTCGTTTTTGTTTTGGTTTTTAGTTTGCTTGGTTTGCTTATTTTTCTGAATAAATTGGTTGGACCCCCTCTTTCATACATTGGTTTGCAAATAGTTTGGTTTGGTTTGGAAAAGAGTAGGAAAGTTCATACTTATGTGGTAAAAAGAGCTCGTTTTTGACTGTGGCTTATGCTTTGTCACGCCATGCTTGATATTGTTTTGGATTTATGCTTAGTATTCTTTGCTTTAGCATGAATTGTTATAAACAATTGAGATTGCTTAATGTGCCTTGGATGAATCATGCGTTGTTTTAGCATATTAAAGCATAGTATAGTGGTATTCTCCTTTGATGCTTTATTTGGGTTGACTTGGCACATGCTCACACCATGTTATGACTATCTCAAGTCACCATAGCCTTTATGATCCTTTAGTTTTCAACTTGTAGTATCACTTTATGCTTTGATCAATGATGTTTTGTCGCTCTGCATGATTATGGCCATTATTGCTCTCTTAGTTTGTCGCTCCCAGTCTTTTGCTAGCCTCCACAACAAAGTATGAGTTCCACTCATGCATCCAACTCCCTAAACCAAGTTATTCCAAAGAGTCCACCATACCTACCTACTAGCTTATGCTATTCCAAGTATGTTCATGCTTTTGTTTACCTTCCAAATTAAACTTGTTATGAGAAAACTAGTGATTAAAGCTCTCACGAACTTGATGGCACACTTTACTTTTTGCATCTAATAAACTTGAACCATTGGGTCCTTCTTTGTTGCGTATATGCTTGCACTTTATAAGTTGAAATTAGCAGAATCATGTTTCATGGGGAACGCTTTCAACATTGCACTTGTACTTTGTATCCCGTTGATATCATGTTCTTTTGCTTATGGATCCCGGCAGTGTGAAATAAAAGTGGAACTTGTAAGATCATGGAGTTTGTATGTGTGTTAGAGAAACGCCTGGGCCGCTAGCCTAAGCCATGCCTAATCATGGTGGAAACTTGCAGCATCACCATAATGAGCATCCTATGAAGCATCCTCAATAAAAATCTATGCAAATAGCAAATAAAAAGATCGCTGTGATGCTCATTGTTTGCTTGCCTTGTCATTTTGATTATGGAAAAGCTCCCGTATCATGTGTAAGGGGTACCCCGTTGGTGGTTCTTAATGATACACATGTACTTACAATGACAAGAGCTTACTCGTGACTGAAGTTGAGTAGCATGAGGATCGGTCTTCGTAAGTAAGGGGCATGAGATTTCAGTTTATAACTTGTCAAGCATATCCTCTTAGTTATGTCACTTTAACCTTAACCACTTCAAGATGCTTATGATAGGGGCAATGAGAGCTGAAAGCTACAAGTACCATAATTTTTGGAAGCTCTTTATGAGACTTGAATCTCAACTTCCTTTTACAAAGGCTTTTCTTCCACCATTACATTGAGTCTCCACCTTCTATCTTTATGCACTTACTTTGAGAGCATAGTGGCCATTCTTAGTTCTATGTGCATTGTCCCAAGACTAGTTGATTGATGCATACTTTGTTATTGCTTGTTTTAAACTATTGTATCTAGTCACTCTTATGAACTTTGAAGGTGTTCTATGCATTTATATTTGCTACTCTATTGAGGGACAAGCTGAATACTATTATGCCATGTTTTCTTTATGTGAAACAAACAAACGTCTTGCAAAACATTGTTATTCATGAATCTTTTGTTTGTGCATTTTCATGTTGCATCATAGCTTCTTTGTCTTATTGCTAGAAGTTTGTCTTTCATGTTATGATTGAAGTACTATGATCCAGCTTTGAATGTTTTGCAAATACTTTGATCAAGTCTTCGATGGTGCATGTCACCTCAAAAATTATTCTTTCTTTTTATCACTTACCTACTCGAGGACGAGCAGGAGTTAAGCTTGGGGATGTTGATACATTGCAAATGTATCTATAATTTTTGATGTTCCATGCTTGGTTTTATCCACTTTCTTGTGTTTTGTTCCAACTTTGGAGTACTTTTCATATGATTTCTTGGACTAACCTATTAACAAGAGCCAAAGTGCCAACTGTCTGTTTTCTGCTGTTTTTGGTTCCAGGAAAGTCAGAAAATGAATATTCTCGGAATTAGACAGGACAAAAGCCAAAGTTCCTATTTTTTCGGAAGTTATCAAGTGCCAGAATACGAGACGGAGAAGGGCCAGAGGCCGGCCACACCACCTGGCCGCGCGGCCAGGCTGGGCCCGCGCCAGGGGGTGGTGTGGTGGACCCTAGCACCCCCTCGGCCTCTCCTTCCGCCTATATATTGCCCTCGGGTCGAAAACCCTAAGTACCCGATCAAAAATCCACGAAAGAGTCTGTAGCCGCCGTCATCTCCATCCCTAGATAGGGAGGGATCTGAAGCTCTTCCCGGCACCCTGCCGGAGAGGGGAATTCACCCTGGAGGCCTTCTTCATCACCATGCAAGCCTCCAGTGTGATGCGTGAGTAGTTCATCCTTGGACTACGGATCCATGTAGTAGCTAGATGGCTGGTTCTCCTCCTTTGTGCTTTCATGTTTAGATCTTGTGAGCTCCGTTCATGATCAAGATCATCTATTTGTAATTCTGCATGTTGTGTTTGCGGGGATCCGATGGATATTGAGATGCTATTTCAGATTGATTATTAATTCTATCATGTCTTTGTTATTTATGATCTTGCATGCTTTCTGTTGTTAGTACCTATCTTGGCCAAGTAAATGCTAGCAACTCCAAGAGTTAGTATTTATGCTCGATAGTGGGTTCATGCCTCTGGTAATCTGGGAAAGTGACAGAAATCTCTAAGGTACTAGATGTGATGTTGCTACTAGGGAGAAAACAACAATCCTTTGTTCATAGAACAATCGTATTATTTACTTTACACGTAGTTTGTAAAGTAATAATCTGTTGCATGCAACTTAATACTTGAGAGGGTTCAGATGATAACCTGAAGATGGATTATTAGTCATAGATACAGTTGGATGGCGGTCTATGTATAATGTTGTAATGCCCAATCAAGTCTCAAAGGAGTTAAGATGATTAGTATATGCATGTATTGCTTTATCGATGTTTGTCAATTGCCCCGCTGTAATTTGTTCACCCAACATGTTATCTATCTTAAGGAGAGCCACCTCTAGTGAACTATGGATCTCGGTCCTTTTTCTTTACATACAATCTACAACTGTTTACTGCTTTGTGTTTACTTTCTGCAAACTTTTACTTCTTTCCATTCGATACGTTTAATCCTTTGTTCTCCGCAAAACACGGTGAGATTGACAACCTCATCGCAAGTTGGGGACAAAGTTCTGTGGTTGTGTTGTGCAGGTCTCCACGTTGCTACTAGCACCGGTAGTGCGCCCTGCCAAAGCTCAGCTAGTAACACCTTTGGGGTGTTTCCTTGATCCTACTGGCTCGATTAAACCTTGGTTTCATAACTGAGGGAAACTTGCTGCTGTGCTCATCATACCTTCCTCTTGGGGTTCCCAACGAGCTCTACATCAACACCGCACCAGCACTTTTCTGGGTGTCGTGCATTGAGCCATCAAATACCCCGGCAAAGAACCTCAGGGCTGCCATTGTAGCTGCATCCGAGTTAGAAGGCTTAACCGAAGAGGCCCGGGAGAGGCAACAGGAAAGGGTAAACCACTTGTTGAGAGTACCATGTCAGCAGAATGAGGAGCTAAACAAGGCAAACCCGGTGCAGCCCGAAGCATGACATGTAGTTTATTCGGCAAGAAATAACCCGGCAAAATCCGCCGGGGCTGCATCATCCCCAGTTAACGTCCCTAGGAGAGAAGAATTGGTAAACTCTGGTAGAAGAGACAAACAGATGGTCCCCCATGACCCGGTGAAGGATGGAAAAGGAAAACTGTGCAAGTTGATGAAGATCGCCATAGTGCCAGCCGAGGTGAAGCTGGCTGAGGTAACCGCGACCAAGGCAATGCCGGTTAAAGGAATGCTGCCAACAACAACGCTGGACAACGTGATCCGGCGGGATCAGGGCAAAATGCACCTCGGCAACAGTAGCAGCAGTACGCACCTCGGTGGGAAAAAAGTGCAGGCCCGACAATGCAGTAGCAATATGCTCGTCCAGATCAGGACATGTACAATGATGGTTACTCGGCAATGGCTGATGCTGGATTCCCTAGACCAGAGCACCATGTGATTGGATCGAGACTGGGAAACGGGAACTTGCAGCCGGATAATACAAGGCTGAAGCTGGATCGAATTTATAGGTCGGAGATGATCGAGGTGCAGCGCCCTCCATGATTTAAAAGTTTAGTCACTCTGGCTAAGTAATAAAGCTCCATGATTAAAAAAAAATTCTCACCTCCCTTGGCCATGCTCAGACGAGAGGCAGCCAAAAGACCGGTCTCCATGCTTCGTCGTCTCGTCGTTCTGCTCCTAAAGGTTTCCAACACGGAATGCTTTTGAGAAGGCTTTCCCTGTGCACATGACCCAGCCAAACCAAAACTTTACTAGTAGCACTGCAAGGCGCCTCCCCTGCGTGCGTGCGAACTCTGCACCGGCCTATCACCGCTTGCTACGTGCGCACGGCCACTGTTTGTACGTGACGGCCCTGGGGAATTTCTTCGCCTCGCGAGTCGTGCGTGTCCGGCCAGCATGGCCCTGCCTACCTATATATATGTTCCGCTAGCTCTAGCTACTACTGCGCTACGAATACTTTGATCAAGATTTCAAATCGAGTATCCGGTCTAAAAACTAAGGTTCATAATTTTTTTAAACTCAATCTACGTAAACGTTGACCAAGATTTTAGAAAAAATTATCACCGCATATACCAAATCAATGTCATTAGATCATTATGACCTACGTTCTCATACTATGTCTCTATATTTCTATAGTAGTTCTCAGTAGACTTGTCTATAGGCTTGGTCGAACTTCACATCGTTTGATTTCAGTCAAGAAAAAATTATACGACTTAGGGGTAGTATAGATAGATAACGGGCTCGTGTTCAAACAGACCAACTAAAATTCCAGAACCTCTTTGGATTGTAGCATTGGCACGAATCTCGCGTGTTTGTTAGATCAAAGCAGAGGATTACATCCCTCCTCTGGCCGGCCGTGGCGGCGGGGGGAGGGGGTCGGAGCCTGGCGGGTGGCTGAGTATGGGTTCACCTCCGAGTTACTTCACGACGTGTGTGAGCGGCGTCGGGAGGTCGCTGGCTAACCCCCTTCTTCTAGCATCAGTGGCTGAAGCTTGCAGTGGGGGTTGTTTTTCGACGGCTCGTCAATAACGCTCGTTGGTTCTTCGGTGGCGTGTTCGACGTCGAGTCTCCTCCCCTTCTTTCGGCCGGCCGTGATGGCGAGGGATAGGAGGTTAGGCGCCTCGATGCGAAAGACGAAGCTAAAGACTGTGGAAGTTGTGTCCTCAAGATCTTCCTCGCAGTGGTCCATTGGCAGCAGGAGAGCTGTCGGATTGCTGCCCGTTCTGGCCGAAGGCGGCCTCGGGATCCAACCTCCATGGGAGGCCCCTTATCTGAAGCGCGGCGCTGGTGCTCGACCTCTCGTTCTTGGCAAGTGGTTCGTCCCCGCCGGGTACGGGAGGGCGGGCGGTTTCGTTTCCTCTCCGGTTCGATGGGCGTCACGAGCAAGAGACCCTGACCTCGCCGTTGGCTGGAGGTCGTTGGAGTTCGGTGGTGGAGGCTCTCTGGGACTCGATTGCTTTTTACCTTTTTGTCCTAGGGTGCTTTTTTGCATTTTGGAGGCCCTTTTCTATTTTTTATAGCCTGGCTAGGGTGCTCGATGTAAATGGCCTCCCGATTTCTTGTACATGGCACGTGTTTCTTTTTGCAGCTTCTGGGGTCTTCTAGACCCTTTCACCGTTCAAAAAAAGCAGAGGATTACAGACAAATGAAAGTTAACCACGGGAATAGTCATCGAACACACGGAAACTGTCTCGGTCTGCCGTAATAAGAAGTTGGACTGAATGCCTAAATTAGGAATCTGGTCCATAAGAATTTGGGTAGCACCATTCCATTGATCCCATGGCAGTCCATACAAAAATAATCCTAAGAGTTGGGATCTTACAAAAATCCCATCGAATTTCTAAAATCCAAAGAGGGCCTTAATTACTAACACATTTTTTTTTGGTATTCCTCGAAAGAAAAATATGGTCTTTTGGTTTTCATAGAAATGCCACACTTCAAATTATTACTATATTTTTTTTTGCAAAATTCCACCGATCTATTAAAAATCATTAACATCAGTACAAAGAGACCAAAAAGTAATAAAAATTATAAATAGGTCAAAGGACCACCTAGCGACGACTACAAACACTAGCAATACGGGTTTTATGTTGAGGGTATCTTGAAAAAATATCTATTGTAGTGATGAGTTGTGTTGATCCGCCAAATCAAAAACCATTTTGGAAAGCCAAACTGAATTAGTATTCACCAATGATATCTTTATAATCTACATTCGTAACGTGAGTGGTTTATTCTTGAAAAATATGGTCATACCAACACTCTTCTATGTTCTATTTGTAAAAGTATATTAATATAAAAGACCGGCGGCCAAAGTTTTGATTCTCAAGATGTAATTGTAGAAAATGAAAATTCCCTGTAAACAAGTACTTGTCTTGGAAAAAACCTTGTACCACTTCATGTTTTCAAGGACAAATGTACTCTAATGATTTTGTTTCAATATTATTTCTCCTCTAGGCCCACCCTATCCAACACTAGACCCCGTACATGCACACCCCAAAGATAAAGCCACAAAGAAAAGCGAGGGAGAGAAGACTCCAAAGCCCAAACCCCAACAAGAGAAACCACACATTGTTAACTGATTTGCTCCTCCTGAGAGCAAGGACAATAATGTAACCGTTGCTGACTATATACACATGCCACCTTATCTAAAGCCTTCATACATGTATACTCATACAATAAGCTAGCTACTAAGTTGGCTCTATTCAATATATAAATAATATATATTTTTATGTTCATGGGATTGCATGCAAGACACAGAAAAGGGGAGTAGCCGGCTAAGCGCCCACGACGCGGGCTGCATGCGGACTGCAACTTTTTGGTTCCTGTGCTTTAGCCCGGCTACAAGTGAAGCGCCGGCTTCCTTCTCTCTCATCCTTTTTCACTTCTCCCGCTGTGTTTTTATTAATATAAAATGCCTTATAGCCTGCTCACTCAGATCTATTGTACTTGCTCTGAGAAGACACAAACCACGCATTAGCCACACTTTCTCTCTCGGGTTTAGCAAAGCCATCAGCTCATGTCCTCTCACAAACACCATCAGTCCCTGTCAATCAGACCCCGTTTCTGTTACTGAACTTTTTTTACATACTCCTGTAGTCATGTGGTCCATTGTCTTGTTCCTTCTAGTTAGTTTCAACCACGTAGTACAATAGTTTACCTAACCCAGTTACAATTGTTAAACCCTGTTGAGATTTTTGAGGTCGCATCGCCCAATGCTTGATGTCACCATTGTGCAAAATATTCATGGAGGTGTGCTTGTCCCAAGGATGATAAGTTTCAACAGTAGGTGTGCTGCCATGGGAAACTCCAATTTGTCTCCTGCCATAAACCTTGGCGCCAAACTTGCACAATTCAAATCCTGCCAGTGCTTCTTCTGCCATGGCACCATGGATGAATAGTAGTAAATCTTTAGAGCTTAGTATGCTATGCTTTTAAGAACGCTAATCATTCCAAAGGGTTCGTGCATGCCCTAGATATGCTAGGTGTGCCCTTTCATGGCAGCGTTTGAACGGCAGAAGCAGATGTGTGATCATGACTTTTGGGGGCATAGTTTTGCATAGTGTCAGCCAGGCAGCGGCAGCAGTATGTGGCAGCTAGCTAGGGCTTTGGCTTGCTTGCAATCCAAGAGAAAAAGATCTGCAAAAAAGTGTACGTCTTCATTTGGTGTAGTACATGTACATGTTGGAAACCCCCACTCAATCTAGCTACTAGTAGCAGCAGCAGCAGGTGAAGCCTCTCCTCCTCGTGTTGTACTGCTACTACTGTGGCAGAAGTTATGGTAGTGTGTGAGGTACACCCAAGCCAGCAGCAGCTAGCAGGATCAGATCAAATAGTTCTTCAGGGTTTGAAATGAATGGATTCTTCACACTTTTTTCTCTCCATTGTTGGAAACAGTTGTTCAGAGTTTGAATGGATTTTTTTTCATCTTTGAGGTACGTCCTGAATGGTAGGAAAGAAATGGTTGTGCTGCACTGCACCTGCACATGCATCTACTTGCGTTGTTGCAAACAGTTCTTCAGAGTTTCTTGTATCAATAGCAGGTCACTATATTCTCACTTGGAACTGTTTATTTAGCTCGATTCTCTGTACTCCCTCCTATCCATAGTAAGTGTGGCAGATTTAGTACGTAGGAGTACTAATTCAAAGTAATTATTCAAATAGATACATGGAAACAGGTGGCAGCAGCATGGCATGGGATCAGTCCACATCAGAGAAGAAGAAAACAACTGATTTTACTTTTGGAAAACCAAAAGATATCTCTGACAGGGAGAAAGACATGGAGCAAGATGTAGCATCAGCATCAGTATCTGTGAAGAAGACCCTGCCCTTTCAGCCCGTTCGATGCTCCACTCCACATGATAAGCTCCAGCTCTCACTGTCTCTGCTTCACAAAGCATCTGCACTATCTAGTCCATCATGTACTAAACCAAAAAAAAACTATGTTAAAAAACAAATAATATTTTTTTTTAATATTTTGGGCATTGCGATTTGCATGCATGCAAGGAAGGAAGGAAGGCAATTCTTCCAGGCATGGGCATGGCCACAGCGCAATGCAGCAGCATGCCAATACAGGGCAGAGGACACCTTGGAGGTGACCTGTCTTAGGTTTCCCATAGGTCAGGCAGGTCATAGATAGGTTTGGTGTTGGGCTGCTAGGTACTGTGCTACACTGTACTAGCTAGGTTCCTGCAGTGGCACATCTCCTCCTGCCTGGGTTTGGTCTGGGAGGATCTTGACCACCATGTCTGGCTGGCATGGATTGAGTGGAGCGGAGCACTGCTCTGGCCTCTGGAGCAGCAGTACTAGCAGTTTCAGTGGAATCAGCTCAAGTTCATCTTGACTGCATTTGAACTGGGTCAGGTTCAAAGATAGGCAGGCATGTCTAGTCTAGTCCAGTCCACTCAATGTTGATGCTACCACCATGATGATCATCATCATTATCATGGAGTTTGTTCCAACGTTGCTGCGGTCATTATGGCAGGCAGCACTGCAGCAGGCACACTCTTCAGAGCAACATGGAGATTTGCTTCTCCTTCTTTGACCATTGGTGGAGTGGGCCCATTGTGTGCTGTTATGGGCAATGGGCTTTGCAAATGGAAGGGCCACCTTGTTTCAGCCCATCACAGTCTCTCGTTGCAGGTTTGGTAGGCCTTCCTTTCCAGTTCATCTGCCAAGTCCCATATTTTTTGACAATTTTTTTTTAAAATGAAACTGTGCTAGGAGAAGCTAGATATTTTTTAATAATAGAACCGGGTCAGCGTGAGAATTCCGGAAATTCGTCTCTGACATGGATCGAACTCCGGTCACTGGGATGCGTCAACTGCGACCTAATCACTAGGCTACTGCCCCGTTTGCATACCTTTTGACAAATTTGATCCGTAGGCAAATCAAATTTCTTGTCTGACCTCTTGACAAACCTAAGGATCGGCACCATTTAAAATAAAGCCAAAGTTATGCAGGTCGGCGCCAACACGAAACATCAGAAAACGTGATCGGTGTCATGGCACGGAGGTGAGATCAGCACCATATCACTTTGTGCCGAACCCCCTAGGTTGCTTCCTTGCTGCTTCGTGTTGGGTTTCATGTTAAATGGCAATGACCCCAGAGGTTAAATTTTAAAATAGTTTTTTCAAACGATCAGACAAGGAATTAGTTTTGCTTACGGATCAGATTTTTCAAAAAAAACACCCAAGTCCCACCATGTCACACGCCGTGTACCCACCCGATGGTTGTTTCTGTGTCCAACCTGTGACGTCATGATCCCACCTGTCAGGCAAGCTCTTGCCATCTTGGCCAGCCCCATGCTTTAAAAAGCCGCTCCCACAAACATTTCCTATTCTCCGTTTATCGCGTGCAGTAATAGCGCACACCCACGTCAGGAGACTATTCGGGCACCAGCAGCGTCCAACTATTCGGTTTTTTCTGGTTTTGAAAAGATTCCACAAGGTTCTTGATAGTTTTTTGGTTTTTCTGATTTTGTCGGTTCTACACGGTTCTTGCTGCACTGTGTGGTTTCCTGTGTTTTCTTCTCTTTTTCTGTTTTCTGTTGTTTTTCTTTTCTTTTTAAAAAAATCCGAACACTTCTCAAACTTGAACATTTTTCACACTTGAACAATTTGAAGAATTTTTAAACTTGAATATTTTCAAAGTTGAACATTTCTAATAGTTGAACATTTTTCAAATTTGAATATTTTTAAATTTATACTTTTTACATATGATCTTTTTTAAAAGTTGAACCTTTTCAAAATCTAACATTTTTCAAATATTTTTTTACTTTCAATAAACATTTTTAATTAACAAAAAAGTCAGGCTATTTTCAAACAAAAAACAAAAAGGTGAGGCTGAAAAAACGAACCAGAACAAGCGAGCTGAAAAAGAAGCCAAGCAAAGGAGTAACTAGGCCAGCCCACACGAACCAGAACGAGCGATGAATAAAAAGCCACCTTGTGTTCTAGAACCTCTTAGGTCTAGTATTTTTTACGACTTCTCAGAGGATCTATCCTCCTAGCTTTATAAAAAGACGGTTCTAAAATAGGTTTTTTCCCTCTAGTTAGGGTCTACCCTTCTCTCGCTGGAGGTGGCCGGCGTTGTGCCCTTTTCCCCTGCTCCTTCCTCTCTGATCCTTCCCTCGGGTTGATAGGGCTATAAAGGGTGATCTTCTGATTACTCTCCGGTCTTGCCTCCCGATCTAGGGCAGAGGAGGGTTTTAGGGTTCCAGCTGGCGGATAGTTTGGCTCGAATACATGGCAGACAAGGGCTCGGGATCGGGCTCTTCAGACGGAGGGATTGATGATATGATGAAACGACTGGGGATTCGTGAAGAGGACCTCGATGATGTGGTTTTCAAAGATGAAGGACCACCTCTGGCAGAGACGATGAGATGGCTTGCCATAGCTAGGGTTTATCAAGAAGGAGAGTACTCAAATTTTTGTTTCTACAAAAACATGTGCTCTGCATGGGATCTTGCCCAGGAGGTAAAAAACAAAGCGCTGGAAGATAATCTTCACTCCTTCCAATTCTCTTGCCTTGGTCATTGGGAGAGGGTGATGCAAGGGGGGCCATGGCAATTCCACGGCAATCATGTGCTAATTGCCCCATATGATGGATACACCAAACCCTCTTCCATTGAGTTATTTCACACTAATGTATGGATCTAGATTCATGACTTTCCGGTAGCCTATGCCCCAATGGTAAAATCTTTGGCATCTAAAGTGGGAGAATGGATTGCGATGGAAGGAAGTTCTAATGACTTTGAGGGAAACTTCTATCGGGCAAGGGTCAAGCTTGATGTAAGGAAGCCGCTGAAATTGGTGGTCTCGATGATCAGAGCTAATAAGAGGGAGTTATACTTGGTTAAATGTGAGAATTTACCGAACTGGTGTCGGGTGTGTGGTCTCCTAGGTCATGAATTCAAGGATCATGGAGATGAGGTGCATCTGCCTGAGGCACTTGTCTACAAAATTCTTAGAGCAGAATGGAGTATGCGGGTGGGAAACAGGCCGGCTCGTGGCAGAGGCGGTCGCCGTGGTTCTGGTAGAGGTGGTTTCTCGGCTGGCCGAGGACCCGTTTAGTTCTAGCTACAAAGAACAACATGATGATGATGACCATGATCTCATGGTAGTGGACGAACATGATATGAGCAGCAAAAGGTCTCCAATGACCGAGCCCGCGTGGATAGTCCCTTGGTTCCATTTGATAATAATGGTAGAGTGGGAGAGATGGTTAATCACTTTGATCCTGCGGCGCCAACCAGTCCCAACCCTTTGAGAGATCAGAAAAGGATGAGAACTGACGATGAGAAAAAAGACTGAAAATTTAGGATCGGTGGGTACTAGGGAGTACTGCTGGGTCCAATGAGGATATTAGGAGCGAACTGCCGTGGGTTGGGGTCTGACCCGGCAGTTCGAGCGCTTTTGGACGTCCAAAGGCGGTGTAGTCTCGATGTGTTGTTCTTGTCGGAGACACACTTAGACAGATATCTGGCAGATTTTCTTAGGAGAAGGTTAAAGGTGGATTTCAAAATAGTTAATCTGAGTGATGGTCGAAGCGGTGGGGTCTTGCTTCCGTGGAGAAAAGAAATCGCTGTTCAACAAATTTTCTCGGCTCCTAATTATAACGATGTTCGTATAGTTGAGAGCCTGGAGCGGACTTGTAGATTGACATGGCTCTATGGAGATCCCAAGTGGGAGGATAAGTATAAAACATGTGACACAATTCGTGAGCTGAATGCCCAATACGATCTCCCTTGGGAAATTATAGGTGACTTCAATGAGATCTTGTACTCGCATGAGGAAGATGGTGGAAACCCAAGACCACATGCCTATATGTAGGTTTTTAGCGATGTCCTTGTTGATTGTGGACTGGAGGATCTGAGCTTTGTGGGAGATCCCTTCACCTGGAAACGAGGGGGGTTAGGGAGCGGCTAGATCGTGTTGTGGTGAATGGACAATGGATGAACATGCACCCAGATGGAATGCTGATGCATATCGAATATGCTCGGACTGATCACAGGCCAATTCTTTTAGACACAGAATATCAATCAGTGCAAACAAACCAGCGATCAAAGCCTAAACGAGTTGAGGCCAAGTGGTTGCAAGAGAAGGGTTTTGGTGAAGTTGTTCAGCAGGCATGGCTTGATGCGTCGGCGGCTGTCCCAACTTGAGGCGTTCTCTCCAAGCTTGGACACCTTCATGGTTCTTTACATGTGTGGGACAACTCTGTTCTTAAACAACCTAGGAAACGTCTTCGTAGGGCGCAACAGGAATTTCATAAAGCAATGAGTGGGCCAAATACTGTTGAAAATGAGACACTTTCAAAGGAAATGGCTGGTCTTATTGAATTACTCCTCGAAGACGAGGAAGTCCACTGGATGTAGTGATCTAGAGCAGACTGGCTGAAATTTGGTGATATAAATACATCTTTCTTTCATAATCTTGCTACGACGCGCCACAAGAAGAATTTTGTTAAAAACTGAAAAATGACGTTGGTTCCTGGGTGGAAGGTACTGAGTCACTGAAACCGTTCGTTCTTTATTATTTTTCTAACCTGTTTTCTTAGGAGGTAAAGGAAACAGACCCAGACTTTCTTCAAAAAGTTCAACAGAAGGTTACTTAACCAATGAACGAGAAGTTAACTTCACCCTTTACTACTGATGATGTGAGGAAGGTGGTATTCAGTATATGCGATTTCAAGGCTCCTGGTCCATATGGGCTACATGCAGTGTTCTATAGAAAATTCTGGCCTTTATTTGGAGAAGAGATTATAATGGAGATTATGAAGGCTTTAAATTCCGGTGTTATACCTGAAGGGTGGAATGATACCACCATGGTCCTGATTCCAAAGATTGATAATCTAGAGTTGGCTACTCAATATCGGCCAATAAGCTTATGTAACGTGATCTACAAAATTATATCAAAGATGCTAGCTCTGAGGTTGAAGGAAATCCTGCCTGAGGTAATTTCCCTTGCGCAAAGTGCGTTTGTTCCTGGTAGACTTATTACTAATAATGTGCTGGTGGCTTATGAGTGTGTTCATTCAATTAAGAATAAGAGATCAGGTGTGAATGGTTCTTGTGCGGTCAAGCTGGATATGCATAAAGCATATGATAAAGTGGAATGGGTCTTCTTGGAAAATATGATGAGACGCTTGGGGTTTGCCGAGAGATGGATTACATTGATGATGGCCTGTGTTACCTCTGTACGATATCAGGTTTGGTTTAATTCAGAAGAGACTGAGATGATTATCCCCACAAGGGGGTTGCGCCAGGGGGACCCTCTATCTTCCTATTTGTTCTTGTTATGTGCAGACGGGTTATCAAGTTTATTGATGCATGAAGAATAAGTTGGTGGCATCGATGGGGTGCGGGTATGCAGAAATCCACTGTCAGTTTCACATTTACTCTTTGTTGACGATTCCTTAATCCTCATGAAAGCAGATTTGTCTAATGCAACTTCCTTTCAACATGTTCTGGATACTTACTGTGCAAATTCGGGACAATTGGTGAGTGTGGCAAAGTCTAGTATTTTCTTGTCCCCTAATATCAATACACTGATAAGGGCAGAAATATGTGAGGCTCTTCAAATTGATACCGAGGCTTTGACGGATAAATATCTAGACTTGCCAGTGTTGGTGGGTGCTGATAAGAGTGACTGCTTTCTGCATTTTGTGGAGAGGATCATTCAACGTATTAATGGATGGAGGAGAAACTGTTGTCTATTAGAGGGAAAGAAATCCTATTAAAGGTTGTGGCACAAGCAATCCTAGTCTATGCCATGTCTATGTTCCAAATACCAAAGGGAGTGTGTAAGAAGAGGATGGTATCTCTCGATTCTGGTGGGGAGATGATGAGAATTGTAAGAAGATGCACTGGCTTGTATGGTGGAAACTCTGTTATCCTAAGAAATATGGTGGCATGGGATTCATATATTTTCACTCTTTTAACTTGGCAATGCTTACTAAGCAGGTTTGGAGATTAATTGTTGTCCCTGATTCTCTATGTGCAAAGGTTCTTAGGGATAAATATTACCCCATGGAGATATTCTTAAAGCAGGTCCTAAAGCGGGTGCATCATTTACTTGGAAAAGTCTGCTAGCTGGCCTTACTACATTTAAGAGAGGTTATATCTGGAGAGTAGGCGATGGGCGAAAATAAATATATGGACCGATTCTTGGATTCCTACTAGGCCGAATAGGAAGGTTATATCACCAAGACAAGGATCAGTATACACAAAGGTTTCTGAACTAATTAGTCCTTTGACAGGAAGTTGGGATGAAAAACTCCTTCACAACTTATTTTCCCCGGTGGATGCAATCAGAATCTTGCGGATTCCTATCAATAATCAAGGTTTTGAAAATTTTGTAGCCTGGCACTTCACAAAACATGGCCAATATACTATCAGGTCTGGATATTATGTTCAATGGCATCACCTATTTGGACCTAGTGCGGGGGTATTTGCACAACCTAAGGGTTCGGCCAACAACCCGGTTTGGAAAATCCTTTGGAAACTTCTACTTCCGAGTAAAATTAAAATCTTCATCTGGCGTGCCCTTCATGGTATCATCCCCCTAAATTCTATACTTTCCAATAGACACATTACTTAGAATGGTGAATGCCCCCTATGCAATCAAGGAGCGGAAGATGTGCTTCACCTCCTTTTTCAGTGTTTGGCTGCAAGAGAAATTTGGATCAGTTTAGGGTTGATGGAAAGAATTGAAGAAATGGCGCAAGTTGATAGATCTAGCTCTGTGGTTCTTGAATTGCTTCTCAGACAACCAGAGGAGACTATGCTAGGGTTCGATTCAGTAAAGATTAAAGAAATAATTGCAACCACCTGCTGGTGCTGGTATCTATGGTGGATCTGTAGGAGGAGAACAAGAGATGAGGACGTCCCACCGATATACAAATGCAAGATGTCCATATTGTCGATTACAGCTAAGTCTGCTATGACTAAACATCTAGGCCGGGCATCAGATAAAAGGTGGATTCCCCCTCTAACGCGCCAGGTAAAGCTGAATGTGGATGCGTCATTGTATGTAGAATCCAAAACCAGATCAGTGGGAGCTGTTTTAAGAGATTATCAAGGTAAGTTTTTAGCGGCTTCGTGTCGTATATTACCACATGTTCCTACTGCAGGTATGGCTGAAGCTTGGGTGATGAGAGAGGGATTGATACTGGCTAACATGATGGGGTGTAATAATGTTACTGCTGAATCCGATTCTATTGAAACAGTGCAAGCTTGCTTTGGAGATCAAGCATGGTGGTTGGAGTCTTCGACAATCTATGCCGACTGCTATGATATGGCGACATCTATTGGAAGTGTTGAATTCAAATCATGTCCTAGAGAAGCCAACCAGGTGGCTCATGAGATAGCTAGGGAGTGCTTTAATTCTAAAATTTCATGTAACTGGGTCGATGAACCCCCTGATTTTATTCTGCAAACCATCCTAAACGATGTAATCTCTATATGACTTTGAAATAACAAGTTCCAGACGCACTTTTTTCCTTTTAGGGTACCTAAGGGGACTGGAAGGTTTTTAATGAGGCGGCTTGCTGGCTTAATATATTGTGTTTTACCTAAAAATAAAAGACGATTCTAAAATTTTGTGAAAGTTCTTGAAACTAGAGTGAGGATAACTTCTCAAAAAAGCCGGAACTCGTTTGGTATTCATCAATTCACCCTGGAATCACGTAATTCATTTGAGATACCAATACCAAAGCTGTTTGGCTGACGTGGAATTAGACTGTCATTTCATTTGAGAATTCTTGTGAAATGCCACGGTGTGTTAAGTGAATCCCGTCCCCTACCCCGTCATTTGTCTGGAATCACGCACACCTCTTCCTCCCTCCCCCCCTCCGATCTCATCCGCCTCAAGACTTCTCCCCAATCCCATCCGCCTCCAGCCCTCCACCATGTAGTAAATCCAATATCGATTCGTGCAGGCATGTCCATCTCGAACCATGTCGAGGATGTCCTCCTGATTTCTTTCTCACGCACGAGCCTCCAACGGCTCCACCTTTATACTGTTTTTAGTATATAAGAGATATATTTTTTAAAATTAATAAAAAAAAGTATATAATAGATATATTTAAAAAATGAACATCATAACAGCAGCATAACGGTAAACAAATGGTTTACCACAATATTTTGTATTTGCATAATGTCTATATTTTCTACAGTTTTGCTACCATTTTTTAAAGAAATTGTTGTATAATTTTGGTATACGGTATGAAAATCTGAGCCCACGCGACAGATACACTATTAAGGGTCTTAAAACATTTATTTGGGCTAGATGCAATACATTACACTAAAAGTTAGGATTAGCTGCAAAAGTTGTTTTAATTCTGTGTTCTGTGCAACTATGTTACCAAAGGTTGATGTTACGTGCAATTTTGTCTAACTGATAAGTGGGGTCTCGGAAGAGGGAGAAGAGGGAGCTGCAGAGGAAGAAAACCAGCGACGAAGGCGATCCCGATCCGACCGAGCGACGACGTACTTGTTCGAGAAAAACACGAGCAACCAGAAAACCCATCCTCAGCGACCAAAAGAACCCTGATCCGAGCGGTTCGATCGACTCTCTTACGTGATCCGAACGGAATAGAGATCGAGATCCGATCCCTGGTCTGATACTGCATATATGTTTCCTCTTATATATACCTACAAGAGACGGTCTAGTCTCAAAACCAAGGATCAGACACACGATGGCGGAGAGCATCTGGGAGTTGATCCCCACGGACGTCCTCGTCGACGTCCTGCTGCGTCTCCCGCCCAGCGCCCGGCGCCGGTCCCGCCTCGTCTGCCGGACGTGGCGTGACACCGTCGACACGCACACCAAGGAGATGCGGAGCCGCCCCAAGACACTCGTGGCCACCATAGAATCCCTGTACCTCATGGAGGACGATGGCGCCACCGTGCGGCTCTGGTCCGGAGCCTCATCGGCACCTGCAACGGGCTGCTCTGCCTCTGCGACAGCACCAGGCCCGGCGGCGCCATCACCCTCGCCAACCCGCTCACCGGCGCCACGCTGGCCATCCCGCCGCCACCCCTGCCATACGTGGTGGTCTCCAGGTACTGGCAGCGGACCTACTGCTTCGCCTACCACCCGACCACGGGGCGGTACAAGCTCGTGCACCTCCAGTGCGACTTCAACCGTGCCTGGGTCTTCACGCTCGGCGGCGTGTCGTGGCAGGAGCACGACGTCCCGGACACGGCGTGCAGCCCTGGCGCGTGGGCCGATCCCAACCCCGGGATCGTCAGCGTCGACGGCGCCGTCTACTGGGCCGTGCAGCCGCGAGGCACGCGGACAATGACCTCGCTCATCATGGCGCTAGACCTTGCCGACGAGCGCATCACCCGCATCAGCCCGACGCCCTACCTGCCACCCAATCCCAATTGCTGGAACCTGGTCGCGGTCGGCGCCAGGCTGGGCATCGTCATCGTCACCGACTCGTCGCCGGCACTCTGCGAGACGGAGGTGTGGGTCATGGACCACGCGCACTGGAGCCGCCGGTACGTCGTGCGGATGGACAAGCCGCCGCTGCCAGTGCTCTGGAAACACGATCGGTCGCTCACATGGCCGCTCTTTTCGCACGATGGCGAGCACGTCCTGACGATGGAACGGTCAAGGAAGACATTCTCTGGTTTTGTTTTCTACAAACACAAGCTCTGCAACATTGTGAGGAACCACGGGACGGTACACGCCAACATCCAAACAAGATACATACCATGTCGGACCTTCGCCTACGTTGAGACAACCGAGCCACTGAGTACCTACAAGCGTTGGTGAGTCTTGGTTGGTGGTTTCCAAACCCCTGGTTCACAAGAAAGCTCAACCAATAATAGTTTGCAGAAAAATTAGTTGTTGGTAGAGATAGTACTGGCATAATACATACTAGGTGTGCGCGCTTCGCCGCGTCACCTATAATCCATTTGTCGTTGTGGTACGTGTGTTGTACTCACTGCTAGTACACATTATGTTTTGTTTCTGTCATCATAAATTAAATATATGAGGGTTGAGTGTTTTAGTCGGTGGCCAAATGTGTCATTTACGTGTTAGACATATATGAAACCGAGAGATCTGATCATAAACGTAAGAAGCGGTCCCTTATTTCATGTTGAAGCTCATAACAAACATAGAGGTACCCGTGTTTCTTCAAGTAAACAAAAAAGTACATCGAGGAAACTTCAAACAAAAATACATCAAGCAATAGACCAAATTCAATACCAAAAGAAACTGTCATCTTACATGATCAAGGTAAAAAACTAATAATGTCAAAACAAGCTAACTTATAAAGATCACACGGTAACCTTGTTCGACTGCCTCAAAATCGATGCTTGCAACTATTTGGATTACAGAGCTCCAAGGGAAGACACAACTTTGTATTCAACACTTATAAGCTGCTGAATTATTAAATGATTAGTTTAGTCAATATAGACAACCATATTGCATATATACTAATTCTATGCAGGAGTTATACTTGATATATTCCAAATTATTCACAGTTCAACAAAATTTAAAAGAGAATGTATGGCTAGAAGTTGCCACGAATCTTTACATAAAAGCAAGATCTAATATGTAATCAAGTTTGATAATTTCTTTACTTCAAAATGAAAAACAGAAATTATAACATTTATTTTGGACCCACTTAATCGATGGAATGGAAGTTGCTTGTTCATTAATCCTAGACTAATGTCCAAGTCAAGGATACTGAAATTTTTATTAATCGTGTAGAAATTGTAGAACAACGTAGAACATGTATCAATTTACACAAGCATATATGCTAATATATTCAAAAGCATATCCAATTGCATAGCCTAAGAGGGGCCAAAATCGGCTTATTCTTCTTTGTTTCAGGAATACATACATGCTAATTGTTGAAGTTACATGAAACACATCCATTTCTCATAAGGCACGACCATTTCTCGCCCTGTTAGCGCTCCACACTTTCTGTCCAGCGATTCTTTCATTCGGTTATTGTAGATTGCGGGTTCTCGTCAATCGCTCTGCATCACGTCATCGCATGCCTTGCGAGCCTTCTCCTTTCCAATTCCTTTTTTGTCGCATGTCCATGATTTTTTCAGTTAAAGCGGTAAGGATGATACGACATCTTCGCTTAGTCCCGCGTAGGAGCATCTCTACGCGCGCTGCCCCCTCTCTCTCACCCCCACCGTCCCACGTGCTCGCCTCCTCTTTATCTTCCTCACCACTGGCAAAGCGTGGCGGCGGACGGGTGCGTGAGGTCAGGGGATGTTGAATCGGTACTAGGCAAGTTGGAGGCGAGGAAGCAGAGGTGGATGACGTTGGATGTGGGAGCTGGATGGGAGGCGGTAGCCTAGATAGTTGAGAGGGCGAACGGAATGGAGGTGGGAGGGAGAGCTCGGGAGCAGAGGGGCCTTCTCCTTTTCAACTCTTTTTTTCCGCCATTCGTTCCTGATTTTTCCAGTCAAAGCAGTGAGGATGATGTGACATCTTCGCGTAGTCCCGCGTAGGAGCCTCTCTACCCACGCTGCCCCTCTCTCTGACCCCCACCGTCCCACACGCTCACCTCCTCCTTATCTTCCTCACCACCATCAAAGCGTGGCGGCGGACGGATGTGCGAGGTCAGGGGCAATGTTGAATCGGTACTGGGCAGGTTTGAGGCGGGGAAGCAGAGGCGGTCGACGCTGGATACGGGAGCTGGATGGGAGGCGGTAGCCTCGTGAGTGGAGGGGGCGGAAAGCAGAGGTGAGATGGAGAGCTCGGTATAGGATGGGGCGGTGCACGTTGCTGGGGGATACAGAGGAGGGGCTGGATATGGGCGGGAGCTGGGGTGGAGGGGAACGGGATCGAGATGTGAGAGGGATAGGGGGAACGGGAGGGACCAACTCATAATACTTCGGTCAACACCTGAAACTACACGGTTGAGATCACTCACACTGAAGATCAGACGGCCAGAAACACGTGCACGGGCAGATGGCCTCAGATGGCTCGCTTTTGCTCAGGCTTAAGCTATAGTATAACTAGTGTGTTGCTAATAATAACAAAACTGTGCGGAACTGTTTAACTTGATATTTTATTATTTTGTGGACGTTTTTTATTAAGGACAATTTGGATGGAAATGATCAAACGACTGAATCTCTTTTAGAATTACTCCCTCCGATCCAAATTATTTGACTTGATTTTGTATAGATTCGGATGTATCTAATGTTGGAGATATGCCCAAGAGGCAATAATAAAGTAGTTATTATTATATCTTTATGTTTATGATAAATGTTTACATCCCATGCTATAATTGTATTATTAGGAAACACTAATACATGTGTGTTTTGTAAACATGTGAGAGTCCCTAGTAAGCCTCTTGTTGAACTAGCTTGTTGATTGATTGATGATCATGGTTTTCTGATCATGGACATAAGTATGTGATTGATAACAAGGTTATATCATTAGGAGAATGATGTGATGGACACACACCCATAGTAAGCGTAGCATAAGATCAAGTCATTAAGTTCGTATTGCTGTAAGCTTTTAAATGCATAGTAACCTAATCCTTCGACCATGAGGTTGTGTTAATCACCATCACCGGATGGGTACTTTGATGACATCAAACACCGCTTCGTAACTGGGTGGTCATAAAGGTGTCATTGGGTATTCTGAAAGTATGTGTTGAAGCGCATGGACCAAGATTGGGATTTGTCCATCCATATGACGGATAGATATGCTCTAGGCCCTCTCGGTGGAATGTCATCTAGTTAGCTTGCAAGCATATGACTAGGTCACAAGGGATGACATATCACGGAACGAGTAAAGAGTACTTATCAGTAACGAGGTAGAACTAGGTATGGAGATACCGACGATCAAACCTCGGATAAGTATAGTATCGCGAGACAAAGGGAATTAGTTTCGTATGTAAGTGGTTCAATCGATCGCGAAGTCATCGTTGAGTATGTGGGAGACATTATGGATCTCCAGGTCCCGCTGATGGTTATTGATAGGAGATGTGTCTCTGTCATGTCTGCATATTCACGAACCGTAGGGTGACACACTTAAGGTTCGAAGTTGTTTTAAGTAGATATGGAATATGCGTTGGAGACCGAATGTTGTTCAGAGTCTCAGATTGGATTTGGGATATCACGAGGAGATCCGGAATTGTCCGGAGAATAAGATTCATATATTGGGGATCATTTTCTAAGTTAGGAAATGTTCCGGACTGTTTGTATGGAGATTCTAGAAGGTTTCGGAATGTTCTGGAAGCTTCTAGAGGATTTCTTGGAGTTTGCTTGAAAACCAAGAAAGGGTCAAAGGAAACCTAGTGGGGCAAGACACGGATTCGTGGGGGAGGAGGAGGGGAGTCCTACTAGGACTCCCCCTCCCCAGGCGCGCCTCCCCCCCTTAAATAGAAGGGCAGGGGCGCCCCCTCCAACCTCTCTCATACAACACCCAATCTCTGCCGCCTCTCTCCTCCACCTTTCTTCTGCACAGGCATAGGCGAAGCCCTGTAGAATTCTCTACTCCACCACCACGCCGTCGTGCTGTTGTGATTCCGTGGAGAACATCTACTGCCTCCGCTGCTCGCTGGAACGGGGAGAGGAAGGTCTGCTTCGACTCCGCACGTGTGACCGACCGCGGAAGCGTTGCCGAAACGCGGCGCCGAAAGGATCGTCCACTTGACCGACTGCGGAAGCGCTGCCGGAACGCGACGCCGGAAGGATCGTCCACACGATCTTGAGATCGGCAAGTGATCGACTACATCAACCACGAGATCTAATCTCGTTAACGCTTTTGAATCTACGAGGGTTAGTTCCTATCTATCTCGTTGCTCATGTCTAATAGATTAGATCTTGGCTTATATCTAGATTAGATCTGGGTTTTGTTCGTTCTTGCGGTAGAATTTTTTTGTTTTCCATGCTACGAACCCATCAGTGGTATCAGAGCCGTATCTATGCGTAGATCTGTTGCACGAGTAGAACACAATGTTTTTATGGGCGTTGATGCTTTTGTTGTCGGTGTCTTAGCGTGTACTTTGCATCTTGCGGCATGGTGGGATGAAGCGGCTCGGGCTAACATTACATGTCATCGCACATGAGACTTGCTCCACGCTTGACGTGCAACTTGCTTTGCACAAGTGGCTTTGCGGGTGTCTGTCTCTCCCACCATAGTTAAGATTCAATTTACAATGAGCTTCTGACAACACTTGTATCAACGTTGTGGTCCTTGTTCGTAGGTAAGATCAGTCTTATGCGAAAGCCCCAAACCACGTAAAACATGCAAAGAAAATTAGAGGCGTCTAACTTGTTTTTGCAGGGGTTTTGTGATGTGATATGGCCATCATGTGATTATGATTATATTTGATGTATGCAATGATCCTTGTTGTAATATGGCAACCAGCAGGAGCCTAATGGTTGTATTTTAATTCTGTTAAGACCTGCGTGTCTATTCATCTTGTAATAGCTTTATTCCAAGTAGTTGTAATAGTTACTAGTGATGATGGACAACCATGAAGCGGCGCCACTGACCTTGACGCAATGCTGGTGATGATGGAGATCACGTTCGTGCTTTGGAGATGGAGATCAAAGGCGCAAGAAGAAAGGGCCATATCATATCACACATATTATGAATTGCCTGTGATGTTAATCCTTTATGCATCTTGTATTGCTTAGATCGCGACGGTAGCATTATAAGATGATCCCTCTCATTAAATATCAAGTAATAAAGTGTTCGTCCTTAGTTGGCACCGTTGCTAAGACTCGTCGTTTCGAAGCATCTCGTGATGATCGGATGTGATAGACTCTACGTGTGCATACAACGGGTGCAAGCCAGATTTGGACATGCGGAAACTAAGGTTAACCTTGACGAGCCTAGCATGTACAGACATGGTCTCGGAACACAGAATACCGAAAGGTAAAGCATGAGTCATATGGATGATATGATGAACATGTTGATTGTTCGCCTTTAAAGCTACATCATCTCACGTGATGATCGGACTTGGTGTAGTGGATTTGGTTCATGTAATCACTAAAACAACTTGAGGGATGTTTTTTTGAGTAGGAGTTCATTTGTAATTTGGATTAGTCGAACTCAATTTATCATAAACACAATCAAAGTGAATTTGCATAGTTTGTTGTAGTCATTGGCATCCGTTCACCACCTTACGCTTAGTTATAGTTGAGATAGTGGAACTATAGAAATTCTGGATATTTGCTTTACGAACTGGTATCGTATTGTTTTGAGTGTCAATTCAAAATTTATAAGTCCTATTGCAAACTTTCAGCAAACTCCATTTACTCCATGAAGTTTAATAAATAGTATTAAATCAAGAGTAACAATTCCAGTGTTAGTATCTAATGTATCATGTTTGCCTCCATGATTCTTGATACTCAAAAGATTGTTTTTAATATCTAGTTTATCTAAGAGCTGAAAGCAATGTGTCAGAAACCATCATATGTGAAAGGTATTGCGATATCTAAAACAATGTGTTGGTTACAACATGATAGAGTATATGTCCTCATATTTGATGAGAATTTGTGAAGGTTGGAGACGCTAGTCGTCCTAATCCTCCAAAAGGTTTTGAAAAAGAAACATTATACTCACAATTCACCTTTATAAGCTGTAGCAGCTTGATCATGAAAGTTGTCATGATAAGGATGAATAAAAGATGTAAGTAAAATATTTACTACGCTAAAAGATTACTAAAGAATGGATTTTTGAAAGAACACCAAACATTTGATGATGGTGATCCACCTCAAAGTGCAAGTCCACAGGTATTAGTAGTTGACTATATACGCTTTGTACCATGTGTCATGTTGATGACATCGCTATTGATGTTGATAGATTCTTTTAAAAGAAAAGAAATTGCTGAAAGAGAATCTATAAAATATTTGGCAGAAAAGAAAAGATTGGAGATGTCCAACTTAGGCATATAGAAGATATACATGTTATGGTTGTATTCCTTGCTTGTTAAACAATGTGGTCTATGGTATTGGATACCGAATTGGTTGGTATGCTATGTCATACAGGACAACGTAATTCATGAACTACAATGGCCTAAGTAACTAGCAAGAGAATAAGTGATGATGTTCATCGAAAACAAATAAAGTGTTATTGTGTTTTTCGTTGACATCAAACCTAGCCTTCAAGATTTGTTATTTTGTTCCGGTATTACGAGAACAATGGTTGTTCAAAGAATTACCGTATTCCATAAAGGATGGATGAACTTTTACAAGTCTGGTGGGAGAAATCACATCCATAAACACTATTGCTAAAATGTCGCAAGACAAATGATTGAAAGATCACTTGCGAAGTGACATCGCCGTTTAAATTATATTGAAAGGGATACATGAAGAAACTCCATGTTGATGGATTTTTGGAGTCTTTGATTTTGATCAAATGACGCTTGTGATACTTTCCTGGAGATAATTAAAACTCCGTTCGTAGGCCAAAAGAGGAACGGACGACTAACTGATTGGAATTTGTATATATTGATGTATATAGTCCATTATGTGTAGTCGTGGGCGATAGATTCCAACTTCATATGCTTTCTCCGAAGATTTGAGTGAGTATATGTTTGTATTTACTCAATAAGGAAGAAGTATGAAACATTTGAAAGTTGTTCAAAGACTTTCAAGATGAAGTTGAAAATCATTGTAACAAGAAAATAAAGAGTTTATGATTCGATCATAAAGAAAGATATTTGAGTTACATGTTTAGCAAAAACACCTAAGACTTGAGGAATTGTTCTATGATTTGTGTTTCCCGATAAACCATAGGAGTATGGCATATTCGAGAGATAAAATCAAACCATGTTTGAGATGGTAAGATCAAGGGTGTCATTTATAAAACTGCCATGATGTTTTTAAAGGTTAAAGCTTTAGTGACTACCGCTTTTACACTGAAAAGAGCTCCATCGTGATCCTTTGAAATGACACCATATAAGTCATGGTTTGGGATAAAACCCGAATTGTCTTTTCTTAAATTTTGGTATGTTATGCATAAGTAAAATGTTTACAACCAAAGTCGGATAAGCACGTCTTTGTAGGTTATCCCAAATAATTTGTTGGGAATTTCTCCATAACACTGAGGACAAAAGAGTTTGTTACTTGGAACGTCAAGTTTCTTGAGAAGGAATTTTTCGTGAAAAGTTAAGTGGGAGGACAATAGAACTTTGATAAGGTTGTTGAACCTTAGCTATGTGTGCTAAGTAGCGCAGCGCCGGAAAGTGTCCCGGTGGCGGCCACAATGCTCATGGCTCTCGTGATTACAAAAGGTGTGATCTCGGAGATTAGAGTTCCTATAGAACCATGTGGGTCGGTAAGAATCAAATAGTAAGATTTGATAAGCAAGTCGTTATTGTTCTGACAATGATGAACCAACTACATGCAAAGAAGCGATGATGGGCCCTGACTCCATAAAATGACTAGAAGTCATAGAATCCGTGATAGTATCCATACGCGAGAAATCAAGTTTCTGAACTTGGAAGACCCTCCGGAAAGGCGTGAAGCCTATCGGTCGTGTTTGGATTTCTAAAGAAATAACACATGGATGTTTAACATCTATAAAATAGTCGACATGTCAGAAAGAAGTTTACGACAATGTTCAAGGAATTGACTATGATAAGATTTGATCTTTCATAGCGATATATAGTCTGGACGGATTAATGTAGCAACCACTACATATATTTTGGTATATGGTAGTTGAACAAACAAAACAAGTTCTTCTAGTAGAATGGTTACCTAGGACGTATACATGACACGATCCAAAGAGTTTTGTTAATTCAAAGGATGCTAAAAGAGTATGCAAAACTCCAATGGTTGAAGTAAGCATAGCGGAGTTGGAATCTTCACCATGATGAAACTGTTAAAAGAGTTTAAATTCATCGGAGATGATGAAGATGCTTGCATTTGCAAGAAATTAAGTGGGAGCGCTGAGACATATTTCTAATACATTATGTAGAGGACATATTGTTGATTGAAAATGATGTATCTTGTATTGACACAGGTTAAGAATTTCATTTTGATGAAAGACTTAGGCATAACCCAAGAATTAGGCATCAATGTCTATATGAATAGATTGAGGCGCTAATATGGTTTTGCCAAATGTACATAGATAAGATGTTGAATGAGTTCAATATGGAAACAACAAGAAGGGTTCTTGACGCACGGAAAGGACTGAATCAAAATTCAAGTGTGTTGACACGAGATTCAAGTGTTTTGACACTTGGTGAAATTACAAGAATATTTTGATCAATCATTCTTTGAGATGTACACATCCAGATATGTCCTATGCTCTAAATGTTATGAGCATATACCAGAATAATTCATAAGATGATCATTGGACAATAGTAAAGATATTCTTATGAGCTTTGGAAGAACTAAGAATATACCATGTACAAGTGACAAATAGTTAAAGGTAGTTCATTGTAAAGTGTTACATTGATACTAGTGTTGTCACAAGATACAAATTAAATTTATCTCAATTTAGACTATGGGTGGCACAATATAATGGAAAGGATGTTCCATGATGGATTTGAATGAGTTCCAAAGTTGAGATATTGTGACGGATACTACAATAAAAGGCTAAGTATATAACTGCTATAGTAGCAGCAAAGGAGGGCATTTGTGTTAAGTAGTTTGTTACCAAACTAGGTGTGGTTCAAAGTGGGCTAATACTATGAAGATATATTGTGTGACAATAATATCAACATATTTTGAGCCGAAGGAACTAAAGGTCTCACCAAAGGACCAAATTTATACAATGCCATCTCATTGGAGAATGAGTAATGCGTAGAGACGCAAGGACATGCAAATACACACAGACCTGGAAGTGTCAGATCCGAAGATTATGTTTACCACTAGCAATAGTGTCTATACAACACCAGAAAGCCATATGTGTTGAACGCACAAGTTTTTAACTAGATTATTGACTCTAGTGCAAGTGGGAGACTGTTGGAGATATGCCCAAGAGGCAATAATAAAGTACTTATTATTATATCTTTATGTTTATGATAAATGTTTACATCCCATGCTATAATTGTATTATTAGGAAACACTAATACATGTGTTTTTGTAAACATGTGAGAGTCCCTAGTAAGCCTCTTGTTGAACTATCTTGTTGATTGATTGATGATCATGGTTTCCTGATCATGGACATAAGGATGTGATTGATAACAAGGTTATATCATTAGGAGAATGATGTGATGGACACACACCCATAGTAAGCGTAGCATAAGATCAAGTCATTAAGTTCGTATTTTTGTAAGCTTTTAAATGCATAGTAACCTAATCCTTCGACCATGAGGTTGTGTTAATCACCATCACCGGATGGGTACTTTGATGACATCAAACACCGCTTCGTAACTGGGTGGTCATAAAGGTGTCATTGGGTATTCTGAAAGTATGTGTTGAAGCGCATGGACCAAGATTGGGATTTGTCCATCCATATGACGGATAGATATGCTCTAGGCCCTCTCGGTGGAATGTCATCTAGTTAGCTTGCAAGCATATGACTAGGTCACAAGGGATGACATATCACGAAACGAGTAAAGAGTACTTATCAGTAACGAGGTAGAACTAGGTATGGAGATACCGACGATCAAACCTCGGATAAGTATAGTATCGCGAGACAAAGGGAATTAGTTTCGTATGTAAGTGGTTCAATCGATCGCGAAGTCATCGTTGAGTATGTGGGAGCCATTATGGATCTCCAGGTCCCGCTGATGGTTATTGATAGGAGATGTGTCTCTGTCATGTCTGCATATTCACGAACCGTAGGGTGACACACTTAAGGTTCGAAGTTGTTTTAAGTAGATATGGAATATGCGTTGGAGACCGAATGTTGTTCGGAGTCTCGGATTGGATTCGGGACATCACGAGGAGATCCGGAATTGTCCGGAGAATAAGATTCATATATTGGGGATCATTTTCTAAGTTAGGAAATGTTCCGGAGTGTTTGTATGGAGATTCTAGAAGGTTTCGGAATGTTCTGGAAGCTTCTATAGGATTTCTTAGAGTTTGCTTGAAAACCAAGAAAGGGTCAAAGGAAACCTAGTGGGGCAAGACACGGATTCGTGGGGGAGGAGGACTCCTCGCTCCACCGGACAACCTCCAAGTCCGATCTTCACGAGAGAAGATGTAGTTTCATCGGCGAACAATCTTCATGTTCATCATATCAATTATATGACTCATTCTCTACCTTTCGGTATTCCGTGTTCCGAGACCATGTCTGAACATGCTAGGCTCGTCAAGACAACCTTAGTTTCCGCATGTGCAAATCTGGCTTGCACCCGTTGTATGCACACGTAGAATCTATCACATCCGATCATCACGAGATGCTTCGAAACGACGAGTCTTAGCAACGGTGCCAACTAAGGCTGAACACTTTATTACTTGATATTTAGTGAGAGGGATCATCTTATAATGCTACCGTCGCGATCTAAGCAATACAAGATGCATAAAGGATTAACATCACAGGCAATTCATAATTAGTGTGATATGATATGGCCTTTTTCTTCTTGCGCCTTTGATCTCCATCTCCAAAGCACGAACATGATCTCCATCATCACCAGCATTGCGTCAAGGTCAGTGGCGCCGCTTCATGGTTGTCCATCATCACCAGCAACTATTACAACTACTTGGAATAAAGCTATTACAAGATGAATAGACACGCAGGTCTTAACAGAATTAAAGACAACCATTAGGCTCCTGCCGGTTGCCATATTACAACAAGGATCATTGCATACATCAAATACAATCACAATCACATGTTGGCCATATCACATCACAAAACCCCTGCAAAAACAAGTTAGACGCCTCTAATTTTCTTTGCATGTTTTACGTGGTTTGGGGCTTTCGCATAAGACCGATCTTACCTACGAACAAGGACCACAACGTTGATACAAGTGTTGTCAAGATGCTCATTGTAAATTGAATCTTAACTATGGTGGGAGAGACAGACACCCGCAAAGCCACTTGTGCAAAGCAAGTTGCACGTCAAGCGTGGAGCAAGTCTCATGTGCGATGACATGTAATGTTAGCCCGAGCCGCTTCATCCCACCATGCCGCAAGATGCAAAGTACACGCTAAGACACCGACAACAAAAGCATCAACGCCCACAAAAACATTGTGTTCTACTCGTGCAACAGATCTACGCATAGATACGGCTCTGATACCACTGATGGGTTCGTAGCATGGAAAACAAAAAAATTCTACCGCAAGAACGAAAAAAACCTAGATCTAATCTAGATAAAAGCCAAGATCTAATCTATTAGACATGAGCAATGAGATAGATAGGAACTAACCCTCGTAGATCTGAAAGCGTTAACGAGATTAGATCTCGTGGTTGATGTAGTCGATCACTTGCCGATCTCAGGATCGTGTGGACGATCCTTCCGGTGTCGCGTTCCAGCAGCGCTTCCGCAGTCGGTCAAGTGGACGATCCTTCCGGCGCCGCGATTCGGCAGCGCTTCCGCAGTCGGTCACACGTGCGGAGTTGAAGCAGACCTTCCTCTCCCTGTTCCAGCGAGCAGCGGGGGTAGTAGATCTTCTCCACGGAATCCCAGCAGCACGACGGCGTGGTGGTGGTGGTGGAGTAGAGAATTCTACAGGGCTTCGCCTATGCCTGTGCAGAAGATGGTGGAGGAGAGAGGCGGCAGAGATTGGGTGTTATGGGAGCAGGGGAGGAGGGGGCGCCCCTGCCCCTCTATTTAAAGAAGGGAGGCGCCTAGGGAGGGGGAGTCCTTGTAGGATTCCCCTCCCTTGTAGGCCGGCGGATTGGAGGTGGGGGGAGGAGTCCTCCTCCCCCACGACTCCGTATCTTGACCCACCAGGACTCCTTGATCCCTATCTTGATTTTCAAGCAAACTCCAAGATATCTTCTAGAACCTTCCGGAACATTCCGAAACCTTCTAGAATCCTCATACAAACACTCCGGAACATTTCCTAACTTAGAAAATGATCCCCTATATATGAATCTTATTCTTCGGACCATTCCGGATCTCCTCGTGATGTCCCGAATCCAATCCGAGACTCCGAACAACATTCGGTCTCCAACGCACATTCCATATCTACTTAAAAACAACTTCGAAACCTTAAGTGTGTCACCCTACGGTTCGTGAATATGTAGACATGATAGAGACACATCTCCTATCAATAACCATCAGCGGGACCTGGAGATCCATAATGGCTCCCACATACTCAACGATGACTTCGCGATCGATTGAACCACTTACATATGAAACTAATTCCCTTTCTCTCGTGACACTATACTTATCCGAGGTTTGATCGTCGGTATCTCCATACCTAGTTCTACCTCGTTACTGATAAGTACTCTTTACTCGTTCCGTGATATGTCATCCCTTGTGACCTAGTCAAATGCTTGCAAGCTAACTAGATGACATTCCACCGAGAGGGCCTAGAGCATATCTATCCGTCATATGGATGGACAAATCCCAATCTTGGTTCATGCGCTTCAACACATACTTTCAGAATACCCAATGACACTTTTATAACCACCCAGTTATGAAGTGGCGTTTGATGTCATCAAAGTATCCATCCGGTGATGATGATTAACATAACCTCATGGTCGAAGGAATAGGTTGCTATGTATTTGAAAGCTTACAGCAATACGAACTTAATGACTTGATCTTATGCTACGCTTACTATGGGTGTGCGTCCATCACATCATTCTCCTAATGATATAACGTTGTTATTAATCACATCCTAATGTCCATGATCAGGAAACCATGATCATCAATTAATCAACAAGCTAGTTCAACAAGAGGCTTACTAGGGACTCTCTTATGTTTACAAAACACACAAGTATTAGTGTTTCCTAATAATACAATTATAGCATGTGATGTAAACATTCATCATAAACACAAAGATATAATAATAATCACTTTTATTATTGCCTCTTGGGCATATCTCCAACAAACGCTTCCTGCGCCGCTTCTGAAGCAGTAACATATTCCGCCTCCGTCGTTGATCCAGCCACCACAGGTTGTTTAGAGCTCCTCCAACTAACTGCTGCTCCGTTCAAGAGAAATACGTATCCGATTGAGACTTACAGTCATCCAGATCAGTGTCAAAGCTAGCATCGACATAACACTTAGCGACTAGCTCTTCTTCACCTCTGTATACAAGAAACATATCCTTAGTTCTTCGCAAGTACTTAAGGATATTCTTGACCGCTATCCAGTGTTCCGAACCTGGATCAGATTGGTACCTACTAGTCAAACTAATAGCATGTTCCACATCCGGTCTTGTACATAGCATGGCATACATTATAGAGCCTATGGCTGAGGCATAGGGGATCTTATCCATTATCTCTCTTTCTTCCGCCGTAGCCGGACTTTGAGTCTTACTCAATGTCTTGCCTTGCAACATAGGTAAGTACCCCTTCTTACTTCCGTCCATATTAAACTTCTTTAATATCTTATCAAGGTATGTACTCTGCGATAGCCCAATTAGGCGTCTTGATCTATCTCTATAGATTTTAATGCCTAATATATATGAAGCTTCACCAAGGTCCTTCATCAAAAATTTGCTGTTTAGATAACTTTTAACACTGTTTAAAAGATCTATATCATTTCCAATCAATAATATGTCATCCACATATAATATCAAAAATGCCACATTGCTCCCACTCACTTTCTTGTATATACAAGCCTCTCCATAAGTTTGGACAAATCCAAACTCTTTGATCACCTCATCAAAGCGGAGATTCCAACTCCGGGATGCTTGCTTCAGTCCATAGATGGATCGCTGAAGTTTGCATACCTTATCAGCATCCTTAGGATCAACAAAACCCTTAGGTTGTATCATATACAACTCTTCTTCAATATTACCATTGAGGAACGCAGTTTTGACATCCATCTGCCATATTTCATAATCGAAATATGCAGCAATTGCTAACATAATCCTAACCGACTTAAGCATCGCTACGGGAGAGAATGTCTCATCGTAGTCAACTCCTTGAATTTGTCGAAACCCCTTTGTGACAAGTTGAGCCTTATAGATGGTTACATTACCATCAGCATCAGTTTTTCTTTTGAAAATCCATTTATTCTCAACGGCCTTTTGATCGTGAGGTAAGTCCACCAAGGTCCAAACCTGGTTTTCGTACATGGATTCCATCTCGGATTTCATGGCTTCTAGCCATTTGTTGGAATCAGGGCTCATCATCGCTTCTTCATACGTCGCAGGCTCATCTATTTCATCAATCATGAAATTCATAACAGGATTGCCGTACAGTTCAGGAGCTGCACGTGTCCTGCTTGACCTGCGAGGTTCGGTAGTGTCCTCTTTCGGAGTTTCATGATCAATATCATTAGCTCTCTCTTCATTAGGTGAAGTCAACTCCGAAACAACTTCCGGTGCTGCGCTACTCGCCATTTCATGAAGAGAACGTTCAATCACCTCTTCGATTTCTACCTTCCGACTACTCACACCTTTCGCGAGAAACTCCTTCTCAAGAAAGGATCCATTCTTGGCAACAAAGACCTTGCCCTCGGATCTGTGATAGAAGGTATACCCAATCGTTTCCTTAGGGTATCCTATGAAGACGCATTTTTCCGCTTTGGGTTCGAGTTTATCCGGTTGAAGTTTCTTCACATAAACATCGCATCCCCAAACTTTAAGAAATGACAGCTTAGGTTTGTTTCCAAACCATAATTCATACGGTGTCTTTTCAACGGATTTAGATGGTGCCCTATTTAAAGTGAATGTAGCGATTTCTAGTGCATAACCCCAAAATGACAGTGGCAAGTCAGTCAGAGACATCATAGATCGAACCATATCCAATAAAGTACGATTACGACGTTCTGACACACCATTACGTTGTGGTGTTCCGGCAGGCGTGAGTTGTGAAACTATTCCACAGTCTTTCATATGTGTGCTAAACTCTTAACTAAGATACTCTCCTCCACGGTCGGACCGCAGAAATTTGATCTTTCTGTTACGATGATTTTCCACTTCATTCTGAAATTCTTTGAACTTTTCAAAGGTTTCAGACTTATGTTTCATCAAATAGATATACCCGTATCTACTCAAATCATCCGTGAAAGTAACAAAATAACGATATCCACCTCGCGCCGACACACTCATTGGTCCACACACATCAGTATGTATGATTTCCAATAAATCTGTCGCCCGTTCCATTGAACCGGAAAACGGCGTTCTAGTCATCTTGCCCATAAGGCATGGCTCACATGTATCAAATGATTCAAAGTCAAGTGATTCCAAAAGTCCATCAGAATGGAGTTTATTCATGCGTTTAATGCCAATATGACCTAGACGGCAGTGCCACATATATGTAGATATATCATTATCAAGTTTAATCCTTTTAGCATCAACATTATAAATATGCGTAATACTACTATCGAGATCCAATAGAAATAAACCATTCAACATAGGTGCATGACCATAAAAGATATTATTCATATAAATCGAACAACCATTGTTTTCAGACTTAAACGAATAACCACTTTGCATCAAACATGATATGGATACAATGTTCATGCTCAGTGCAGGCATCAAACAACAATTATTCAGGTTTATAACTAATCCCAACGGCATATGGAGAGGCAGCGTTCCGACGGTGATCACATCAAGTGTTGATCCATTGTTGACCCGCATCGTGACCTCATCCCTTGCTAGTTGTCGCTTGTTTCGCAGCCCCTGAACCGAGTTACATATATTAGCAACCGATCCCGTATCAAATACCCAGGTGCTACTGCGAGTACTAGTCAAGTACACATAAATAACATGTATATCACATATACCTTTGTTTGCCTTGCCGGCCTTCTTGTCCGCCAAATACTTGGGGCAGTTGCGCTTCCAATGGCCAGTCTCTTGCAATAGTAGCACTCGGTGTCAGACTTAGGGCCAGCTCAGGGTTTCTTTTCAGGCGCGGCAACAGATTTGCGGCCCTTCTTTCCCTTCTGCTTGCCTTTCTTGTCCTTCTTGAAACCGGTGGTCTTATTGATCATCAACACTTGATGTTCTTTCCTAATCTGCACTTCTGCAGTCTTAAGCATTGACAGAAGCTCGGGAAGATACTTCTTCATGCCCTGCATATTATAGTTCATCACGAAGCTCTTGTAGCTAGGTGGCAGAGATTGGAGAACACGATGTATGCCTAAGTCATTGGGAATCGTTATTCCCAAGGACACAAGCTTATCGGCGTACCCAGACATTTTGAGTACGTGCTCACTAACGGAGCTGTTTTCTTCCATCATGCAGCTAAAGAACTTTTCAGAAGCATTATAACTCTCTATGGCAGCATGGGTATCGAAAATCATTTTCAATTCTCCCACGGTATCAAAGGCATTGCCATTTTCGAAATGATTTCGAAGTTCTGGCTCTAGCCATACAGTATGCCGCAATGAACTAAGTTGTGGTCCTCCTGACTAGTTATATAGACGTTCTTTTCCTCGTATGGGGCATCAGGAGTTGGTGGGGGGCCTAGCGGCGCCTCTAGCACATATTGCTTTTGTGCAGCAGTGAGGAGAATCCTCAAATTCATAGCCCAGTTGGTGAAGTTGCTACCATTCGCAGCAAGCTTCTCTTTCTCCATGAACACATTGAAATTAAAAGCAGGTGGTGCCATCTACAATAGAATTTGTAAAATATATTTAGACTAAGTTTATGATAGATTGAGTTCAACTAATCCAAATTACTAATGAACTCCCACTCAAAAACGACATCCCTCGTGTCCTTTTGGTGATTACATGAACCAAATCCACTACACCAAGTCCGATCATCACGTGAGTCGGTGTAGCTTCAAAGGCGAGCATCTATATGGGCATCATATCAACTATATGACTCATGCTTAACCTTTCGGTCCGTGTTCCGAGGCCATGTCTGTACATGCTAGGCTCATCAAGTAAGAACCTTAGTATTCGCGTGTGTAAAACTGTCTTACACCCGTTGTATGAAAGCGTAGAGTCGAGAACACTCGATCATCACGTGATGCCTCAAAACACGATCCACAAAACGGTGCACACTTAAGGAAGAACACATTTTATCTTGATATCTAAATGAGGGATCATCTTATAATGCTACCAAAAGCGCCATACTAGCAATATAAGATGCTAACATCTAATGTGTGAAGTGAGGTGATATGGTCCATGCATTTGATCTCTATCATTTGCATCGTGGTATGATCTCTATCATTCCTTTGTGTGTAAGGCCAAGGTCTATGGAACTTACACGTTAAGTGAGTTGTAAGAGTATCTATCATACATCTACTTACAACAATACCATATCAAGACACTAGCCCAGCAACGATCTAAACTAGACGCCTCTAATTTATCAATTGCAAGTTTTACGTGGCTTAGGGCTTTCGGAGATAGGACCGGTCTTACCTACGAACATGAACCACAACGAGGATAACCAAGTTATTATAAACTCGTTGTAAATCAGATATTGACTATAGTAGGAGAGACAGACACCCGCCAGCCTCTTATGCAAAACTAGTTGCATGTCAGTCGTGGAACCGGTCTCATGTACGATGACATGTAAGGTTGGTCCGGGCCGCTTCATCCCACTATACCACCAATATCCAAAGTACATAGAAGATGCAATAACATGATCATCATCGCCCACATATAAACATATGTGTACTACCTGTGCAAAGCACCTACGCATAGATCAGGCTCTAATACCACTGTTGGGTCCGCAGCATAGAAAACAAAATTTTTCCTACGATGAGAACTATACGCCAAGATCTATCTACTAGATACAGAGCAACGGGTGGACATACATCCATAGAGAACTTACCCTCGAAGACAACGAGTTTTGTTAACGAGTAGGAACTCGTGCTTGATGTAGTCGTACGCTTGCCGATCTCAAGATCGTGTGGAAGTCCGAGCGCCGCAAATCAGCAGCGCATCCGTCCTCGCACACACGTTCAAGCCACCGGACAACCTCCACCTCCTCGCTCCAGCGAATCAGCGGAAGCAGCAACTCCTTCCAGACATAAGGCCACCGGAAACATGTATCTCGCTAATCCGAGACCATGGGGAATATCTAGAGGGGCAGAGAGATCCTTCACGAAGAGGTGTGTTTTGTGACAGGGGAGAGGGGGGATTTATATAGGAGGGAGGGAGACCCCTCCCCTCCATAGCCGGCGCATGAGGGGGGGACTCCTCCCCTCCTTCATTCATGTGGTGAACCTCCACTCACATAAACATGGCCTCCACCCAAAATCCCACTCACATGTATTTAATTTCCACCAAATTAAATGCAACTCTCAATTAATAAAACTCTTTTATTTATTTTATTTAGAATTTTGTTAATTACTTTAATTAACAAACATTCACATAAAACCCCTTGCAACATTTCAATATCACATGCAGAACCACTTTCTTCAATTTCACCCGAAACAATTTCGGTTTCTATCGAAATAATTCATGTTTCTATCGAAACATTTCTTGCGCTTTGCAAACCTTTTGTCTGGAACATATGTGCTCCTAAATGGTGTCCGGAAACCCTTAAGTGTGTCACCCTACGGTTCGCGAATAATGCAGACATGATTGAGACTCCTCTCAGATCAATAATCAGAAGCGGGACCTGGAGATCCATACTGACTCCTGCATATTCAACGATGACTTCTGTGATCGTGAGAACCTTTAACGTCAGCAATTTAATCCCTTTGTCTCATGATATAATACATGTCCGAGATTCGATCATCGGTATCCAAATACCTAGTTTGATCTCGTTACCGACATGCACTCTTTTCTCGTTCCCGTGATATAACATTCTAGTGATCACATCACTTGCTTGCAAGCTATCTTAATGTGATATCACCGAGAGGGCCCAGAGTATATCTATCCGTCATCGGGATTGACAAATTCCACTCTTGATCCATGTGCCTCAACATAACACCTTTATAGCACTGAACCCACCTTTATGGTAACCCTGTTACGGTATGACGTTTGACGTTATCAAGATACTCTTCCGGTGTTAGCAATTAACATGATCTCATGGTCTAAGGACTAAGACTACTTTGTATGATGTTATAGCAATATAAACATAATGACTTGATCGTAATGCTATACTTCGGATGAATGTTCATCACATCATTTCACAAATGTTGTGACCTTGTTATTAACAACATCCAATGTCCATGATCAGGAAACTTTGATCATCTTGTTAATCAACAAGCTAGTTTATAAGAGAGGCATAAGTAGGAACTCTTTTTGTTTATTAAACACACATGTATTGATGTTTCCTATCAATACAATTATAGCATGCAAAATAAACATCTATCATATACAAGGAATACATAATAACAACTTTATTATTGCCTCTCAAGGCATATTTCCTTCAATAGTTTGTTCACTTTAACCTTAATCACTTCAAGATGCTTATGATAGGGGCAATGAGAGCTGAAAGCTATTAAGTACCATAATTTTTGGAAGCTCTTTATGAAATTTGAATCCCTACTTCCTTCTATGAAGGCATTTCTTTTACCTTTTTGTTGAGTCTCCACCTTTTACCTTTATGCACCTACTTTCAGAGCATAGTGGCCATTATTAGTTCTATGTGCATTGTCCCAAGACTCATTGATTGATGCATAGCTTTGATATTGCTTGTTTTAAACTATTTGTATCTAGTCACTCTTATGAACTTTGAAGGTGTCCTATGCATTTATGTTTGCTACTCTATGAGGGACAAGCTGAATGCTACTATGCTATGTTTTCTTTATGTGAAACAAACAAACGTCTTGTAAAGCATTATTATTCATGAATCTTTTGTTTGTGTCTTTTCATGTTGCAACATAGTTACTTTGCCTTATTGTTAGAATTTTTTCTTTCATGTTATGATTGAAGTACTATGATCCCAGCTATCAATGTTTTACGAATTCTTTGATCAAGTTTATGATGGTGCATGTCACCTCAAAAATTATTCTTTCTTTTTATCACTTACCTACTCGAGGACGAGCAGGAGTTAAGCTTGGGGATGTTGATACGTTGCTAACGTATCCATAATTTTTGATGTTCCATGCTTGGTTTTATCTACTTTCTTATGTTTTGTTCCAACTTTGGAGTACTTTTTATACACTTTCCTGGACTAACCTATTAACAAGATGCCACAGTGCTAGTTGCCTGTTTTCTGTTGTTTTTGGTTCCAGAAAAGTCAGAAAATGAATATTCTTGGAATTGGATCAGACAAAAGCCAAAGTCGATATTTTACCAGAAGACTCACGGAGTCAGAAGACGAGACGGAGAGGGGCCACAGGGTGGCCACACCATGTGGTGGCACGGGCTAGCCCTGCGCCACCAGGTGGTGTGGGCCCCCTGGCCGCCCACCGACCTTGCCTCTTCGCCTATAAGATGCCTCCCGATGCAAAAACCCAAAATCGTCTAGCCTCCAGCCACGAAAAGTTCCACAGCGCTGCCGCCACCGAAGGGGAGATTCGGGGGACAGAAAGTCTCTGTTCCGGCACCCTACCGGGACGGGGAAGTGCCACCTGTTGGTTCCGCAGCATAGAAAACAAAAAATTTCCTACGATGAGAACTATATGCCAAGATCTATCTACTAGATGCAGAGCAACGGGTGGACATACATCCATAGAGAACTTACCCTCGAAGACAACGAGTTTTGTTAACGAGTAGGAACTCGTGGTTGATGTAGTCATACGCTTGCCGATCTCAAGATCGTGTGGAAGTCCGAGCGCCGCAAATCAGCAGCGCATCCGTCCTCGCGCACACGTTCAAGCCACCGGACAACCTCCACCTCCTCGCTCCAGCGAATCAGCGGAAGCAGCAACTCCTTCCAGACGCAAGGCCACCGGGAACATGTATCTCGCTAATCCGAGACCATGGGGAATATCTAGAGGGGGAGAGAGATCCTTCACGAGGAGGTGTGGTTTGTGAGAGGGAGAGGGGGGCTTTATATAGGAGGGAGGGAGATCCCTCCCCTCCCATAGCCGGCGCATGAGGGGGGGGGACTCCTCCCCTCCTTCATTCATGTGGTGAACCTCCACTCACATAAACATGGCCTCCACCCAAAATCCCACTCACATGTATTTAATTTCCACCAAATTAAATGCAACTCTCAATTAATAAAACTCTTTTATTTATTTTATTCAGAATTTTGTTAATTACTTTAATTAACAAAAATTCACATAAAACCCCTTGCAACATTTCAATATCACATGCAGAACCAATTTCTGCAATTTCACCCGAAACAATTCCGGTTTCTATCGAAACATTTCTTGCGCTTTGCAAACCTTTTGTCTGGAACATATGTGCTCCTAAATGGTGTCCGGCAACCCTTAAGTGTGTCACCCTACGGTTCGCGAATAATGCAGACATGATTGAGACTCCTCTCAGATCAATAATCGGAAGCAGGACCTGGAGATCCATACTGACTCCTGCATATTCAACGATGACTTCTGTGATCGTGAGAACCTTTAACGTCAGCAGTTTAATCCCTTTGTCTCATGATATAATACATGTCCGAGATTCGATCATCGGTATCCAAATACCTAGTTTGATCTCGTTACCGACATGCACTCTTTTCTCGTTCCCGTGATATAACATTCTAGTGATCACATCACTTGCTTGCAAGCTATCTTAATGTGATATCACCGAGAGGGCCCAGAGTATATCTATCCGTCATTGGGATTGACAAATTCCACTCTTGATCCATGTGCCTCAACATAACACCTTCATAGCACTGAACCCACCTTTATGGTCACCCTGTTACGGTGTGACGTTTGACGTTATCAAGATACTCTTCCGGTGTTAGCAATTAACATGATCTCATGGTCTAAGGACTAAGACTACTTTGTATGATGTTATAGCAATATAAACATAATGACTTGATCGTAATGCTATACTTCGGATGAATGTTCATCACATCATTACACAAATGTTGTGACCTTGTTATTAACAACATCCAATGTCCATGATCAGGAAACTTTGATCATCTTGTTAATCAACAAGCTAGTCTATAAGAGAGGCATAACTAGGAACCCTTTTTGTTTATTAAACACACATGTATTGATGTTTCCTATCAATACAATTATAGCATGCAAAATAAACATCTATCATATACAAGGAATACATAATAACAACTTTATTATTGCCTCTCAGGGCATATTTCCTTCACCACCGGAGTCATCTCCATCGATCTCCACCGCCATCTCCATCACCGTTGCTGATTCCCATGATGAGGAGGGAGTAGTTCTCTCTCGAGGCTAAGGGTTCTACCGGTAGCTATGTGTTCATCTCTCTCTATGCATGATCTTATTGTGATCATGAGCTTGTAATCTATAGATCTACCTTGCTACTCAAGTGCTTTAATAGATCTCTGCTCTCCCCATGTGTGTGAAGTTGACAGTGTGTACACCATGGTGGCACTTAGGCTAGAGATTACAAATACTTGTTATGAGTTATATTTGGAGTTGGATGTTTTTATGAAATTGTGGTGTTTGTTTGAACCATCTAGTACTCAAGGTGACATTGTGGGGTTATCTAGATGGGAAGAGCGAACTTTGAGGAGTGCTTTTATAGCCCTACTATGGATTAGAGTGTCCAACCGGAGAGTAGTTCAGCGTAGTATCATAAAAAAAATATTTATATGGGAGTGTTCACTAGTGAAAGTATGATCCCTAGGCCTTGTTTCTTAACATTGAAACACCGTTTGCAACTAGATCTGTTACATGTTTACTTGCTTCAATCTTTATTTCAGTTTGCCTTTAGTTTTTTCACGCCATCAATCTATTTTCTAGCACCGTTGTCTTATATCCATACCACTTGTATTTCACTATCTCTTCGCCGAACTAGTGCACCTATACACCTGACAAGTGTATTGGATGTGTTGGGGACACAAGAGACTTCTTGTATCTTAATTGCAGGGTTGGTTGAGAGGGGATACCTTTGACCACTTCCTCCCTGAGTTCGATAAACCTTGAGTGACCCACTTAAGGGAAAACTTGCTGCTGTTCTACAAACCTCTGTACTTGAAGGCCCAACAACTGTCTACAAGAATAGAAGTGCGTAGACATCAGCAGCGTGGTGAGGGTAATGATGTGGTCAGGTGGTCATTAGAGGCCTCCGGCTTTTTCTCTACCGATTCCCTATACCATCATCTGTGTAGGGGCAGCGCCCTGGGGAGTTTCAAGGAGGTGGGAGGATGAAAACGTCACTAAAAATCAAGATCTTCTACTGGCAACTCATTAGAGGTCGTCTCCCCTCGAGTAACAATCTTGCGAAAAGAAGAGGCCCATCGGACCGGGCGTGCTTCTTATGTGGGGAATGGGAGGATGCCAACCATATTTTCTTCTCCTGCCATCTTGCGAAGTTCATGTGGGCCAGTGTTAGGGAAACGCTGGCGTGCACGTGGAACCCAACAGGGATTGGGGACTTCATGGTCACCTTACAAAGACTGACGGGTAGACTGGGTAGGGTGGCGTGGGTTTGCTTCGCGACCCTGTGTTGGTCTTTGTGAATCGTTAGAAATAAAATGATCGAACATGTGTTCCCATCTAAACCAGCTGATTGCATTTGCAAAATAACTATTTTTCTGCGAAGCTGGAAGATCCTCAACGGACCGAGAGACAGAAGAGCTTTAGAGTGGGCTGTAGCAGGGCTATTTTTTAAATAATACGTTTTTTAATTAATTTCAGGAATAGTACACGAGTCTGGGTAATCTCAAATCTAACACGACGTCGTCATTTGAAAAAACGAGTAGGCGCGGTCAGCTTTTGAAATAACGATCAAGAGCTGTCAGCTTTTGAAATAACGACCAGGAGCTGCCGGGGCCCACCTAGCCGGGCTGTCGACCGACAGCAGCGGAGCATGCTGTCGTCGGCTTTTCAATCAACGACCGATGCGGTCAGCTTTTCAATCAACGACGGCCCGCCTTTTAATACTCGCGCGACGCTGCCCCGCATGCCTTCTTCTCCCTCTCCCTCGACCGCGCGCGAGCTCGCTCTGAGCAATCTGCCTGAAATCGGCTTTTGAAAAGCCGACTTGGCTCATCGGCCTTTGAATAGCCGACGGTCGGCCTGACACCGTCCGACGTCGCCCGACAGGGTGGTCGGCTTTTCAAATAATGAATTGGGCCTATCGGTTTTTAAATTAACGACGTCGCGCTAGATTCCGTAATCCCTCGGATTACGTATTATTCGTAGAATTTATTAAATAAAACGTATTATTTAAAAAGAATTAGCCTGTAGCAGAGCTAAGAATATTGGATGCTGCGCTTAGGGAGTAGCCTGAAGGCCGATGCTATCCTGGGTGCGGTGGACGTGGCTTGTCTTTTTGCCTCTATATGTTAGCTGTGGGTATGTTTGTTGGGGTGTTGTTTGAGTTTTTTTGAACTTGTTGGCTGTGTGGATGTTTGTTTTATCTATACTTTTTTATAAAGTAAAATTTTACTAACTATAATTAGTGTTAGTCTATCTGAACATGCAAACTATCTATATCATCCACTTTATTAGCCAATGTAATGTCCATGTCATCCCATTAGTATTCATTAATAATATTATATTTTTTCATACAAGCTAGCCACGTCACTTAATTTTTATCCAATCGTCCACGTCACCAATTTATATATAAGAATTTTATCTCCATAAATTTAGCATCTCGGGACAATTACAAGTTTTATGTGTATTATAAGATGTTTTAGCTTTGTGAAGAAAGTGTATCAAGACTATTTTAGTGTCTAGGTTCACTACAAACCTAGATGAATCTAGACACTAAAAGAGGTCTAGATACATTTTATTCACAAAGTTAAAACATCTTATATTTTAAAACGGAGGGAGTATAATAAAGTTAGGCTTGTGCCTTAGCCTTATTATGTTTAAAAAAAAAAACACTCCCTAGTGCCCACGGACCGACCGATTCAGACATTCCGCCTACCTTATACGGGTTTCACGGATAGGTCGCGATAGGAGCATCTCCTCCCACGGTCGCAGACGCAGCCAGTAAAAGATCGCCGCCGCCGCCCAATGCCTGGCCGCCAGCCGGGGTTCCCTGCTCGTGGCTGCCATGCGCCCATTCCCTTTGACGCGAACTCTCGCCCATTCCCCTTTGACGCGAACTCTTTGCGGATTCCGCCCACGCCACCTCGGCCTCGGTGCCCATCCCATCGCCGCCCGTGGAGCAAAATGTCAAGCGCTGCGGCAGAACACGCGACGGTGGAGCCGTGGAGGGGGGTCTTCACTGATGACCCTTTAAGTTTGTTTTTTGGGGTCTTCATTGTTAACGTGATACTACTGTACTTTGGAAGTATTTAGACAGGCTTATTCATTTTTCAGTGATCATTACTGTACAAATTAGTGCATTATTAAGTCAGAACCGTATCATTAAGAGCTAGTTAGCTGACCCATGTTGGTTAGCCACATAACAGTTCACATAAGTTTGAAGACCTCAAAATGTGCATGCTCACTCCTTATTTCTGATCTGAAACCGGAAAATACTAAGGTTATTGTGCTCGAATGCTTACCGGCTATTTTTTGCATTTGATTATATTTTGATCAGTGTAGTAACAGGTCCTAGTTATCATAGAAGATTATAATTCGGTATAACTAGCTTGGTAGAGATTCAATGGTAATAATCTATGGTGGTGTTGATGCTTATCTGTGGAAAAATGAGCTATTATCAGTTTCGGGCCTGTCGCTGCAAACCTGATACTTTGCAAATGCTTAAATAGCAGTAACTTAATTAGTTAGCATGTGTTTACGCCTGTCTGAAGTGGTGTTTTACAGGACTTATTTAAGCTTCCCTCCTCAAGATGTTTGGTCCACTTGGCAGATTAAGTGATTTGCTAACCAATCTGATAGCAATATAGCATCACATGGTAAAATTTAAGGCGCGAAATCATCACGTATTCACAGGGAAATGCCTAACTTATGTGGAAATCGATCATCTCACTTTCAGGATATTACCCAAGTCACTTCTAGCACAGCTGTCCAGAGTGTAGTGCAATAGAACGAGAACATGTTTTTTTTCATGTTCCACTGTAATTATTTATTTTAGTACTCTAATTAATAGGCAATGTCCTACTAGTTGCTCGAAAAAATGAAACACGCATTGTTCATACCCTATTCCACACGTACATGCTTGTGATTTCCCAAAGTTGTTTGTGGCTATTATATGAACCATACCATACACATGAATTTGTATCTCTGTGATAAAAATGTGCAGGATCACTCCTTATTTCCAATCTGAAAGCAGAATGTGGATTATAACTTGGTATAACCAGCTTGGTAGAGGTCAATAAGCTATTGTGGCTTTATGTGGCTGCTTAACTGATACTATACAATTGGGAAACTTATTGCCCATATCTAGTTGGGAAAATTGGTTATTTACCCAAAAGTTTTTCTGCCTTGGATTATGTACCCGGAGTTGAGTGTACCTTGGTATAATACCCAATAGGGACTTGAAAGTAAAAAATAATTATAGCAGGCACCGATTAGAGCTGGCCATGAATCGTTCCATAGGTCATCTTCATCCTAGATCGGAATCTCATCAGTTCAAAAAACAAATCAGAATCTCATCGACCAGTTCACATGTAGGCCTGCGCCTCCAACCGTCGCTGGTAAGATCAACCACCACAGATCTTTCAAAAAAAAAAGATCAACCACCACAGTACTGACCGGTGAGGAACCCCTTCATCAGCATTGTCTGCTCGTGGTTGTCGTTGTTGCCTCCGGCCACCGGCTGGCGTAAGTCCATCTATCCATCTTACTTCTGTCGGCTGGCACCTCAAAAGGTTCATGGATGTTTGCCCGGACAAGTGAGTCGGCACTTGAATAGTAGTGCTTTAGCCTGAGACTAATCGATGGAAGTAGTTTTTGATGCTAGAGATATTCTTGCTTGTACGGACCACAGAGAGATGAGCTATTGTACGGGGCGACTCCAAACAACTATTATAACAGAGGGCAAAGTAGTTGTTTCCATGAGCAATTACACGATACATTTTTTGGTTTACAGAAAACCCCTTCTGGGTAGATTATAAACACAATTAATCATCTTTATGGGTATTTTACCAAGGTACATTCAACTTTGGGTATATAATCCAAGGTCATTGAACTTTTGGGTAAATAACCAATTTTCCCCTAGCGCTAATGAATTATACTATTGCCTGATTGCACTTGGGCAGAGCCCACCCGACTATTTGGACACTGTATTTCCTATCCTTGTTGGAGGATTTAGCCTAAGTTACAATTTATGATCTAGTTATGAGATTTAGAGTTCTTTCAAACGTGCTATGGGCGTAATTACCTGCATTAGTTACTGTCTATAACATGTTCTTCACGTTGGATCTTTCGTACTTCCCATCGCTGTTATGATTGTAGTTTGCAACAAGGTGATAGGATGTTTAGACCACAGACTTATCACTGATTTACTAGAATGGAAATCTAATGTAAGAATGTGATTACTTAATATTCGGATGTGCTAAAGCAATGTGTCTCGAGACAAAATAGATGACATGACTGCCACTTCTGTAACAGCGTTACGGTCACGCCTGAATCTCCCCCTTTGAATTGATTGATGTATACTTTCTATTTCAGTTATGGGTATGGACAGCATTTTCGATACATGTGTGTCTACAGTTCCATTCATGGTTGTCTTTCTTGAGATTAGAATGTGGCAATTACGGCTGTCTGATGCATAGGCTTTCGCAGCATCACCTTTCTCTGCATACCCGTTTGCCACGATGGTCCAACTGGTTGAAGGAGGCGTCTTCCTCTTCTTCAAGAAGTCATCCAGCAGAGCCTCGGCCTTGTCTACCATGCCCTTTTGCCGGTATCCGGTGAGCAAGACATTTGGGACATGGAAGTCGAACACGTTGTCACTCGACTCCCACTCTTTCAATAAGGCCTCGGCTTCTTCGATTTCATCAAGCTTCACAAGCATTGTAGTGTAGTCCTTATTAATATGCCTCTTGCAGTTTGACATTTGGAGCCCCCAGAGCCACTTCACCTCTGACTTGTCCCCCAGCTGGCCGTAGAGGGACATGAGGTGGTTATATAGGTATCTGAATCTTTTGTGTCAATTTTTCCTTCAGCTTTCCTCAAGGCAGAGATTGCCTTGTCCCTAAGGTTGCCCTTAATGTAGTTGCTCGGCCAACGGCATAGGTGTTCCAGTCAACAACAATTTGAGGTTCACACTCCATATCTTCCAGGGTTTTCTCCATCCCTAAAATATCTGCCCGCGTGCCATAAGAGTTTATGCATACTCTGTAGCTGAAGTTGTCAGGCATGATACCATTGCTTTTCATCTCTGAAGGGACCTTCTCGTGCTGTCCTATGTTAGTATACAGGCCCATGAGGTTATTGTAGGGGATACTGCTGAACACAAAACTGAGCTCTTTCATCTTCTGAAAATGGGTCAAGGATTCGTCAACTAGGCGTTCTCGTGGGTAGAAGTTTAGGAGTGCACCATAGGGTTTCTCCGTCTTATCTCTATCAGGCAGTTTATTGGAGTAGGCTTCTACTGATCCGACTCCATGGACCTGACCGATCAAATCCAGGTGAACAGCATAATCCTTGGGCAAAAATTTGACATGACCCTTAGCACTCATCCACTTGGAGAGCTGTGCAAAGTAAAGGTTCATTCAATAGCAAATAAAAATCCACACAATTACTGGCACGAAAAATAGGATTAATTTTCCGTAATACTTCAAAGTGTTCAATGGTCTACATGCTGCAAACCCCGGTCAGCATGGTTTGCGTTAACTCTGAAGGCAAAAGAAGATGCAGCTTGATCTGCACGAAAGTACTTTTTAACTACATACCAGATTGAGTAAACAAAAATTACGGAGTAGGTTAAACTCTTTGTTTTACGAGTCTGTCACACAAGCCAAATGAAAGAAACTGAAGAAGCCATTTCCCTTCTTTATGCACCGTGTTTAGTACTCAGGTCATCTAATGGCATACAGTCATAGAGCTCTTTTACAGTACCCTTAAATTAATCTCAACCATCCATTCTTGCAGATCTGACGGGTAGAATTGATTTATGCTCCTACACTGGTGTTTCAGAGTACTAAGACAAAATTTGAGCTGGTACAGGAATTTATTGCAAAGGCAATAACTCCGCCTGGTCTAGGGGAGATTATGGACATGATGCCAGTTGCAGATCCCGATGCAGTTCATGCTGTTCGCACCTTTATTAAGAAGTAGCTCGCCTTTCAACTCAAAGATGACCTTCTTGCAGCTGTAAGTGACATCAGGCAACCACTAAAATTGTAGCATCGTGCTTTATATTAGTAACTTTATGGGAATTCAATTACCATTATTATATTGAGTTTGAGTTTAGACTATATGGTTCAATAAACCACTATGATCGGGGGGGGGGGGGGGGGGGGGGGGCTTATTTTGGCAGTTGATAAAAAACACTGACTGAACTGGTTATATTTACAATGCCCCCAGATAAGTATTGTTGGATTGCCTTTTGTCTTGTCTTACTTACCAGTGGGTGTTACACTTTCCTGTCACTATCCACCCCCCCCCCCCCCCCCCCCCATTTTGGTACCACATTGATTCTTACTTGTTTTTTACCATCTTAGGTAACAAGCAACAGGAGTTCTGAACTTGCATTGAATGAATACAACTCTGCTGCTAACATGACCGAGCAGTTTGCTGCCTTAGCAGCATTATCTCAAAACCCAGGTCAAGTTCTGGATGATGCCCTTTTGGACTTCTATAACAAGTGGCAGCATGACTATTTGCTTATTTTGGCAAATATGTCTTTCACTTGTGCTTTATGTCCATCGCATGTAACTCTTGTTTTTGGTTGCTATTATCTCAACCAAAAGTTGTTTGATCAATAGTTTTCTTTTCTAACATGACTGTGATTAACAACATTTTTCTGTCCATTCATTCATTCATTGCAGTCTGCAATCCAGCTAGAAGATGATGCCCTGCTGAACCTGTGCCTGCGAGCAACAATCGCGATTATTGGGCGGGCAAGGGCTGCTATAGTTCTCCAGAACTTGGCGATATAGGAAGAGGAGAACTACTACTGAGCCTGTGGGGGTTCGTCTAATGAAACCTGTTGAAACGCGTCGCACATCCACACTTTAGCCCTTGCTAGAGATCTGGAACTTGTTTGTTTCTGTAAGACTCGGTTTCCAGAACAAGTTGATAGCCCTTGGTAGAGAGAGAGACTTATGTCTGTGCTTCTTGTTGGCTCCATGCATATGCATGGAACTAAGTCCTGATCTTAATATCTCCTACTGTTGTTATGCTTTCTTGAGAATGGTTAGCTCCATGAACTTTCAGCCGTGTTTTTGGGTGTCCTAGTGTTGTCAGAATTGTGTGCTCCTGTGTATGATGATGCAACATCAGTGCATCACTATATATGTATCTGAATTCTGTTTCATTCCGATGCAAGTGCTGCAAATGCTGGTGTCTACGTAATTAAGATGAGCAGGGCGTGATTGCCATGCTTATGTACTACTCCCTCCGTTTCAAAATATAAGATGTTTTAGCTTTGTGAAGCAAATGTATCTAGCCTTCTTTTAGTATATAGGTTCACTCATATTTAGAATGAATCTACACACTAAAAGAAGTCTAGATACATTTTCTTCACAAATCTAAAACATCTTATATTTTGAAACGGAGGGAGTACTACTATAAGACTATTAGGTGTGGACTGGCCCGAGTGGCGATTTACCTACATTTGTCCATGTAGTTTTGATGAATGTTCGAGGGTGGCCTGAACATGGAGCACATAATTGATCCTCTGAGCACAGGCATCAGGGTCGATTTTTTTTTCAGCGGCGATTAGGTAGACTGCACCCACAACAGTGCGTCAGGTGCAAAAAAATGTACGCATCAACAGGCTGCTGCTCTTTCTACAATGGCCGAACGTGCCTCGTGGTTGTGGGCAGGCCAGGCCTGGTGGGCATATAACCTCTCCTCTTTCTGCTTCGTCTCTCTCTTTGCTTCTCTCTCTCCTCTCTCGGGCGCAACCGTGGGGGGCGTAGGCGGAAGCGACGGTGTGTAGTGTCGCCGTTCCGGTGGAGGGGTCTGGTGCGTCACAGATGAGATATACATCAGCGTCACGAGTGCAATCGGGCGGTGATTTCTAGGGAGATCCCGCTCGTCCTGATCTCTGGTGGAGGTCCATTCCCGATGGCGTTTTTGGCACATTTCGACCACCGCAAGGGCATACGCGACATGCGCACTGGTATGTACTCCATGATTTCAGTCCGCGTCGTGTTCGATGCATCAATTGCGCCTCCATCCATGTTCCCTCTATGTGTGTTTTCACGCGATGTGTTGGGCGCGCTCGGGGTTGGAGCGGCACCAAAGATCTCCGCACAACGCCTTTGAGCGCATATATGCAACGGCCAGCGGGGTGGTTTGTTAACGGTTAATGATGCACACATATGTTGGTACTCATGAAGGAAGGGGAATATGGAAGGGATGTTGATGACATGGGTTTTTGCGTATCAATACCAGACGAATATGCAATCTAACAAATGGGACACATGCTCGTGATGTTGATTTTAGTGAATTAGTTGCTTTAAAAAAAAGTCCAACACAAACATATTTGTTGTATATATGGCACTACTAGTTTCTAGAAGAAGTTGCAAAATTAGGCCTATCTTAGAAGTTGCTCAACCACTGCACACACATTTGTCCATGTGCGTTTTGACTGCCTTTTTTGTAGTTGCTTATCTGACATAGGTAGTTTCTCAACACAACCTGTTGTTGCCTATATGGCACTAGAAGTTGTTCAGAATATCATTGCGTATATGTAGTTTCTTTTCTGTTATTGATAGTTTCTCAACACGAACATGTTTGTTTCCTATATAGAACTAGAAGTTGCGCTGTTTTTTCCATGCCATATTTTCCCTTTTGTAGTTGCTTTTCTATCACATGAAGTTGCTCAACCCAACCTGTTTTTTGCCTATATGACACTAGAAGTTGCTCAGAATATCATTGCACAGATTTTTGTGTGTCCTTGTCTCCTATGTAGTTGTTTTTTCTGTCATTGATAGTTTCTCAACATGAACCTATTTGTTTCCTATATGAAACTGGAAGTTGCACGGTTTTTTTCATGTCGTTTTATCCTTTTTATCTGTCACATGAAGTTGCTCAACCCAACTTGTTTGTTGCCTATATGACACTAGAAATTGCTAGTAGAAGTTTGATCAAAGTATGCGCATTAGGCTCCTGCACAGCTGCTCCTCTATTATAGGTAGTTGCTCAACCCAACATTTTACTGCCTATATGGAACTATAAGTTGCTACTAGAAGTTTGATCAAAGTATATTTTAAGTTTAGTTTTTTGTGCAATACTGAATGAGGTGTTCATGATGGATGGGTCTAACCCCCCAGCAGGTGGGGCCTCATCTTCCAAGAATCAGCAACATAAGGTTCTGGCTAAACGTGGTCCTGCTTTAGGGAAAAGGTCTAAACAAGCAATTGCAGAGAAACCTGGCGGTGATATGGTTGATAAGGGGGAGAATCCTAAACATAAGGGAAAGGTTGCAGCCACCAAGAAAACGGACAACTCTGATATAATTTCTTCTGTGCTACCACATAATACCCATCAGAAATCCAATTACTCATCCCCTTTTCGGGTATTCTCATCAGCAAATGCAACATTTTCCTTTCATAAAATGTTTATGTCATAGTTGCTTATCGTAGACTTTCTCTTTGTTGTTGTTTGTACCATTGTTCTGACTATAATTTGTTTTTATAGTTGCATAATTTGTTCACTTTAGGTAACTAGAATATGGAACTAGAAGTTGCTAGTAGGAATTAAGCATATTTTTTTCTTGTGGTTTTGTCTCCTATGTAGTTGCTTCTCTATCATTGATAGTTGCTCAATAAAACCTATTTATTGCCTATATGGAACTAGATGTTTCTAGTAGAAGTTTTGATCAAAGTATGTGCATATAGGCTCCTCTGTAGTTGCTTCTCTATAATAGGTAGTTGCTCGATCCAACATATATTGTTGCCTATATGGAACTATAAATTGCTAGTGAAAGTTTGGAGCAACTACATATTTGTTGCCCATATGGAACTATATCGTACTTCTACACTTTTGTAGTTTCTTTTACCTGTACCCCTTGAAGTGTGTTTTGTTCTCATCTACATTGGTTTTTCCCTGGGCTAATACATTGTTTTTCCCTGCTTAAATTGTAGCTTCAGGAAATAAGAAATAGGGCACCGCCATCGCGTTTTTCACACTAAACAATAGTTTGACAAGCCCACAAAAGATTGCACTGATTGATTAGAATTTTGGTGGCCTATTGAACACTGGCGCATGTACCATGCCTCTTGACCTCAGCTAGTGGGTTATGAAGTGATATTGATCCCGATAGTTCAGAGTTAGTGATACCTGACCGTGGAAAGATACTGGTTGATGAAAATAGTGTGCACATGGTTTGGGGACTGCCGGACTCCGGTTTAAAAGTTTGCTATGAGATGAATCTTGATATCATTTGAGAAATCAATGAGTATTATGGTTTCCATGGAACAAATGCTCCTGACCAAATGGTGCATGATGATCAAGCAAATGGGCGGGACATCAGGCCCTAGGTTGTTTTGAGCTTGGTCTGTAGTGTCCTTCAATTGCTTACTCGCACCCATAACTGGTCTAAAAGTTAGACCATGTTTCTTCCATGATGTCTATGATGTAGAACTCCTCCCTAGACAAACATCTGCTAGTTTGTTGTTGACTAGATTAGAAACAAACATTCTGTATGCTGCTATGTTTTTCACCTGATGGTAAGTGTACATATATCACTAGACAAATGTAGTATGATTCTATGTAGTTGCTTTTCTGGAGTGACCCAGCATACCACTTCATGTTGTAGTACACAAGTTGTTGACATAACACTCATAGAACACCATTCTGCAAATGATTCCTAATGTTTTAGGACCATGATTACCTAATTTTCCTGAATAGAGTATAGCTATGGTTGGATGGATGCCACTGTGAAGCCTCCTAGTGGATGGTACATAGTGGTAACCTGCAATATATCTTGTTGTTGCCTTGTTTTTATTGGATTAAGTCAAGGATGCAAAGGCTAAGATTTGATTTTGTTCATGGATAAAGAACATATGTTGCTTGTGGCTTTTAATCATCCAATGATGATTTTACACCCCATTTGGGTGTAACTAAGGATATCATCAAATCCATAGATCATGTCTTAGTAAATAACAAGAACAGATACTAGACATGGTATTGGAGATAAGAAATCAAATACTGATGTTAATATTGATGCTTACTTGGCTTGATCCACTACTTCTAGCTATTTCCTGGGTTTGCTCCTCCTAATAGTGACTATTGGCTTGGTCTTGCCTTGCTGCTTCTTGTGAGTGGCTTATCCTTCTCCTCCCAGCCACTGGACTATCCTTGCTCTACTCTAACACCACCCTGTTCTTTAGGTGACCATGATTGGTGATTTGGTTGGTTGGTTCTATAGTGGATCTGGTGAGTACCAGCGATAGAACTAGTGGTGGTGCACTTGTTGTTATTGGTGGTGTGGTAAGTGTTCAACAGAGAGCTTCTCTCTACTGCTCCGGTTATTATCCCTCTCTTGCAACATCCCTATGATGACAGCACACACACATCATGTGTGTGTAAGCTATTTGCTTGCTTGCTGTGATATTATGGATCAGATCAAGTTAAAATATCTTGATTCTACTTTCTTACTTCCACTCTCTCTGGTGAAACTTTCCCCTTTATCTATTGTCAATGAGGTTGTACTTAGACAATCATTTGAATAAGAACAGATATTGCTTATTGGTGAAACTTTCCCCTTTCTTTTATACTTTTCTCAGTGATGTACCTAAACAGTTCACTTCATTGTTATAACTAAGAGCAAAAACCACTAACATTAACCTTTATTTTTCCTTTTTTATCTTTGTTTGCTTGCAGGTACATATTATTATAAGTGAGGATGAGAAGATACAAGACTTAGTTTAGGAAAAGTAGTTTAGGCTTTGTTTTTATTATTTTGTAATTTTCTTTTGTTCATTTCTATAAACAATGTAATATATATGAATATTCAATAAAGCATTACTTTTATTTATTTGTACTTATTACTTTTGTAATAAATTCTTATTTGTTTGTATCCTTGTATATCTTTGTATTATATTGGATAATAAAGGAATAAAGATTTCTATTCACTCTTATTTATTTGAATTACTTTAATTAAATTACTCAGATGTTATTTTAATAAACTCAACTCTTAAATACTTATAATTTGAATTATTTCAAAAGTCAATTTAAAATTCAAATGTTAATTTAAACTAACTTTCCAAAATAGTAAAACTTGCATATAGATCATGTCAGAATTTATAGTTTTCACCAGGATGAGTTAAACCCTAACTCATAGAAGTGAAAGAAACCGTGATCACTCTAGTGTTTTAATTTGTGAAATATTTACCCCAAATTTATAGATGAATGCATGCACATGCACATATTCCTTTTTCTACCCTTCGTTTGCTCCTAAACGCTGGGATGTTATATTTTTTTGTCACATGAAATTGCTCAATCCAACCTGTTTGTTGCCAATATGGAACTAGAAGTTCAAAACCAGACCCATCTCATATTTTTTGAGAGTTTTGCTACTATAACTTGTTTGTCTTCGATGTAGATTTTTTAAGAAGGAATCACCTATATGGCTCCCTTCACCCCCACCACCACCTCCACCCTTCACGCTCGCAATCTCCCTGATCTCTCCAGCCACCTCAACCAACATCTTCTCCTGTTCAAGGTGATATATTTTTCTCTTCCTCCCTCCCTTGCCTGATGGCACCTTCTTCGAAAGAGTGGAAGGTTGTTTTCTCCTTGTTGGATAATGGTCTTTTTGATTCTCAGAAAGGTGCATTTGTTACCTAGCCTGATAATTCCTGGATAATCTTGAGGAATGCTAGTGGCTTTCCTGTGGCTGGAAGATTGCAGGATTGAAAGAGTGGAAGATTGGCTGGTAGATTGCAGGATGATAATTAAATTTCCATGTTGAAGAATGATGATCAGGATGAAATTACAGACCATGATGGTAAGGCTAGTATTCTCTGGAATACGTTTAAAGACATAATGGGCAATTATGAATCTCTAGAAATGAAGTTTAACCTTTTTGATCTCTATGGAGATGGAATGAGCACATAAATGAGTCAGACTTGGGAAGTTCCATTTTCCGAAGAGGAAATTGAGGGAGTAACAAAAGAGTTACCTAATGAGAAGTCACCTGGTCAAGATGGTTTTAATAATGAATTTATCAAAAACTGTTGGCCCATCATTGGCAATGATGTCAAGGCCTTGATTTTTGACTTATACAAAGGGAATATATCCTTTTAAAGCATCAATTCGTCATACATTACTCTTATCCCTAAGGTGGACTGCCCAACTATTTCTGCAAACTTTATACCTATCTCTTTGCTCAACAATGTGTTGAAAATTCTCACAAAATTACTAGCAAATAGACTGCATAAGATCATTCTGAAGCTTGTTCACAAAAATAAGTATGGATTCCTTAAAGATAGATCAATTCAGGATTTCTTGGGATGGGCTTTTGAATACCTGCTCCAATGCCATAAAACAAAAGAGGAAATGATAGTTTTACAACTAGACTTTGAAAAAACATTTGATAAAATAGAGCACAATGAAATAATAGCAATCTTGAAAGCAAGAGGTTTTGGTGAAAGATGGTTAACCTGGATAACACTTATATTAAGCTCTGGCACTTCCTCTATCATGTTGAATGGGGTTCCTAGAAAGAAATTCTACTGTAAAAGGGGTGCCAAACAAGGAGATCCAGTACCCCCTCTGTTATTTGTGCTAGCTGCTAATCTACTTCAATCAATCTTGAATAAAGCTATGAATCAGGGAATTATCACCCCTCCTCTCAACTTCCCTGCATGCCTAGATTTCCCTGTCATCCAATATGGCGATGATACTCTTGTGGTTAGGAATGCTGATTCAAAACAACTTCTCTGTCTCAAAGCACTATTGCAAACATTTGCCTTGTCAACTGGTCTGAAAGTGAACTATCACAAATCAAGTATGGTCCCTGTAAATATTTCAGAGGAAAGACTAAACCATTTTTCCAGAACTATTTAGTGCCAAAAAGGATCTTTCCCTTTCACTTAGGTCTCCCAATGGGAATTACTAAACCAACCTTGGAACATTTTTCCTAATGACCCAGAGAGTGGAAAGAAGGTTGTGTGGTATTGCTAATTTTCTTAATTATGGTGGAAAACTCAAAATGGTTAAAGCGGTTTTGTCATATCTTCCCATTTTCTACATGTGTTGCCTTGAGATCCCTGTCACCATTAAAGAACATGTGATTAAGTGTATGAGGCACTGTCTTTGGAGAAAGAAAACATATGATGTCCAAGCTCCAGGATCTACTTTAGTAGCATGGGAAAAGTTCTGCAAACCAAAAGAACAAGGGGGGACTTGGTGTCCTAAACTTGGATGTTCAAAACAAGGCTCTGTTACTCAAGAATTTACAGAATTTATACAACAAGCATGATGTGCCATGGTAAAACTAGTATGGAGCACTTACTACAGCAATGGAACTATGCCTGACAATCACTATGAAGGGTCCTTTTGGTGGAAAGATCATATTAAGTTAATTGATTTATATAAGGGGATGGTAAGGTGTAAGCCAAATGATGGAAAAATCTGGTTTATTCTGGACTGATTTATGGAGCCATTCTTGTCTACATCACCAATTACCTCATCTGGTGTCCTATGCAAAAAAGACTAACAATTCAATTCATGAGGTGTTGCTGAATTCCTTGAGGAACTATTCCACCTCCCTTTATCTCAGCAAGTTTATGAGGAATTTCAAAAAGTAGAGGATGTTTGCCAACAATTTTCGACAAATGGTCAGAATGATACAGTGGTTGAATGGTCTTACATCTAGGGAAATAACACATTCTCCTCACATAAGGCTTATAAAGTAATGATGGGCCATCAAATTGTTGCACCACATTTTGCTTGGCTTTGGAAATCTTCCTGTCAGACAAAACACAAGTTCTTCTTCTAGATTTTGTTGCAAGACAGGTTAAATACAAGAAATATACTGGGAATAAAAACATGCACTTACCATCTCATTTATGTGCAACACTTCAATGTGATCATGAGGAAACTCTTCATCACATGTTCTGGGAATGCCCTTTTGCGAAACAATGTTGGGATTTCATTTGTCCACAGAGACAAAGAAACCTTTCTATCTTAGAGGCTTACTCTGACATCAAAGAAAAACCACATCTCCCATTTTCCATGGAGATCATGATTCTAGCCTCTTGGAGCATCTGGATTGTGAGAAATAATAATATTTTTGAGAATCAGAGACCTACTTTCTCAACTTCGAAAGCAATCTTCTCTCAAGGGTTGAGGATGGTTAGTTTCACGATTAAAAAGAAGCATGTTGAAATGTTCAAAGAATGGCTGCAATCATAGACATAGTTTCTTTTCTGTTTTTGTTTTTGTAAAATACCTTGTACACTTTGTAAATATTACTATGCAAAATAAATAAAAATTGCAGTGCGATGCTCTCCCACTGTTTCTCCTCAAAAAATATAGTTTTTTCTGTCATACTAAGTTTCTCAACCCAACCTGCTCGTTGCCTATATGGAACTAGAAGTTCAAAATTAGATCCATCTAAGATTTTTTTTGCTCAACCACTACACACCTTTTTAAAATGTGCATTTGTATCATGTGTAGTTGTTTCTTTTTCAAATGTTGTTGCTCAAACCAACCTATTTTGTTGCCTATATGGAACCTGTAATTGCTCAAACCAACCTATTTGTTTCCTATATGGAACCTATAATTGCTAGTACTAATTTGCAAAAGTTGGCCCATTGTCACATTTTCTCTCAACACATATTGTAAATGCACTTGCCTTCCTGCAATCCATAAATATGTTCACATTTAATTCCTTTTCTTGTCTTCTCCCTTGAAACAACTATTGTACCTAGATTCTCTCTAGAAGTTGATGATATGATAAGTGATGCAACCCTCGAGTAGATGCTTGCGATAGTGCCTTAATAAGTAAGGTCAAGAAGAAAGACATGATCAAACTAGGGTTTTGGCAAACTGCAAGTAAGCGTGATACACTTGTTTTTATTCATTTCCCCTCTTTTACCTCATGCCTACTTCCGTAACACTTAAATGAACTTACTCGCATACTAAAAATAGCTCAAGGAGAAATACAGAGACACACAACACGAAGGACTTTTCAGCGGACTGCTAAAGGTTGAACAGTTCATGACCTAAAATTTACCGTCAAATTACGACCAATGTGTGAGTACCACCTCAATTTTTAACCAGTCCATATGTTTTGTAGTTGCTTATTGCACACTTCTAGGTGCCTTTTTCTGCACTTTATAATTGGCTTTATTGCACACTTTTTTTGTAATTGCCTTCTGCGCTTATACCATTTGCTTTTCTGTATACATATATTTTCTTCCTGCATAGCTGTAGTTGCTTCCTGCACATAATTGCATCATTTAACCTTGTTTTTTGTACACTGGATCCACTAGACTTTCTAGTTGCTTCCCAGCACTTCAAGTTGGCTTTTATTGCATCTTACTTATTTTAAAAAACTTGCATAGAAAAATGAAACTGTCTGCCTTGGTGTACCGTGCTCAGATTTTGAAGAGGCCATAGCAAATTTTGTCAGTGGCATTGGCAAACTAGAAGAAAGTGTTGTATAGTATAATGTTCAACAAAGACCTACATGAAAAGGCAAAGAAATAAGAAACAAGATGAAGAGCCAGTGCTGCCTGATGAGGACTCTAAGAATTATGATGAGGACAACAACATGCAAGTCTATGATTCTGTGTTAAGGACTACAATTTCTCAATTTTTCATTCTCTTAACTCCTTTTTTGTCATACCTTACTCTGTCCCCTTTTTTGTACATAGCAAATAATATGATGGTGATGATGAATCCAACTAGGGGACAAAGGATGACCATGAGTATGAGGATGGGGATGATAGAAGAACCAATGATGACGATGACGATGGCGGCGCTGGGAACATAGGATCTGGCAGTGGGGGAGCAAAGGAATATGGGCCAAGTGATGGTGACATGAGCATGGACAATGACTCACAAATCAGTTCTATGTTGATAATAAGGATACAAGGTCTAGTACAAGGACAAAGGGGAGGAAGAGGGCAGCTGAGGGGGTTGTTGATTAGAACAATGAGGAACTTGCAGACCAGGGAGACTGTTGCCAAGCAGACCAGGGAGGATGTTTCTCAGACCAAGGAAGAAGTTGCTAAGACCATGGAGGAAGTTGCTTAGACCAGGAAGAAAGTTGTTGAGACTAGGAAGTTCCTCAGTAGACCAGGAAGGAAGTTGCTCATACCATGCAGAAAGTTGTTGAGACTAGGGAGAAAGTTGCTCGACAAACCAGGGAGGAAGTTGCACATACTAGGGTTGAAGTTGGTCATACCATGCATAAAGTTGCTAAGACTAGGGAGAAAGTTGCCAAGAAGACCAGGGAGGAAGATACACATCAAACCATGGAGTAAGTTGCTCACAACAGGGACAAACTTGCTCATACCATGCAAAAATTTGCTATGCCCAGGGTGAAAGTTGCTCAACAAACCATAAAGGAAGTTGCACATCTAACCATGAAGGAAGTTAGCCAATCTGTCTAGCATCAAAGCTCAACCTACGTTGTCACGTATGTCAAGAAAGCTAAGTTTGTGGTCGCACATGCCAAATTGACTCTTCCTGCTGGCATCCCAATAATCTTTGATGATGGCACGGTTGAGAGGAGAACTTGGAATGTTGTTCTTGTTGGAGATATGCCCAAGAGGCAATAATAAAAGTGATTATTATTATATCTTTGTGTTTATGATGAATGTTTACATCCCATGCTATAATTGTATTATTAGGAAACACTAATACATGTGTGTTTTGTAAACATAAGAGAGTCCCTAGTAAGCCTCTTGTTGAACTAGCTTGTTGATTAATTGATGATCATGGTTTCCTGATCATGGACATTAGGATGTGATTAATAACAAGGTTATATCATTAGGAGAATGATGTGATGGACACACACACCCATAGTAAGCGTAGCATAAGATCAAGTCATTAAGTTCGTATTGCTGTAAGATTTTAAAAGGCATAGTAACCTAATCCTTCGACCATGAGGTTGTGTTAATCACCATCACCGGATGGGTACTTTGATGACATCAAACACCGCTTCGTAACTGGGTGGTCATAAAGGTGTCATAGGTATTCTGAAAGTATGTGTTGAAGCGCATAGACCAAGATTGGGATTTGTCCATCCATATGACGGATAGATATGCTCTGGGCCCTCTCGGTGGAATGTCATCTAGTTAGCTTGCAAGCATGTGACTAGGTCACAAGGGATGACATATCACGGAACGAGTAAAGAGTACTTATCAGTAACGAGGTAGAACTAGGTATGGAGATGCTGACGATCAAACCTCGGATAAGTATAGTATCGCGTGACAAAGGGAATTGGTTTCGTATGTAAGTGGTTCAATCGATCGCGAAGTCATCGTTGAGTATGTGGGAGCCATTATGGATCTCTAGGTCCCGCTGATGGTTATTGATAGGAGATGTGTCTCTGTCATGTCTGCATATTCACGAACCGTAGGGTGACACACTTAAGGTTCGAAGTTGTTTTAAGTAGATATGGAATATGCGTTGGAGACCGAATGTTGTTCGGAGTCTCAGATTGGATTCGGGACATCACGAGGAGATCCGGAATGGTCTGGAGAATAAGATTCATATATTGGGGATCATTTTCTGAGTTAGGAAATGTTCCGGAGTATTTGTATGAGGGTTCTAGAAGGTTTCAAAATGTTCCGGAATGTTTTGGAAGGTTTCTTGGAGTTTGCTTGAAAACCAAGGAAGGGATCAAGGAGTCCTGGTGGGTCAAGACTAGGAGTCGTGGGGGAGGAGGACTCCTCCCCCACTCCCCAATCCGCCGGCCCTAGAGGGAGGGGAGTCCTACAAGGACTCCCCCTCCCATGGCGCCTCACCCCCTTTAAATAGAGGGGCAGGGGCGCCCCCTCCACCCCCTGCTCCATAACTCCCAATCTCTGTCGTCTCTCTCCTCCTCCTTTCTTCTGCACAGGCATAGGCGAAGCCCTGCAGAATTCACTACTCCACCACCACCACCACGCCGTCGTGCTGCTGGGATTCCGTGGAGAAGATCTACTACCTCCGCTGCTCGCTGGAACGAGGAGAGTAAGGTCTACTTCGACTCCGCACGTGTGACCGACTGTGGAAGCGCTGCCGAAACGCGGCGCCGGAAGGATCGTCCACTTGACCGACTGTGGAAGCGCTGCCGGAACGCGACGCCGGAAGGATCGTCCACACGATCTTGAGATCGGCAAGTGATCGACTACATCAACCACGAGATCTAATCTCGTTAATGCTTTTGGATCTACGAGGGTTAGTTCCTATCTATCTCGTTGCACATGTCTAATAGATCAGATCTTGGCTTTTATCTAGATTAGATCTAGGTTTTGTTCATTCTTGCGGTAGAAATTTTTTGTTTTCCATGCTACGAACCCATCAGTTCTTGGTGCTCAGATGAGGTAATAACTTGCTCAAAACATGAAGGAAGTTGCTCAGACTAGGGAGGAAGTTGCTCAACCTAGGCAGGAAGTTGCTCCAACAAAGGATGATGTTACCAAGAGGAGTGGGTATCACAAATATGGAGAATTATCTTTGTTGGATTGTGTAAGATGGACATCGGGAAGAAGTTACCTAAAATTCGACGGCTCGAAGAACCTACGATTTTTGAATTCAACTCAAAAATGAGTTCAAGTCGATGTTGCAACAAGAGTTGGCTAAAGTAGATAATGCACACGACGAAGGTTTGGATTGGATCAAAGGTGTACACTGCAGTCTAGGAGCATATATGGATTATCTTGATTCAATTGTCACGGGAAATAAGAACACAATGCAATCTAGCTAGGGGAGCCCTTCAAAGTGAATGAACCACCAAAGTACTGTAACAAAATTCACAGAGAAGTCAAATGTAGATACACGACACGCAAGTACATTGCACAAACAAGCAACTTCAAGTTCCTCGTCCAACTTCAATACAGAAATAGGCAACTTCCACTTCACCTAAAGAAACTAGAGTGCATAGCCAGTCAGCTACACCTGATCATGGTACAATTTTAGTGAGCAAGGAGACAACTTCTATTGTACTGAAAGAAACTTCACATGTCTCACAACCAACCACATTTAGCCAGAACCAAGAAACTTCAGCTGCTCTTTAGCCAACTACTCTATAGAACTAAGCAACTATAGTACACCCATAGGCAACTACATGGGCGAATCAACCACCGAATAGCCCACCAATATCAAAAAAATGATAGAAAACAGAGTTTACTTCAGCCCACCAACTAGAGGAACTTGCCCACCACCATCACCCTAGAGGTAAAATAGCAAACAAGTGAGTAGGGGTGTGATGAGGCTCACCATATTAGTTTTGAGGTGAATTCAAAATGATAATTTGAAGTTTTAGGGAGGAATGTTATCTAGGGTTTTATTATCATGATACCCACTTAATCATGCTAGATTAAGTGACTCAAGGCTTCAATTGGATTCAAGGGGAACATGGGTAGATAGACCAAGTGATGTAGATCAACATGGTACATAATGTTGGTCTTGATCATGGTTGAGTGCTCCAAGAATTGATGCCAAACGTTGTTGAAAATAAGGGTGTCAAAACAGAATATCATCTTGTCTTCAAAACCATGAGGGTTTAAGAAGTACAAAGCTCCAATGGTAATAAGGGAAGTATGGGTTTGATAGACAAGTTTGAGTAGATCACAACCATGCCAAGAGTTTGTTAAAAAGGGTTGAGGTGGAGTTGGAAGCTTCTGCCAAAGTTGGTATGCTGATAAGGTTGGCAGAATCAGATTATTTTCTTGACTACAAAACCATGAAGGGTGAGTGGGTTCAAGAAGGGTTAAGTCAAGGGTGAGAGTGGGATTTGTAAGTACTCATGATGGTTTACAAGATGGTTCAGATACATTTTCAAAAATGCCCAAGGATTAATATAGGTAGAGACTCAAAGAGGTGATGTTGATAATAGTTTGAGACATAGTCAAATTTTGACTGATTTAGGGTTTTTGACTAGAGTAAGAGATGTAGTGGTCTGATGGGATGCAAGGTTCTAAACTCATCATTTAGTGAATGATGTTGAAGGTTAGGTTATGTAGAAGGGATCAATGGCTTGAGTTGGTCTACACTACCTTGGGAGCTATACAAGAGAGATGACTCAAAGGTGAATCTAATAAGGAAACAAATGATCACCTTAATGACTAGAGATCAAGTCAAGCTTGGTAATCTAGGTGAATGGGTTCCTAGATCCATAGCAAGTGTTGGGGATGGTGAGGCACATCACAGTGATAAGATAGGGTAGGCTCCTTGCTTAAGGATTTGATAGAGTGGTGATAACTTTAGGATTTACAAAGGGTGTAAGATATCAAGGAGGGAGGTAGTCTTTCTACTAGGGTTTTGCTGTTGTAGTCTTTCATAGGGTAAGAGGAGATATTATTGGGTTACTATTATCCTTATATTGATTTCCAAAAGTTGTTAAAGGTTCCTTGCTAAGGGGGAGGTGTTAAGGGCTTATCCAACTGAAGGATTTTGAGAAGGGATTAAATTCATACCACACATTGGAGTGGAGGGTGGACTGTTGGTTAAGGGGTTTACTCTAGGGTGAGATCCTAAGATAGCTCACACTAACTACTGAGTAAGCAAGTCAAACAACATATCAAGACAATTCATCTTAACAAGCAGATCAAGGCAATTCATTCCAATCATCTCAAGACTACTACTATGAGCATCATCAAGCTTGGCTTGAGGTAATAGAGAGGTTTTTTGAAAGGGGTTGAGTTTTGAAGAAGGTGAGAGTCCCTTGGTACTTCTACCAAGAGTGGAAATCAAAACATTTATAGAGGATCTTTGGAAAGACTAGAGGTAAGGTCATTTGGAAGTTCTGTCTTAAAAACATTAGGAGATGATATCATATAGATCTCCATAATTTTGTCAATAGAAGATACTAAAACATTTGGGGTTGCAAACTTATCTTCGATCATGTTTTGAATGCCAGAACATTTGAGAATATGTAAATTAAGCTAAGACATATCTTTTGTTAAATAGCTTTTGTCAATTGAGAGTGAGGTAGAGAAGTATCTTACTATTACTCAATCAGAAACATAAGCGCAAACAAGCAAACAACTATTTCACCACTAAGAGGGAAAACGTTTTTGTTCCCCCTAATTTTTGCTCTTTGGACACATAGTTAGGGTTATTGAAAATGGGATGTTACACCCGCATCGACGATGCCACTATCGCGAGCACGACCGACGGGTTTGCTTCAAGTCTTTGAGTGTGCTGCTACGACGATGATGTTAGCGGAGCTCCGACGATGGAGGTGATATCGGCAGGAGATTGAGGCCATGGGAGTTGCTACCATAGTGGAAGATGTTTTCTACCACGTGGTCGGAGAGTGCTACAACCGCGACAGTCGCCTGCTACGAGTTCGACTTGCCGGAGCTGAACGCCACTTCGCCGTAGGTGGCTGCCGTCCACGTCGGTTAGCTTGGTCGCTGACGCGCCCATGTCCCGCGCGTATCAGGACGTGGGGATTGCATGCTTTCTTTCTTCCGAGAGCACGGAGGCCCTTCTCTATGTACAGAGGGGTCCCAGGGAGACATGTGTCATTCGCTGGACTAGGACGATGGCAGACTCCCATTGTCCGGGAACATTTAGCACAGTGCATATAATATTATAAGACTTGCTAAACACAGTGATAGTAATTTTATGAGTCGCATCGGTTCATTTTGTTGAATTTATAGTGTAAGACTTGTTAAACACAAAGTTGTAATATTGTTTTTATTGAATTACAACGCTGCCCTATGAGAGCTAAGGAACCTCAAACCGTGGTAAACAGCCGGTGGGCTGAGTGAAGCTCACGGTGGATGGATCTTTCAAAACAGCTGATAGTAACACAGGAACTGGTATGATTCTGCGAGATGAGCATGGTTCAATTATTTTCTCAGGATGCGAATAAGCTTTTGAAGTGGAGTTGCACTCATGTCGTGAGGGTCTCCAATTGGCCCTCGCTCGTACTAATCTTCCGATCATCATCGATTCTGATTGCAGTCAGCTAGTCTCTGCTATTAATTCAAGTGTTTTAGATAGATCCAGACATCTTCATATCATATCTGAGATTAATTTTTTAGCTAGTCAAGAATAGACTTTGTAAGTTTGTAAAAGTGGACCGAGAATAGACTGCCTTGCGAGAACAAAGCATCCTAATGTTACTTGCTCGGTTTGGGTATCGTTCTAATTCGAATTAGAGGCGTCTGTAATCCCTGCTGTTTAATAAAGATCTTTTTACTTGAAAAAAAAAGTTGTGTAATTTTTCTCTAGCTCCGCCCCAATCTCCTCTCGCTGCCGTGCCGCACATCCCAGCGCCCGCCCAGCCGCGAAGCTTTATGACGGCTCTCTAATGCCTATAAATCCCTCCGATGCCCCCAAGCGAGCCACCCAGCATATCCCTTTCCTTCCACTGCAATTTGAATTGGCCGGCGTTGATGGCGACGACGCAAGACGAGATCGTCTCGGATGTGGTGCGGAACCTCCTCCGCCTCCGCCCGCCCCCTCCGTCGACTCTCTCGCTCGACCGCCCGGCCGTCCGCCTCCACGGCCCAGCCGCCAGCCACGTGGACTGGCAGACTCTCCCCGAGCTCGCCGTCGCTGAGATCTTCCGCCACCTTCCCGTCCTCGACCTCTTCCGCGTCGGCTACATCTTCACCCCTCTCTGGCGCGAGATCTGGCGCAGGGATCCTCTCTTTCTACATGACAAGCAGTTCTCCTTGGCGAACTTCAAGGTCGCTCACGCCCTCACCTGCGTGCTTGAGTCGTACGTCGACAGCATTGAGGATGAAGCGGTCGACGGCGTTCTTCCGCTTCGCAGGCGCGTCGAGTCCACGCCCTTCCGCCCCGGCCACGCCTCACGCTGGTGCGCGGCGCTCAAGAGGGGGCGCGCAATCGAGGTCGTCATCTTCAACCGTGCCTTCCATGGCCAGAGCCAGCCAGCGACGCTCGTCCGCCTCCCCCCTGCTCCACACTCCATATCCTCCACCTGGGCTTCTTCACCGTCGAGGCCGGCGAGCTCGACGCGCTCACCGAAGTCACCGACCTCGGCCTCCATGGCTGCGCGTGCCGCCCCGGCGTCGTCGAGGGGATCATCGCCTCGTGCAGGGACCTACATGAGCTCTACATCCACTACGGCGCGCTCTACGAATCCATCGCCGTCAGAGCGGCCCACGCCCTCAGAACCGTTTCCTTCCTCAAGACCTGGTGCCTCAGCCTCACCGTGGATGATGTCCCCGCCCTGGTAGAGTTGGTTCCCGGCAACACGCCCGTGCTCAGCATCAGCGGCGCACCGAGTCTGAGAAACCTGACGCGCCTCAGCCTCCCAAGCACCACACTCGAGATCGGCAGCACTGAAATCGCGGTACGTACTACAGACACAGTACTGATCATGAACTGTAGAGCAGATACATGGCTTGATTCAGGATACCAACTGAAAACGTCAATTGCAGGTTGGCATGCAGGCGAAGCAGCAGCCGCGGATGCTGTCTGTCGAATCGCTCTGGCTGGCAGTTGACTACACGGCGCTCGGCGCCATGGTGTCACGCATGGTGCACCTGATGTTACGGAGCTTCCCGTTCGTGACACATCTCACTATCGAGGTATGTATGTTGCGCATTGACCATGAACGTGGCAACAAATCGATTTGATGCTTTGCACATTGACTGACCACGATGTGCACACACAGCGGAGGGATACGGTGCCACATGAGGAAGGCCTGGCCTCCCAGGATGACGGCGACAAGCTCGACGACAGCTTCAAGGGCGTGGCCAAGCGCCTGTCCAAGCTCACGCTCTACGATTTCCGGGCCGGCAAGGCCGAGCTCGCGCTCGTCAAGAACCTCATGGACGAGATACAGGAGCTCGAGCTGGCGTACATCCCCAGTCGCCATGCCGGTCACGCCGTCAGGGAGGCGCAGGCCGCCCTGCTGCTCTTCAGGCCTTTGAGCGCCATCTCCGTTTATGAGCTTCTGTGAAGGTTTATCCTCGCTTTTCTTCTGATGTCGTGCTACTAGCTGCTGGTGTGATCGTGATCTCGCTTTTCTTCTGATGTCGTGCTACTAGTTGCTGGTGTGGTCGTGATCTTGTGCTGTGGTGACTCGTGATTGATTGCTCATCTTAATTTTAGCTGCCTTTGCATGACTGAATATTAATGTGCTTAAGAAGATGCAGCAATTTGAGTGATGACTCCTGAATTCAATTGTTTTTGTTTTTTGGCAAGTTAAAGTTAGCACCTATATTTGTTTAAAAATCGTGAACAAGAAGGGTGCCTTACATTTTTCTTGTCATGGACTGCATCAACACTATATCTTTAGACAAAGAGCTGTGCAGTCGTGGGGATCCTCCTATCAACTGTCGACCAGATAATATTTCAAGTTGGAACAGATAGTTTGGCATTTCTTTGATGCAACAGAGTACTCTGCACAGACGGTAAATGAGGGACAACACAAGTATAATAACCAGATAAGAAACTGGAGGCATGTACTAGTATTATTTCATTTCGCATCAGCATACAGCCAAAATGGTGTATCTCATCGAGTCCAATACAAAATTTTCATGACTTAACCAGGGCACCAATCTTGCTCTTTTCGCTTCACCAGAAAGCAGGCACGCCCTCACCTATTAATTCCTATATCAGCGAGAATGACCGAGTGATGAGGGTAAGAATGGGGAAATGCAGGATAACTTGCAGTAGCCAAGCAGTCACTCGTCGTCTGAATGGTTGAACTTTATCGAGTGGGTCTGGAGATCAATGTTTCCACCCCTGTAGGTTCCGCGCTTCTTCTTGGTCTTCTCGTGTCTAAAGCCCCTGCAAAGAGAATTGAACAGCAATCATGAAAACATGTTCAACAGTAAAGGAATTCAGCAAATCCAGAAGAAAAACTGAGAGCAAGTCTCCTACTTTCCCCTAACTTGCCCAAGAACCTCCTGTGCCTTCGCCCCGTACCCAGAGTCCGCACCACCCTGTGAGGAGACAAGTACAGATCAACCAAGCAAGTTTAACATCGTTGGGAAATGTTCAAATTTCTATGGGCATACACAATCAATGAACCTCTGACAGAAAAGTCTCCAGCAGTGAGTACCTTAGCCCAATATGAGTTATCTTGTAGCCTTTCATCAGCAAACTTAACATCATCCAGCTTCACCCGTTGGAATGCAATCAAAGTTTTAGGCTGCAGTGAATGAACATGACATGAATAAAAATCACTCTCTTGCCTATTCTCGGAAGGAACATAATCTTTAATTTCAAGACATCAGGTAAAAGATAATGTCAATACTCCAAGGTTGACAACAAATTTTGGAAAGCTTATTACATCAGGTGATGATGAGGACGTTGATTAAATTACCAATAAAATTATATCCTAGTAGACATAAAAAATCAAAGTAGCTCAATCTCAGCATATCCTAAAGCCGTGGAAAATCATCATAAAGTTAGTACCACTGATCACATCAACCCCTTTTACTTACTAGTAGTTTCTAACTGAAACCTATTTTTTTTAGTATGACATAATAATAAGTATCAAAAGGCATTATGTTAATAGTAGTACAAAGACATGCAGACTTAGCATGATCATAATCTTTACAGATTCAGACTTAGGAGTAGTATAATATAGAAGACTAATTAAAGCTTCATGTAACAGAAAGTCAGAAATTACCAAAAACAAATCTGGTTAACAGCTTTCGCCTCTCATGGTGATTAAAACTGAAAGTTAGCAAACAAGTAATACGAAGCACTTGGGAGCGATGGAAAACATCATACCTCAGATGAAATTTTCTGCCTTTTATTCGGTTTCGATATGGTGCTGGGCTCCTTCACATCATCTTCAGTAGCAGTGGTATCTTCTTTGGCATGGGGTTTGCTTCCATCAACGTCTTCTAGTTTCCTCTTCTTACTAACAGCTGCATCATCAGTTGAAGCCTTTCCATCCTCTGCTTTCTCAATGTCCATGGCAGTCTTGCTTTCATCATCTGGTTTGGGAGCCGATTCTTTTCCTGCTACCTGTTTATCTTCTACCAGACCATTTTCTTCAGAACCCGACTTCCTTTTCTTCTTCTTACTTTTCTTCTCATTGGCTTCCACCCCATTTTCTACAGCATCACTGTTTTCATTGACACTGTTAGATTTCGCCTTGACCTCAGCAGGTGCAGTTCCTGCATCAGCCTTATCTGAGGTTTCTGAAGTTGATTTACTCTTCTTCTTCTTTATCTTCCCCTTATCCAGAGGAGCACCATCACCCGCATTAGCCTCGTCATTCTGACCCTTAGGTTCAGCCTCTTTGGATTTCATGCCATCATCCTTAAGTTTCCCTGCAGCCTCAAACTTGGCTTTGACTGCTAATTCCACCTTCCCCAGCCTAGCTTCAACGTCCTCATCCTTCTCCTGTTTCTTGCTTTTCTTCTTCTTGCCATCGGGCTTCTGATCATCATCATCATCAGCAGTCTTCGCTACTGCATTTGCCTCGGCACCAGCATCACCCCCGGCTGACGAGCTATCCTTCTTCTTCTTCCATTTCCTTTCTTTGGTCTCATCACTGGCAATTTCAGGGGCAGAAGGCTCACTTGGCTTACTCTCTGGTTCTACAACTTCAGCGCCGCCTTTCTTGCTCTTCTTTTTCTTGCCACCGTCTTTCTCTTCCGCTACAGCATCAGCTACTTTGTCTGCAATAACAAATTCAGGTGAGCACCAATCAAAAGGGAATGAACACAGGCTCTACGCAAAATTAGGAAGATGCTGCTACCTTGCTCGTTGCTCGCTGCAATGACAGCTTCTGGAGCAGAATTGCTGCACGGCATAACCAAAATGCATTGAGAAACCAGTAATTCCAGGGGGGCATAACTCGCCGAAAGAAGCAATTTAGCAATACTGATGACAACTCGTGACTGAAGTACCTCGATTCCAGCAATTTGGAAACCGCATCTTCCAGGTTCACCTGCGACGACTTCCAAGAGTCTCCCTGGAAGCAGCAAACACCGACTCATCGGCCTGATAATCGAGCACCGAAATGGCAATACAGGCGCCTAAATGCGTACGCGTACGAGGACGAGAAGAGACAGAGAAAGAGATAGGTGGTATACCTCGAGGTTGGCCTCGGACTGGAGGGCGGCGAGCGTGCGGGGGAGGCCGCTGGACTCGAGGAAGGCGGCGACGGCGGCCAGGACCCTCGCGTCGGGGGCGGTGGAGGCCTTGGCGGCGGCGGCCTTGCTCTTGCTCTTCTTCTCCTTCTTGGCCTCCTCCTTGGCCATGGCGGCGGCGGCGGCGGCGGCGGGGGCGGCGGGGAGGAAGGCGAGTCTTACTTGGCGCGGGACGAAGAGCATCAAAGAGGGGGAAGACTAGGGTTTGGTGGTCGGGGTTTAATACACGGATGATTCGGGACTTTGGGGTCAAGGTCCCGTTTGGGTGCTGTGTGACTGCATGACATGTGGGGCCGTTGGGTTAGCAGGCCCGTGTTATCCGTGAGTGTGGTCTCCCCTTTCTATTTGTCCGGACGTTTGATGGATTTAAATTTGAAACTCGATTTAAGTTGTATGCTGTGCTAAAAAAAGATTGTAATTAGGCCGATGATACTATGCCTTGCGTCGTCGTCCGCTTTCGCTCCATCGGTCCGACCCTCCCGATACCACGCCAAACGAGAGCTCCGCGACGTTGCTTCCTCGCCTCCACACATGAGCTCGCCTTGTCGCCGGCCTCCACCTTCGTGAACACGCTCGGGCTTTGGGTGTTGTGTGACTAGATTACGTGTGGGGTCGAGGAGTTGGGGGTCCGCATTGTTTGGACTTGCGACGTCGCGGTGAAGTACAATAGCAATGACATATGAATTGGAATGCCAATATGCCACACTTGTTTTAACGCTGAGCTAAAACGAAAGAGCATTCATGAAGAATGTGTAGATCACCCTTGCAAATGCAAAGCAGGCCAGTGACTACATGTTTGAATAGTCCTTAGGCTTGGTAGCCTATCACGAAGCCGACCTCACTTGGGAGGTTGGACGCTTGCCGCCTAGACTCGGTCATGACAAACTTAGGTGGATGGGGTCGTGGCCCCCAATTCTCGGAAGATGAGGCGACCAGTGAAGAACCCTCCCAAGGACGATTGGTTGATTAGGGAATAGAGAGGTTAGCCACTAGCGATGACATAAAGGTGCAGAGGTCGAGCGCAAGCTGCCAGGAGCCATTGCCCCAGTTCGTCTTGTCTTATCGTCGATCTTCCCAAAACATTGGTCTTTTTTTACTTCTATAATTCGAATCAACTTCGGCCAAGTATAGGGTAAGTCTGCATGAGCTGAAAATTTATCGTCGAAGTTATGACATCAAGCATGGATGTAGCTGTCTTGAGTATCATTAGCTCCTTATCCAAACTAACTGCTCATTTTTAATGGAGTAGGGAAATGATTTCTTGATCTAATGTTGAAGACAATATGAAATGGTAGATATTTTCAAGACATCATTGTCAATAATAGAAAGGACATCTAAATCAAGTGTTCCAAAAAAAAAGGACATCTAAATCAACCGTGAAAAAAAAAGCAGTTGGGCGAGAGAGTCTTAACCCTGAACCCATTTTTGATTTTTGAGAACCAACCCAGAGCACAAATGACCTACGGTAACAGGCCACCGGGAAGGCCCGGCAACTAGCCCACGCTGCTGGGCTGCCCTTTTAAACCGTGGTTCACCCAGCTACTCTCCCGAGGTAGGAGTAAACCGTGCGGCCGGTTTGGCCCAGTCCGGCCCGCCGCGGAACAAATCACGATTTACTCGTAACGTTAATTTGTTTTTTTTTCTCTCAAAGAAAACGCAGTCCGTCTCCTTCTCCACTGCGACGCGACTTTTCCTCTCCGCCCCTTCCTCTCATCTTCTGATCCTACCCAAGCTCCAGCCCAAACCACCGCTGTCGCCGGTCCCGTCCACGCCGCCGCGCCGAGGCCACCCCTCCGCCTCACGCGCGCTCGGGTGGTCGCCGTCCCCGTCCCCGTCCCGTCCTGCCCCGCGACCTTCGTTGGTTCCTGAGGTATGTACGTACGAGCGTTTTAGTCGTCGATCCAGCGATTGGTCGCTCTTAAACCCGCACTGATCGCCTTCCTCCGTGGATTCTCCCTCCGTCTAGGAGATCCGCCGCCCCTGATTCGTTTCGCGGCGGTAGGGTTTGTGGTTGTGGTCGAAGGAGGAGGAGCCCTAGTCGGCCGAGGGCGTGAGAGCGGATGGGGGCACCGAAGCAGAAGTGGACCGCGGAGGAGGAGGCGGCGCTCAAGGCCGGGATCGGCAAGCACGGGACCGGGAAATGGCGCACCATACTCAAGGACCCCGAGTTCAGCAACATCCTGCGCTACCGCTCCAACGTCGACCTCAAGGTTCGTCTCGCCGGGCGTCGGCCCCTCCGCCACCCACACTTTAGCCCCTCCCTCCAGGGGAGGAAGTGTGACGCCTGCCGGAGACGTCCTCTGACGACGGTGATTCTGTGTGCTGCTGCGGCGGCGGCGTGTTTTACTGATTTTGCGATTGCAGGATAAGTGGCGGAACATGAATGTGACCGTGAACGCGTCAGGTTCCCGCGAGAAGGTGAGGGCGACGCCGACGCCCGCTGCTAAGAAGCCGAGGTCCGCTCCGAAGCAGGAAAGCCAATCGATGGTCGCGGTCACTTCTGATGGCGACGATGATGTTGCCGATGCGGCGCCTCTCGCGACGATCAGTGTAGCAAGCAAATCCCTCTCCAGGTAGCTTTTCCTTTTGGTTTAGTAAGTTTGCTATGACCGATGACCTGTGGTTTTATGTTATTTGTTATACTAGTATTATCATGAGCCGAAATTTTGTGCATACCTGCAGGCTAGACAATATCATACTGGAGGCTGTGAAGACCTTGAATGAACCTACAGGGTCATACAAAACAGGCATTGCTAACTACATAGAGGTTTCTATACTCATGCTGCTTACAATGGCGTAGTTTATGGCAGTGATATGTCAGGAACTTAACATAGGAACCTCTACAAATGCCAATCTGTTTAGTATCTGTGAACAGAATGTAACCACGCCGCTGATCACTGAATATAGCCTTGACAATTTTTCAGGCATGCTGCAGAAAATTTTATATAAAACATACACGTGCAGACAATTCTGTCTTAAACATACACAGGCTACAAAATTCCAGTTCATTGATGCGGAGTTTTACTTGATCTAATTTGCTAGGTAGATGGTGCCTTTATTAACCTGATTTCTCATGTCACATAGGAGCAATACTGGCCACCTGCCGATTTTGATCATGTACTGTCATCGAAACTGAATGAGTTGACAGCATCTGGGAAATTGATAAAGGTAATATCCTTTTTATCCTGTAAATGCATTGTTGTGCATTCATACTAATACAGCTAATATGAAGTAGCAAAGTCACTGAAATGTCACCCATTATCATGTTGTAACATATAAATGACGTTCGATGAAGCTCTATTAAATTGAACTAGGATGTTTTGGCATATTATATGTTTATATCCATTGAAACATAATATGTCTGGATTTATCATTTTATAGATGACTGCACTTGGTACATTGTGCCCCTCAAACGCAGCTGACCCAATCACACGTGCATGATCATTCTCTGTTCCAAACTTTTCTTCCCTACTAATGGCATCTACTTGTTTATGTGTACTTGCTTCCAGTGTCATAGCATATATCTACTTCAGCACTTATCTACTCCCTCCTTTCCAAGATATAAGATGTTTAGCTTTTTTCTGAAACACATGTATCTAGACACTTTTAGTGTGTAGGTTCACTCATTTTGCTCCAAACCTACACACGAAATGACGTCTAGATACATACTTTTTAGAAAAAGGCTAAAACATCTTATATTTTGGAACAGAGGGAGTAGTTTGTAAGTTAGATCCAAAGTCCTGCTCTATATTTCGATAAGATACTCTATACTTGTTGCTGGATCTCTTAGTGACAGTGATATATTTCGTATGCTTAAATTGTGCCCTGGGCCACCTGGAAATCACTCAGTTATACAGATTTTTTTTGCATGTGAGGTCCCCTAAAACCATGAACCTGTATGATCTCTCTATTTGAGGCGAGCCCACAAATATCCTCCCTCTGTCCAAAATTAGATGTTGGAGATTTGTCTAGATTCGCATGTATCTAGATGCGTTTTAGTGTATAGGTACATGCGAATCTAGACAAATCTCGGACATCTAATTCGGGACAGAGGGAGTATATTTTTGCACCTGCATAGGTCACTTGTCTATTCTGTTGCCAAGAAACATATTTTTCCAGACTTTGTTTGCCTCCTATTGGCGTCTACTTGTCTATTCTGTTGTACTTACTTTCAGTATCATAACATCTACTTTAGTGCTTGTCAAGTTTGTAAGTTAGATTCAAAGTGCCATTCTATGTTTTTAAAAAGATAATATTATACTTGTTACTGGATCTCTTTGGTTCCAGTGACATATTTTTGTATGCTTAAAATTCTTGCTCTGGTCCAACTGGAAATCACTCAGTTATACAGATATCTATTGGCATGTAAGTTCCCCCTAAAACCATGAAAGAGTTATCTTTCTATTTTAACCAAGGAATATGTATCATTGCACTTAGATAGGTCTAGGTTGTTTTTATTAAGAGTATAAACCACATTTCCAGTCAATTACTAATATATTTAACAATTTAGGTGAATCGTAAGTACAGAATAGCCCCTAGCTCGTCTTTATTAGAAGGACGAAGCTCCAAAATGCTGCTGCTTGAAGATATAAAAAAGGAGCCTGTCAAGGTAGAGAGGCTAGAGACGGATGACTTTGCAGCCCGCACTAAATCCCAAGTAGATACTGAACTTGCACGGATGAGAAACATGACTGCAGAAGAGGCTGCAGCTGCAGCCGCTCGTGCAGTTGCAGAGGCAGAAGCTATCATGGCAGAAGCTGAAGCTGCAGTAAGAGAGGCAGAGGCTGCAGAAGCTGATGCTGTAGCTGCACAAGCCTTTGCCGAAGCAGCGATGTCGACATTGAAAATCCGAAGTTCGACAAAATTGGTAATTGTTCTAAGCACATGGGTCCTATGTTCACCTGTTTTTTACTTTGCATCTTTGCAATTGACATTTTGTTGTTTCTGTGTTCAGATGTTATTCTTTTCCATACACTACGTTACTTGATAAATGTGAGCAAATAAATTCACTTTTATTTAGTGTGAAATATGTAGATTCCTCTGCTAATTTGTTGCATTCTTATTGATGAGTGAAACATGGAAACACATAAACTAGGAACACACATTTTCAGCATGGATGCTTAGGAAAGGGGCACTGCAGAATTGTAAAATAACCATGTTACCAGCTCCATCATATCCTGAATGCCTTCATGCTCACATGCAGATCATTCGAGGTTGAGACATCTCGTGGGAGCTTCTGCAGCCGTCCTCTGACCTTGTTGTATGTACATGCCTGCCGAATTTCAACGCAAACTAGGTGCTGCTGGTGGGGGGTGGAGCCATCAACCTGATGGCACTGTTTATTTCAATTCGTGCAAGTCCATTCCAGAACCAAGTGACTTGCCCTGAGGTATCTCATTTCCAAAGGGCTGGCAGTCTATTGCATCTTGAAGCTCGTTTCGTTTCTCCATCATATTGGTTTTGCCAAGAGACAGAGGAAGTCCAACTGATGTTTGACTCGCACATGGCAGCGCCGCTGAAGAGATCTACACCCAGGCTTGTGGGGTGATCAGGAGGAGACCAATAAACAAGACCATCTTCATTCCGGTGTAGGTTACTGATGTGTTGAAATTTTCCTGACCATGTGTTAGATTACCCTCCCCCCTCCCCCCCCCCCCCCCCCCTGTGGTGAATCTTCCCAGCAAACAGCGCCTCTCTGTTTGCCGTGTGTTGGTCTGGTGTGCCCTAGCTCAGGGTATTTGGTACCCAATAATTTTCGCATGTATTCACTCTGCATTCTGTATACCCGTTTTTTTTCATAGATGTTGCCATAATCCTTGTCTTTGTGGCCAAAATTTTCCAAGCCATAATATGATGGGCAGGCTTAACATTCACCTGTTTTTTGTATTCGTTTCGAACATTCAAATTAGTTGGATATCCAACATCATTTTGTCAATCTTTGGTTTGCTAAAGTTAGTTTGCGTCTTGGCTCAGCCTAAACATCATTTTGTGAATTTTGAGCAAGAGTGGAAAGAAAGGATTAAAATGCTTGCTCCTTTCTCTTTTTGAGGAGGCCATGTGTCCGTTCTTCTCGCGGAAAGAAAGAGAGATGAAAATTAAAATGTTCATAGAACATGTAAGGTGCTAGTTGGGCATTAGTCACTGGCAGAGGGAATTGATTTTTTTCTGGCGGTGATTGATGAGACTAGAAAATCCGAATAAACATGGAAAGGGATGAGATAGAAGCAGCTTTCTTGGGAAAAATATTGCTTCCCCTTGAAACTCCAGTAGGCTATTGGTTTATCTGAAAAAAAAAAGTAGGCTATTGGTCAACACTAGAATAGGAGTAGCTGACGGGCTTGCCTGATCAGCACAAGGAATCCGCATTGCACCTAATATTCCTCCTTGTAATAACATGCATCAATTTTTTGCTTTGTATTTAGCTTTGACGGCCGGCACGGTATCTTAGTTGGTGATAACGATGGAACAAGGATGGCGGCGCCCCTTTGGCTCGTGCTAGTTTCTGTAGTTGTCGCTAGGTGGTCCAATGGTCTATTTGTAATTTCTATTACTTGTAAGTCTACTTGTACTGTTGCTGTTGCTGTTGATGATTACCAAGTGGAATTTTGCAAAAAAAAGATGAGTATATTGGTGGCCTTGTGGAGCCATCAGTGGGCAGCTCATGTGGCTCATGAAAACAAATGAAATTAGGATGTGTTTGATTGCCTGCACCCTATCTGGGCATCATGATCCTGGCCAAGCTGCAAGGACACATGCAGATTTTGGGTCATGTTCTTCTGCAACCAGTTTAGTTGCTCACAATATTTTTTCACTGCATCATAGCGGAAAACAACATCCAGTGTTTGGTTGGTCGAACTTGCGTTTTCGGCCACATGCTTGTCGTTTGTTTATGATACGCCCCTCACCGGCGAGTTTACCCCGCAGTGGAACAAACGGATACAGTATAATGGGAATGCATCATCCTGATGCTTCGTATAATTTAAAAGGTTTCTTAAAAAAAGGTGGTGTTCAGAAAATTCTTAGTCTTCAGGTCCTTGCGTTTTTTAACTGTGCTACTCTTTGTCCAGCTTGTGCACTTCAGACTAATGACATGATGCTTTGATGCACATGTTGATGGAATCCAAAGCCTAATCGTTAATCTGAAAAATCTCTTCACTAAGCTCCAGGTCCTTATATTTACACAATACCCTTTATGTTTGGCACTTTTTTGCGCAATACTATTTATGTTTTGTGAATAGCATTCTCTCTTACACCCACGTAACAAAGTTTTAGGAGTAAGATTCGGTAACGATAGACGTTCTCTCCTCCCGTGAGAAAAAGAGGCGGCGGCTAGGGTAAAAACCCTAGCAGCCGCTACGATCTAGTTCGTCCTCGCCGTCTGCGACCGAGCATCGACGGGTCCCCGCTCCCTCTGCTTGCCGCTCCGGCGGCGGGAGGAGGTGGGGACCTCGGACCTGCGCTCGACGGTGTAGAAGGGTCCCTAAAGTTAGAGTTTGGTCATCCGGCATCGTCGTTATGGTGGCTATGGCAGCGTTGTGCGGGACAAGAATAAGGTATACCCGCCTCCTTTTCCACCTCGTCGGCGACGATCCTGCTGCTGGCGTTGAGGAGGGTGGGGATTCGTCTGGTCGCCGCTTCCATGGAGTGGTGGATCTCGTCCAGTCTACGTGTGTTCTGGATCTCGTTCAGTCTACGTGTGTTTTAGGTTTGGTGTTACAAGTTTCGGATCAATTCAAGGGTTCAATGGCGACAACTTCATCTCTGGGGCGCTGGTCCTTAGGGGCACGTGCACGAAAACTTCCCGACTGTCATCAACAATGGCATGCCGGCTCCGGTAATGGAGCGGCGACAGCGGCGCGTCGGCGGCTCGCTCTGGCGGCAGTAGTGGTCGTTAGGTGGTCCAAAGACCTCGATGTAATTTTTATTATGTTTAGGATACTTTGTACTTCTTATGAACTCATGAAATAGATCCGGATCTTTTCCCGCAAAAAAAAAAGAATAGCATTCTCTCTTAACAATATCTGCATAAATTAAAAGGTGGACATAACCCGGAGGTGGGAAGGGGCCTGCAGTAGACCGACGAAAAGAGCAGCTAACTAGGTAAATTTACTGCTGATTTTTGTTTTTGATCTGTTACCTACATGAATTAGTTATTCTTTATGCTTACTGATCTCTACAGAGCAGTGCAAAAGGATTTGGAGGAGAGGATGGATCATGGATGATAGGCATTGTTAATCAGCAACAACCTTGGCTAAAGTCCTTGTGGGTAAATTGTCTTGGCAATTGTTGGTTTTTTTTTTCTAATCCTTGAAATTTCCCCGTTTAATATCACCTCTCATGGTTGGAGCTATTGTACTATCATTGTAGCCATATGCGTCACAATATTCAGTATGTGTATCTAGCCTGATTCTTAGGCTCAAATTTGGGGGCGTGGTTATATCTATTATATGTTCTTATGTTCACTGTAAGTGTAGGACTATCACAGCCGGTACTGAAAGTGCACAAATGACTGATATTCCTTTACATCAATAAATATAGGAAAGCTCGACCACCATGCTGACACTTGTATCCTAGCATTTTCCTTCGATGAAGCTATTAGAGTTGTTTATTTGGTTTTCTTGTGCAGCTATGCTTACTGATAGGAGGCCTCTACACGAAAAGTTCAAGTCTGACTTCCTATGTAATTACTCCTTTCGTTCTAAAATATAAGATGTTTTAGCCTTATTTTGATCTGAACCTACACACTATATGTTGGAGATATGCCCAAGAGGCAATAATAAAAGTGGTTATTATTATATCTTTGTGTTTATGATGAATGTTTACATCCCATGCTATAATTGTATTATTAGGAAACACTAATACATGTGTGTTTTGTAAACATAAGAGAGTCCCTAGTAAGCCTCTTGTTGAACTAGCTTGTTGATTAATTGATGATCATGGTTTCCTGATCATGGATATTAGGATGTGATTAATAACAAGGTTATATCATTAGAAGAATGATGTGATGGACACACACCCATAGTAAGCGTAGCATAAGATCAAGTCATTAAGTTTGTATTGCTGTAAGTTTTCAAATACATAGTAACCTAATCCTTCGACCATGAGGTTATGTTAATCACCATCACCGGATGGATACTTTGATGACATCAAACGCCGCTTCGTAACTGGGTGGTTATAAAGTTGTCATTGGGTATTCTGAAAGTATGTGTTGAAGCGCATGAACCAAGATTGGGATTTGTCCATCCATATGACGGATAGATATGCTCTGGGCCCTCTCGGTGGAATGTCATCTAGTTAGCTTGCAAGCATGTGACTAGGTCACAAGGGATGACATATCACGGAATGAGTAAAGAGTACTTATCAGTAACGAGGTAGAACTAGGTATGGAGATGCCGACGATCAAACCTCGGATAAGTATAGTATCGTGAGACAAAGAGAATTGGTTTCGTATGTAAGTGGTTCAATCGATCGCGAAGTCATCGTTGAGTATGTGGGAGCCATTATGGATCTCTAGGTCCCGCTGATGGTTATTGATAGGAGATGTGTCTCTATCATGTCTGCATATTCACGAACCGTAGGGTGACACACTTAAGGTTCGAAGTTGTATTAAGTAGATATGGAATGTGCGTTGGAGACCGAATGTTGTTCGGAGTCTCGGATTGGATTCGGGACATCACGAGGAGATCCGGAATGGTCCGGAGAATAAGATTCATATATAGGGGATCATTTTCTGAGTTAGGAAATGTTCCGGAGTGTTTGTATGAGGATTCTAGAAGGTTTCGGAATGTTCCGGAAGGTTCTAGAAGATATCTTGGAGTTTGCTTGAAAATCAAGATAGGGATCAAGGAGTCCTGGTGGGTCAAGACTAGGAGTCGTGGGGGAGGAGGACTCCTCCCCCCACCTCCCAATCCGCCGGCCTAGAGAGGGAGGGGAGTCCTACAAGGACTCCCCCTCCCTAGGCGCCTCCCTTCTTTAAATAGAGGGGCAGGGGCGCCCCCTCCTCCCCTGCTCACATAACACCCAATCTCTGCCGCCTCTCTCCTCCACCTTCTTCTGCACAGGCATAGGCGAAGCCCTGCAGAATTCTCTACTCCACCACCACCACCACGCCGTCGTGCTGCTGGGATTCCGTGGAGAAGATCTACTACCTCCGCTGCTCGCTGGAACGGGGAGAGGAAGGTCTACTTCGACTCCGCACGTGTGACCGACTGCGGAAGCGCTGCCGAAACGCGGCGCCAGAAGGATCGTCCACTTGACCGACTGCGGAAGCGCTGCTGGAATGCGACGCCGGAAGGATCGTCCACACGATCTTGAGATCGGCAAGTGATCGACTACATCAACCACGAGATCTAATCTCGTTAACGCTTTCGGATCTACGAGGGTTAGTTCCTATCTATCTCGTTGCTCATGTCTAATAGATTAGATCTTTGCTTTTATCTAGATTAGATCTAGGTTTTGTTCGTTCTTGCGGTAGAATTTTTTTGTTTTCCATGCTACGAACCCATCAGTGGTATCAGAGCCGTATCTATGCGTAGATCTGTTGCACGAGTAGAACACAATGTTTTTGTGGGCGTTGATGCTTTTGTTGTCGGTGTCTTAGCGTGTACTTTGCATCTTGCGGCATGGTGGGATGAAGCGGCTCGGGCTAACATTACATGTCATCGCACATGAGACTTGCTCCACGCTTGACGTGCAACTTGCTTTGCACAAGTGGCTTTGCGGGTGTCTGTCTCTCCTACCATAGTTAAGATTCAATTTACAATGAGCATCTTGACAACACTTGTATCAACGTTGTGGTCCTTGTTCGTAGGTAAGATCGCTCTTATGCGAAAGCCCCAAACCACGTAAAACATGCAAAGAAAATTAGAGGCGTCTAACTTGTTTTTGCAGGGGTTTTGTGATGTGATATGGCCAACATGTGATTGTGATTGTATTTGATGTATGCAATGATCCTTGTTGTAATATGGCAACCGGCAGGAGCCTAATGGTTGTCTTTAATCCTGTTAAGACCTGCGTGTCTATTCATCTTGTAATAGCTTTATTCCAAGTAGTTGTAATAGTTGTTGGTGATGATGGACAACCATGAAGCGGCGCCACTGACCTTGACGCAATGCTGGTGATGATGGAGATCATGTTCGTGCTTTGGAGATGGAGATCAAAGGCGCAAGAAGAAAAGGCCATATCATATCACACTAATTATGAATTGCCTGTGATGTTAATCCTTTATGCATCTTGTATTGCTTAGATCGCGGCAGTAGCATTATAAGATGATCCCTCTCACTAAAATATCAAGTAATAAAGTGTTCACCCTTAGTTGGCACCGTTGCTAAGACTCGTCGTTTCGAAGCATCTCGTGATGATCGGATGTGATAGATTCTACGTGTGCATACAACGGGTGCAAGCCAGATTTGCACATGCGGAAACTAAGGTTATCTTGACGAGCCTAGCATGTACAGACATGGTCTCGGAACACGGAATACCGAAAGGTAGAGCATGAGTCATATAATTGATATGATGAACATGAAGATTGTTCGCCGATGAAACTACATCTTCTCTCGTGAAGATCGGACTTGGTGTAGTGGACTTGGTTCGTGTAATCACTAAGACAATGTGAGGGATGTTGTTTTGAGTGGGAGTTCACCTAGTTAGTTTAATAATTAAATTTGAACTCAATTTGTCATAAACTTAGTCTAAACTACTTGCAAATTGTTGTAGATTATGGCGACCCCCTCCATCAATTTCAATGCGTTCCTAGAGAAAGAAAAACTTAAGAACAATGGAAGCAATTTCACGGACTGGTTCCGTGGACTGAAGATCGTCCTCAGGGCTGGTCAGTTGACCTATGTACTTGATGCACCGCTAGGTGACCCACCTGCAGATAATGCCACCGATGACGAAAAGAATGTTTTCGCCACTCGGAAGAATCATTACTCCACAGTTCAGTGTGCCATCCTGTACGGTTTAGAAGCGGAGCTCCAACAGCGTTTTGAGCACCACGACCCGTTCAAGATCATTAAGGAGCTCAGGCTAATTTTTGAGACTCGCGCGGCCATGGAGAGCTATGAGGCCTCCGAAAAGTTCTTTAACTGTAAGATGGAAGAAGGAAGCTCCGTTAGCGAGCACGTGCTCACCATGTCTGGGTACGCTAAGAAGCTCCAAGAGTTGGGAATATCGATTCCTAATGAATTGGGGATTCACCGTCTCCTTCAATCACTGCCACCAAGTTACAAGAACTTTGTGATGAACTACAACATGCACTGCATGAACAAGACGTTGCCTGAACTGTCGTCCATACTGAAAACTGCTGAAGTGGAGATCAAGAAGGAGCACCAAGTGTTGATGGTCAATAAGACCACCAATTTCAAGAAACGGGGCAAGCCTAAGAACAAGGGCAACTTCAAGAAGGATGGCAAGAAAGCTGCCGCACCTGCTAAGAAGCCCAAGGCTGGTCCTAATCCTGAAACCGAGTGTTTCTACTGCAAGGGTGCTGTTCACTGGAAGCGTAACTGCCCGAAGTACCTGGCGGATCTGAAGAATGGAAACATCAAGAAGAAAGGTATATTTGATATATGTGTTATAGATGTGTATCTTACTAGTAATCGTAGTAGTGCCTGGGTATTTGATACTGGTTCGGTTGCTCATATTTGTAACTCGAAACAGGAGCTGTGGAATAAACGAAGACTGGCAAGAGATGAGGTGATGATGCGCGTTGGAAATGGCTCCAAGGTTGATGTGATCGCCGTCGGCACGCTCCCTCTACATCTACCTTCGGGATTAGTTTTAAATTTAAATAATTGTTATTTGGTGCCTGCGCTAAGCATGAACATTATATCTGGATCCTGTTTATTGCGAGACGGTTACTCTTTTAAGTCTGAGAATAAAGGTTGTTCGATTTATATGAGTAATATCTTTTATGGTAATGCACCTGAGATGAATGGTTTATTCTTACTGAATCTCGATAGTAGTGATACACATGTTCACAACATAGATGCTAAATGAATTAAATTTAATGATAATTCTACATACATGTGGCACTGTCGTCTTGGTCACATTGGAGTGAAGCGCATGAAGAAACTCCATTCAGATGGACTTCTTGAATCACTTGATTTTGAATCACTTGAAAGATGTGAAGCATGTCTAATGGGAAAAATGACTAAGACTCCATTCTCCGGTACAATGGAGCGAGCTATAGACTTATTGGAAATAATACATACCGATGTGTGCGGTCCAATGAGTGTAGCATCGCGTGGTGGATATCGTTATGTTCTCACTTTCACGGATGACTTGAGTAGATATGGGTATGTCTACTTCATGAAACATAAGTTTGAAACTTTCGAGAAGTTTAAGGAATTTCAAAATGAAGTGGAGAATCATCGTAACAAGAAGATTAAGTTTCTGCGTTCTGATCGCGGGAGGGAATATCTGAGTTATGAGTTTGGCATGCATTTAAAGAAATGTGGAATACTTTCACAGTTGACACCGCCGTGAACACCACAGCGTAATGGTGTGTCCGAACGTCGTAATCGAACTCTCTTAGATATGGTTCAGTCTATGATGTCTCTTACAGATTTACCGTTATCATTTTGGGGCTATGCATTAGAGACATCCGCATTCACTTTAAATAGGGCACCATCTAAATCCGTTGAAACGACACCGTACGAATTGTGGTTTGGTAAGAAACCTAAGTTGTCGTTCCTTAAAGTTTGGGGTTGCGAAGCATATGTAAAGAAGTTGCAACCTGATAAGCTAGAACCCAAAGCGGAGAAATGCGTCTTCATAGGATACCCTAAAGAAACAATTGGGTATACCTTCTATCATAGATCCGAAGGCAAAGTTTTCGTTGCAAAGAATGGATCCTTTCTTGAGAAGGAGTTTCTCTCGAAAGAGGTGACTGGAAGGAAAGTAGAACTCGATGAGGTTATTGAACCTTCTCTCGGATTTGAGAGTAGCGCAGCACTGGAAGATGTTTTGGTGCCGCCTGCACCAATTGAAGAGGAAGCTAATGATAATGATCATGAAACTTCGAACGAAGTTACTACTGAACCTCGCAGGTCAACGAGGGTTCGTACCACTCCTGATTGGTATGACTCTGCCTTGAACGTCATGTTGGTGGACAACGCTGATGACCCTGCGACATATGAAGAAGCTATGGTGAGCCCAGATTCCGACAAATGGCTAGAAGCCATGAAATCCGAAATGGGATCCATGTACGAAAACCAAGTGTGGACTTTGGTGGACTTACCGGATGGCCGTAAGGCTGTCGAGAACAAATGGATTTTCAAGAGAAAAACAGATGCTGATGGTAATGTTACCGTCTATAAAGCTCGACTTGTCGCGAAAGGGTTCCGACAAATTCAAGGAGTTGACTATGATGAGACTTTCTCACCAGTAGCGAAGCTAAAGTCTGTGAGGATTTTGTTAGCAATTGCTGCATATTTCGATTATGAGATTTGGCAGATGGATGTCAAAACGGCGTTCCTTAATGGTGACATTGAGGAAGAGTTGTATATGGTACAACCCAAGGGTTTTGTCGATCATAAAGATGCTGACAAGGTATGCAAGCTTCAGCGCTCTATTTATGGACTGAAGCAAGCATCCCAGAGTTGGAATCAATGTTTTGATAAAGTAATCAAAAACTTTGGATTTATACAAACTTATGGAGAAGCTTGTATTTACAAGAAAGTGAGTGGGAGCTCTGTAGCATTCCTAGTACTATATGTAGATGACATATTGTTGATTGGAAATGATATAGAACTTCTTAATAGCGTCAAAACCTATTTGAATAATAGTTTTTCAATGAAGGATCTTGGCGAAGCGGCATATATTCTAGGCATCAAGATTTATAGAGATAGATCAAGACGCCTAATAGCGCTTTCACAAAGTACATACTTAGACAAAGTTCTAAAGAAGTTTAGAATGGAAGATAGCAAGAAAGGGTTCGTGCCCATGTTGTCAGGTAAGACCTTGAGTAAAACTCAAAGTCCAGCTACGGCAGAAGATAGAGAAAAGACGAATAATATTCCCTATGCCTCGGCCATAGGTTCTATCATGTATGCCATGCTGTGTACAAGACCGGATATAGCACATGCTGTTAGTTTGACTAGCAGATATCAAAGTGATCCTGGAATGGAACACTGGATAGCGGTCAAGAATATCCTAAAGTACCTAAATAGGACTAAGGATATGGTTCTTTCTTATGGAGGTGATGAACAGCTTGTTGTAAACGGTTACACCGATTCTAGTTGGAACACCGATTTGGATGACTCTAAGTCTCAATCGGGATACGTATTTATTTTGAATGGTGCTGCAATGAGCTGGAGGAGTGCGAAGCAAAGCGTTGTGGCGAAATCTTCAACTGAATCGGAATACATAGCTGCTTCGGAGGCTGCACAAGAAGCCGTTTGGATGAAGGAATTCATTACTGAACTTGGCGTGGTTCCCAGTGCGTTGGACCCGATGGCCATCTACTGTGACAACACAGGTGCCATAGCTAATGCACAGGAGCCAAGGTCACATAGCAAGCTGAAGCACATCAAGCTACGTTTCCACGCTATTCGCGAGTATGTCCGAGATGGTGACATAAAGATTTGCAAAGTACACACTGATCTGAATGTGGCAGATCCGTTGACTAAACCTCTCCCTAGGGCAAAGCATGACCAACACCAGAACGCCATGGGTGTTCGGTATATTACCATGTAATCTAGATTATTAACTCTAGTGCAAGTGGGAGACTGTTGGAGATATGCCCAAGAGGCAATAATAAAAGTGATTATTATTATATCTTTGTGTTTATGATGAATGTTTACATCCCATGCTATAATTGTATTATTAGGAAACACTAATACATGTGTGTTTTGTAAACATAAGAGAGTCCCTAGTAAGCCTCTTGTTGAACTAGCTTGTTGATTAATTGATGATCATGGTTTCCTGATCATGGACATTAGGATGTGATTAATAACAAGGTTATATCATTAGAAGAATGATGTGATGGACACACACCCATAGTAAGCGTAGCATAAGATCAAGTCATTAAGTTCGTATTGCTGTAAGCTTTCAAATACATAGTAACCTAATCCTTCGACCATGAGGTTATGTTAATCACCATCACCGGATGGATACTTTGATGACATCAAACGCCGCTTCGTAACTGGGTGGTTATAAAGTTGTCATTGGGTATTCTGAAAGTATGTGTTGAAGCGCATGAACCAAGATTGGGATTTGTCCATCCATATGACGGATAGATATGCTCTGGGCCCTCTCGGTGGAATGTCATCTAGTTAGCTTGCAAGCATGTGACTAGATCACAAGGGATGACATATCACGGAACGAGTAAAGAGTACTTATCAGTAACGAGGTAGAACTAGGTATGGAGATGCCGACGATCAAACCTCGGATAAGTATAGTATCGTGAGACAAAGGGAATTGGTTTCGTATGTAAGTGGTTCAATCGATCGCGAAGTCATCGTTGAGTATGTGGGAGCCATTATGGATCTCCAGGTCCCGCTGATGGTTATTGATAGGAGATGTGTCTCTATCATGTCTGCATATTCACGAACCGTAGGGTGACACACTTAAGGTTCGAAGTTGTATTAAGTAGATATGGAATGTGCGTTGGAGACCAAATGTTGTTCGGAGTCTCGGATTGGATTCGGGACATCACGAGGAGATCCGGAATGGTCCGGAGAATAAGATTCATATATAGGGGATCATTTTCTGAGTTAGGAAATGTTCCGGAGTGTTTGTATGAGGATTCTAGAAGGTTTTCAGAATGTTCCGGAAGTTTCTAGAAGATATCTTGGAGTTTGCTTGAAAATCAAGATAGGGATCAAGGAGTCCTGGTGGGTCAAGACTAGGAGTCGTGGGGGAGGAGGACTCCTCCCCCCACCTCCCAATCCGCCGGCCTAGAGAGGGAGGGGAGTCCTACAAGGACTCCCCCTCCCTAGGCGCCTCCCTTCTTTAAATAGAGGTGCAGGGGCGCCCCCTCCTCCCCTGCTCACATAACACCCAATCTCTGCCGCCTCTCTCCTCCACCTTCTTCTGCATAGGCATAGGCGAAGCCCTGCAGAATTCTCTACTCCACCACCACCACCACCACGCCGTCGTGCTGCTGGGATTCCGTGGAGAAGATCTACTACCTCCGCTGCTCGCTGGAACGGGGAGAGGAAGGTCTACTTCGACTCCGCACGTGTGACCGACTGCAGAAGCGCTGCCGAAACGCGGCGCCAGAAGGATCGTCCACTTGACCGACTGCGGAAGCGCTGCTGGAACGCGACGCCGGAAGGATCGTCCACACGATCTTGAGATCGACAAGTGATCGACTACATCAACCACGAGATCTAATCTCGTTAACGCTTTCGGATCTACGAGGGTTAGTTCCTATCTATCTCGTTGCTCATGTCTAATAGATTAGATCTTGGCTTTTATCTAGATTAGATCTAGGTTTTGTTCATTCTTGCGGTAGAAATTTTTTGTTTTCCATGCTACGAACCCATCACTATATACCGTCTAGATACATACTGTTTCAGAAAAAGTCTAAATAATCTTATAATTTGAAACAGAGGGAGTATTTGAACTCAAGCATGATCTTGTTGTTACTCAAATTCGTAGTTAAAGTTTTGTTGGCATAGATTGTAAGTTGCATTCTGTCATAAAATTCTCAATTATCTTTCGAATAATTAACTTCTCGAAGAAAATAAGTATTAGTCACTCCTATCGCCGCGGGCCTTGTCTCTGGAGAAGGACTTCGCCTAACGGATGTTCATGATTTTTCATTCACATCCACTGCAAACACCTAAAAAGTCCTGACTTTCTGCTATTCTAGACTCCTATCCTCAATCTCCTGCAGGGCCCAAACCATCTCTTCCCTGTCAATTCAATGGTACCACTTGCAAAAGGATGAAGGCGACTGCAACAAAAATAAGAATATTAATAATGGAACAACAATGGCATAAGAACTTCATTCATCATGCTTTTAGTAGGGCACTACTAGAGAAAGGCTTATGGATAGATTTATTATCAGTGGAGCATTGTTTTGAATATGCTCCACTGATAATTATCAGTGGCGCATTTAAAAATATGCTCCACTGATATTATTTATAACCAATGGCGCACATCACAAATAATACATCACTGATAATGTGGCCCCGGCACTCTGGAGGCCTGTGGACCAAATATCAATGGCGCATATATCCATATGCGCCATTGATATATTATTATCAGTGGCGCATATGCAATATGCGCCATTGATATTCTCCTCAACAATGGCGCATCCTCTCCTACATGCGCATGCGCCATTGGTAACTATGTGGGCCCACATGGACCTCACCACTCTGAAAGGTGGCAGGAATATCAATGGCGCATTCAGGATATGCGCCACTGATACTTGGTCCTCCAATGGCGCATATAGTAATAAATGCGTCACTGATAAGTCTTGGGCCCATCACCTAAAAAGGTGGCAGACTTATCAGTGGAGCATTTAGTGTAATATGCGCCGCAGATAACCTCGTCTAGATCTACAAGTTGGCATCCACCACTACCCACCACCACCATTCCATTCTTCTCCACCCACCACCCCAAACTAGATCTAGCTCGTCCTCCTCCTCCCCACCACCTCAATTTCTCCATTCTTCTCTCCATTCTTGGTTGTTGAACCTATCTTGCTTCATAGTTTTGTGAGGGGAAGCCTCTCCAATTGTTGTAGATCTACTAAACCAACTAGTTTTCCTCCTCCAACATCCATCTTGTTCTCCAACAACAACCACACTATCTCGTCGCGGACTTGGCTCGGTAACGATTCTACTAGGTGAGTTGTTGGAGGACATGCATGTGGATGTTTTTGTGTGGAGGGTGGACGTCGGTGCGGTGTGTATGTGTGTACATGCTTATGTTTGTGAAGCCTTCTTATTAATTGCGAGAGGGATGATGTGTTTGCATGGATGTGGTGCATGAATGTTTGCAGGTGACGAAGAAGAAAGCATGTTGCTTTCTCTGGTGGTGCATGGATGTTCGCCGAAATGTCGATTAATTTCCGTTTCGACAAATTTTTGCACTATCCATATGTCCCATTTTTAGGAGATGTCATGCCGAATTTTTCCGGCGGCCATGCATGCATGTGTGTGTGTGCATGATGGTGCTGTGGTTCTAAGATACTCTCTCCTTTTGCTCTATACCACGCAGGAAACCATGGTTAGACACATGAGCGAACGTCGAGCAGCTAGATACAAGAAACGCGCGGTGGCCGAACAAGAGGACCTACATAAGATGTCCGTGTCAAACATGCAATCTTGGGAGCTTGGTTGACCCTGATTCCAGAGACCTAGAGAATCACCTGCTCACGCGTGGTTTCATGCGCGACTATGATTCTGAAGATGACGAGGACGTCAACGATCCTGAAGACGAGGGTGGGCATGATGATCATCACGAAGGAGATGCCAGCGGCGGACATGATCATGATCATGAAGGAGATGTCGGCAGTGGCGGACATGATGATCAACACGAAGGAGATGATGACAGTGACGGGCATGATGATCATCACGAAGGAGGTGCCGGTGGAGAAGACACAGACACACAAACGACGCGGCTAACCTCGGCCTTGCAGGACCCTCATGTTCCGGAACTACTTCTCAGGGAGACGAGCAACACCAAAGATGCTGCCAGGGAGAAAGCCAAGCTAGCGCAGATGGAGATAGACGGGAAAGCTCCATTGTATCCTGGGTGCCGGCCCGAGGATACCCGCTTGAACGTAATGCTCAAGGCTTTGGAGATGAAGGTAGAAAGCAAATGGACCGACGTAAGCTTCAACAAAAACATGAGATTCTGGCAAGAACGTCTTCCCAAGGGGAACACATGTCCAACTAGTATCGAGGAGGCCAAGAAAATCGTATGTCCTCTCGACCTACCGTATGTTAAGTACCACGCCTGCATTAATGACTGCGCACTTTATCGGGACGAGTATAAGGATAGAACCACATGTCCGGTGTGTGGCCAAGGACGATACAAGAGAGGGAACAAGAAAGTTCTTCGGAAAGTGGTATGGTACTTTCCTATCACTCCCCTTCTGCATCGGTATTTCGTGGACCCTAAGGAAGCAAAGCTCATGCAATGGCACGCGGAAAGGAAGAAGCCGGCCGAAGATGATCCACATAAGGGCAAGATCCTCACACACCCTTCGGACGCTAGCCAGTGGAACGCACTGGACATTGACTTTCTAGACTTCGGGGGCGATCCAAGGAACGTCAGGCTTGGTATGAGCACCGATGGACTCAATCCGTTTGGCAACCAGAGTAGCACACATAACACCTGGCCCGTGTTTGTATGGCCGTACAACCTCCCTCCCTGGTTGTGCACCAAGCAGAGATACGTACACATGTGTATTCTGATTCAGGGGCCTAAACAACCAGGTATCGACATGCATCTGTATCTCGGGCTGCTGAAAGAAGAGTTAGCCACGCCGTGGGAGACGCCAACCCATATGTGGGACGCATACACATGAGATTATTTCCCTATGAGAGCCGCACTGCTCACGACGGTGCAGGACTATCCAGGTTACGCATACGTGTCTGCCCAGGTGAACCACGAACACAAAGCATGTGTCAAGTGCATGGATAAGACCCCGCATCTCTAGCTACCAAGGGATCCCGGGTCATCGAAGACCGTGTTCCAACGGACTCGAATGTGGCTTCCAAAGGATCATGCGTGGAGAAAGCGTAGAGATCTGTTCAATGGCAAATTAGAGCTCAAAAAAGCCCCACGTCCGAGGAGCGGAGAAGTGATCCAAGATATGTTGGACAATTGGGAAGAGTGCCCTTTGCGAGGAAAGAAGCGTCTGAGGAGGAAACCGCTGCATGGTGTGTGGAAAGCTAGGCCTGTTTTCTAGGACCTTCCATACTGGAAATACCTCCACACGCCCCATAGCCTTGATGTCATGCACATCACGAAGAATGTGTGCGAGAGTCTGCTTGCCACTATCATCAACATGCCGGATAGGACCAAAGACGGGCCGAAAGCAAGGAACGACTTGATGGAACTTGGCATCAAGGAAGAACTTCATGAGACGCCGCCGCCCGATGATGATGATGATGATGAGACGACACCTGAAGATACTCAAGGTCGCCGCAAAAGGGTTAAGAGGGGAATTGCAGTGTTTCCGGTTGCCTGCTTCACTCTAAGTGAGCAGGAGCTTGAGTAGTTTTTCAACTACCTCCTAGGATTCAAAGTTTCTTACTCGGAGAACATATGCAGATATCTGGACAAAGCGAAGAAGAGGTTCAGCGGGATGAAGTCTCACGACTGTCACGTGTTGATGACGTAGATACTTCCCGTTGCGATCTGAGGGATAATGGACGAGCACGTCCGTGAGACGCTATTTGGCCTCTGCAACTTCTTCGACGTCATCTCGAGGAAGTCGATTGGCTTGAAGCAGCTCGACACACTACAAGATCAGATCGTCGTGATACTATGCGAGCTCGAGATTTACTTCCCGCCCGCATTCTTTGACATCATGGTCCATCTACTCGTCCATGTCGTGGATGACATCATTCATCTCGGGCTGACATTCCTGCACAACATGATGCCGTTTGAAAGGCTTAACGGTGTTATCAAAGGATTCGTACGCAACAGGTCCCGTCCAGATGGAAGCATTGCCAAGGGCTTTCTGAACTACGAGTGCGTCTCTTTCTGCCAGAATTATCTACGCACCGATCCGGACGACGAGGATCACCCTGTTGGTCTGCCCAAAAGGACGCACCTCGGTAGGCTCGCTGGATATGGCCACCACGAGGGCTTTCGCACCATGCATATCGGCGCGAAGGGTCGACGTGGCGACTTTGACAGGGCACACCAAGTCGTGCTACAACACATCGAATTGGTCGATCATTGGGTGGAAGAGCACAAAAGCTTAATCGAGCAGAAGTTCATTGACCTTGGTCGACCGAGGAAGAAGGGAGACGTAACAAGAGAGCACAACTCTAGCTTCACGGCTTGGTTCAAGAAGCTTCAAGACAACCCCCCCGTAGACCCGCAACCGCCTTCTATGGAGGATGAAAAACTAATTTTCGCCTTGTCAAATGGCCCCGGGCACAACATAAGGACATATCAGGCATACGACATCAACGGGTACAGATTCTACACCGAGAAAAGGGACATGAGCAGCGACTATCAGAACTCAGGAGTAACGATGCTATCCTATGCCGATGACGAAGCCACCGTCAAGGAACGATTTTTCGGAAGGATCAAGGAGATCTGGGAGATTGACTACGCCGGAGAGAAGGTGCCGATGTTCCGTGTCAGTGTTGGAGATATGCCCAAGAGGCAATAATAAAGTGGTTATTATTATATCTTTATGTTTATGATAAATGTTTACATCCCATGCTATAATTGTATTATTAGGAAACACTAATACATGTGTGTTTTGTAAACATAAAAGAGTCCCTAGTAAGCCTCTTGTTGAACTATCTTGTTGATTAATTGATGATCATGGTTTCCTGATCATGGACATTGGATGTCGTTAATGACAAGATCATATCATTAGGAGAATGATGTGATGGACACACACCCGTAGTAAGCATAGCATAAGATCAAGTCATTAAGTTCATTTCCTATAAGCTTTAAAATACATAGTGACCTAATCCTTCGACCATGAGGTTATGTTAATCACCATCACCGGATGGGTACTTTGATGACATCAAACACCGCTTCGTAACTGGGTGGTCATAAAGGTGTCATTGGGTATTCTGAAAGTATGTGTTGAAGCGCATGTACCAAGATTGGGATTTGTCCATCCATATGAAGGATAGATATGCTCTGGGCCCTCTCGGTGGAATGTCATCTGATTAGCTTGCAAGCATGTGACTGGGTCACAAGGTATGACATATCACGGAACGAGTAAAGAGTACTTATCAGTAACGAGGTAGAACTAGGTATGGAGATACCGACGATCAAACCTCGGATAAGTATAGTATCGCGTGACAAAGGGAATTGGTTTCGTATGTAAATGGTTCTATCGATCACGAAGTCATCGTTGAGTATGTGGGAGCCATTATGGATCTCCAGGTCCCGCTGATGGTTATTGATAGGAGATGTGTCTCTGTCATGTCTACATATTCATGAAACGTAGGGTGACACACTTAAGGTTCGAAGTTGTTTTAAGTAGATATGGAATGTGCGTTGGAGACCGAATGTTGTTCGGAGTCTCGGATTGGATCCGGGATATCACGAGGAGATCCGGAGAATAAGATTCATATATTGGGGATCATTTTCTAAGTTAGGAAATGTTCCGGAGTGTTTGTATGGGGATTCTAGAAGGTTTCGGAATGTTCTGGAAGGTTCTAGAAGAGTTCTTGGTGTTTGCTTGAAAACCAAGAAAGGGTCAAGGAAACCTTGTGGGGGCTAGACACGGATTCGTGGGGGAGGAGGACTCCTCCCCCCTTCCGAACCCGCCGGCCCAAGAAGGGAGGGGAGTCCTACTAGGATTCCCCCTCCCAAGGCGCCTCCCTCCTTTAAATAGAGGGGAGGGGGCGCCCCCTCCTAGCTCTCTCTCATAACAAGCTCTAGCCGCCGCCTCTCTCCTCCTCCTTCCCTCTGCTCCGGCTTAGGCGAAGCCCTGCAGAATTCTCTACTCCACCACCACCACCACACCATCGTGCTGCTGTGATTCCGTGGAGAAGATCTACTACCACCGCTGCTCGCTGGAACGAGGAGAGGAAGGTCTGCTTCGACTCCGCACGTGTGACCGACTGCGGAAGCGCTGCCGAAACGCGGCGCCGGAAGGATCGTCCACTTGACCGACTGCGGAAGCGCTGCCGGAACGCGACGCCGGAAGGATCGTCCACACGATCTTGAGATCGGCAAGTGATCGACTACATCAACCACGAGATCTAATCTCGTTAACGCTTTCGGATCTATGAGGGTTAGTTCCTATCTATCTCGTTGCACATGTCTAATAGATTAGATCTTGGCTTTTATCTAGATTAGATCTGGGTTTTGTTCGTTCTTGCGGTAGAAATTTTTTGTTTTCCATGCTACGAACCCATCAGTCAGATGGGCCAAGAGCGTCCAAAAAGAGGGTCGGTATTTCACCACCATGGTTATACCCGATGCCTCCGCGAAGAACGCCTCCGCAAAAAATGAGCCATGGGTACTCGCGAGCCAAGTTTTCCAATGTGTCTTCATCACTGACCCGTCAAAGCCAAGCCGTGTTGTCGTGAGGAGGGGCAAGAGGAGCATCATCGGAATGGATGAACCCACCAACGAGCAAGACTTAGAAAAGAACGGCGATCCGAAGATCGAAGAGGAATTCGACAAGTACTTCGACAAGCCGACTGCTGCAGGAAAAAGGAAGACCACCCTACCTACTAAAGGTTGTCCGTTCACGAGAAGAAACCTTAACCTTTTCGGGCTAAAGTATTCAACCGCGAGGAAGAAGGGCAAGAAGATTGCAAACAGACGCTAGATTTGTGAAGAATATTGGTGTATATGGATATTGTCTATGTACTTGCAAATGGATGTCCTTGTTTTAAATAAATTAATAATTGCCTATGTACTTGCAAATGGATGTCCTTGTTTTAAATAGATTTGTGAATGTTAAACTTAATTACTATTTTGTTACAAAATATACTAGATATTAATGACAAGTATTTTGGCTAAGTGCCAAATACTAAAAAAATTGAGAGAGCCAGGAATCGAACCTGGCTGCTCCAGATGCAGCACACAGCGTCAACAACCACTGCAGTAACCTTGGGTTGTTGACATAGACCAGGGCATCGTGGTTTTTGGCTAAGTGCCAAATACCAATGGCGCATATTGGGCAATATGCGCCACAAATATTTGACACTTAGCCAAAAAATGTGAGGCAACCAGGAATCGAACCTGGATGCCCCAGCCCAGGTTTTGTCCCATGAGTCGAACCACTGCGGTAAGCCTGTGTTACTGTCACATATGAGGGCGTCATTTTATTTGACTAAGTGTTGAATATCAATGGCGCATATTGAAAAATATGCGCCACGGATGTTTTACACTTAGCCAAAAAACGATCGACCCTTTCTTCTCACTCTCACTGTCTCTCATATCAATCAATCCCCTTTCGTGTCTCATGTGAACCCTAGCACGCCACCGGAGTCTCCCTGCCGCCACCGGAGCAGTCGTCCCCGGTGAGCGCCACCCCGTCCCCTCCTCTCCCCCTCCCCTCCCCCTCCTCCTCCCCCTCTCTTCCCCTAATCTCGACCCCGTCCCCTTGCTAGGAGCGCCACCCCGTCCCCTTGGAGCAACCATGAGGAGGAGGAGCACCAGGAGCACCGCCGACGATTGGAGAAGGGCCACGCGTGCCACCAACGAGGAGAACGGCTGCGCGAACCCACTGATGAGGAGAAGGGCCGCGTGCGCCACCGACGAGGAGGAGAAGGGTAGCACCGCACGCACCACCGACGAGGAGCGCGGTCACCATCGCCAAGAGCTCGCCGTGGTCACCGTCGCCGCCTCCCTCGATTGCTCGCCGTCAAGCCACCATCAACGAGCTCCTCTCGATGAGCCCTCTCTTTCCCCTCTCTCCCTCTGGCAGTAGCTAGGTCCATTCCTCAGTAATGGGTTCTAGGGTTTCTAGAACATTCTCATGTTGGGTCTCTCCCAATGGTAGTAGCTAGGTCGCTCCCAATGGCAGTAGCTATGCTGTTATCATTTGGGTGCTTGCTTATTATCACGTCTGAAATGTCTTGTTAATGTTCTGAACTGTGGAAGTGTGGGTTACTGATCTATGATATTATAAATGTATTAGTGTTTCTCCCTGCTTCCCAGAAATTATGTTAGTCTTGGCATGGTTAAGATGAGACAGTCACTCTTGGCCATGATCTTTGAGCGAAGGCATTTAAGTTGTTGATATTTTATTCTTTGTATATGCCATAGACTGTTAGTTTGACCTCTGTTGTCTAGTGTGCAATTTAGTCATAATTTCTAAGACAATTTGAGCAACTATACACATGACTCCCTGCTCATGGGGCTACTAGCTTTCTAGCAGTTTTCCTAAGAAATATGCAGCTTTAAAATTTCAATACCACAAAAAAGTTTGGTATCACCAGACCCCAGGCAGCACTGGACAGCAAAATTGAGAAGCTTCGTGGTACCTGCATTTGCATTGTTGCGGCAGATGACATGCCACTTGGTCTTGAATTTTGAGAAGCACAGCTCACTGCCAACAGAGAGCCCTTGCATGTAGATCTCGTACGGTGCTATTATGGGCCGTTATCTTCAGCTTTTCTCACAAGGACTAGAATATTGGAAGACAAAGCAGGTTCATAATTATAAGCTTATCATTAAACCTAAGAATGGGTAGTTGCATTGCGAGGATCTTCGCAACAATTATTTGGTGAATGTTGCTCCTAAGAATGGGTACATGCCATCCAGTCAATGATTTTCGATGGATTTCACTGCCAATAGAAAGATGTTTGCAAACATAGTTTCGGAATTCACATTCGGTCTTCCACCCAACAACCTTGAGGCCTCAACCTCAGACAAGCTTATTACATCATGCCTTGCTTAATTAAGGAGACACTTTAGTTTAGTGCTAATTGGCTCGGTTCCGAACATGCTCTTCTTTTATTAGTCCAATGGTCGGTGAAATGCCCTCGTTTAACCCGCCATTGGATTGGATGCCGCGTAAGAAACGCTTATCGTGGAACCACTTGTTGTACTATCGTCAGGATTCACATCCAAGTTCAGGCCATCCATGTAAACTATTGCTTGGAACAGCTTAAGAGCTGCTAATCATGGTGCTAGTTATTGTACTTCGACGAGTAGCTCTGAAGTTTGGGAAGTTACTACTAGAAACCACTGGTATGAAACCGCGGCAACCGACCTTCACACCTCCGCAGTGACAGAGCATCACGCGTCCGCGCTGCCTCTTCAGAAACCGAATTCAGGTTCAGTTTACAAAACTGACCAGAAGGGAAATGCACGATTAGGTATCTGCATGAACTATGTAGTCCAGACTACAACCAGTAGTAGCACAGGATGAACATGGTTAGTTAGCTGTAATGATGTCCGAGAGGCTTGCAATTGATATTGTAGAATCAGGCCAAAATCACTCATTTGCATGATATTGTAGATGATGAACATAATGTGTGCAATGATAACATTTTATAGTATCAAAATGTTTGACTATAGCTCATTGACAGCACCTTGCCTACACCACAGTTCATGCGATGTAAAGTCAAATAGTTTTAAAGTATCATCACTACAAGACAAGTTCAGTGATAAGAAAAAAGAAGGTGGTCAAATAGCCCTACAGTAGTATTGTTCATCATCTACAAACTGTCATAGAACCTACTGTTATAGAAACTGGTATTGTTTGAACCCACTGTTAGAAAGGTGTAGCAACCTGATAATACTTGACCCATTTCCTCTGATCTAATGTATCAAACTGCTTATATATAGCAACCTGATATATATAAGAAGGATAAATGTATTTTTTATGTTCTCTGATATATATAGCAACCTGATATATATAACAAGGACAACCTGATTATTTTAGCTTGTCCTGGAGCTATTTTTTGCTGCACCTGGAGCTATTTTTTGCTCTTTGTATATGTGTGATTGGATGGCTGTCATCAATTTGAAAACTGGAGCACATTACTTTGTATGAAAACTGTTGCAGGGAATTCATTTGAGTTGCCCATTTCTCCCGAAGTGTTGATTCACTTCCGTTTCGGTTGAGAAATGGGCACTCCTAGATCAAAAAAACAGCAAAGGTCATGCCGAATTTTTCGGTCGACTCTAACTTGTAATAATTACATTGTTGCATTTTTTCTATGAAGAGCAAATATGTCGAGCGGAGACAAAGACGTCGGGGCTGGCCCGTCTCAGCCCATGAGCGTCGAAGAACGAGCAAGAAGAGCCAACCTCAAGTTTTGGCGGTTTGGCGATGACTTAAGCGGGTCTGACGAGGAGGCCGAAGCTACGGATCACGATGAAGTTGATGAGGAGGCCCAAGCTGCGGACCAAGAAGATGACGAGGAGTCTGAATATGAGGAGGAGGACGAAGATGGCGACGATGACGGAAGCAGTAATGGTGACGAGGAGGCCGAAGCAAGTCATGGCGGTGAACGCGTGGACGGTGTTGGCGCCTCCCCGCCCGCTAGGAAGAAGAAGAATAAGGCGGAAAGGCAGGAGCAGATGCTGCCGAAACTCGGCACCAACCGCGAAGAGTTCACCCTTGTGAAACCGGGTGGCCAACCCTTCGAGCCTGCGAATCTTGCCGCTGGGTACGGCCTACAACTCGGGTGCATCGTGCGGGAGAGTATGAGCATCAACCAGAAGGACATAAGAAAGAACAAACGGTTGAGAGAACTCCTCATTGGGAAGCTTCACAAACGGTACAAGTTCCCAGATGAGTACGATAACCAAAAGCTCATAGGGAACAAGGTAAACAAGTTAGCCCTCACGAGGATGAGCACCGCCTTGAGCAGCTGGAAAAGCCGAGTGAAGAGGAGGATTAACGAGGGTAAAAGTTGGGAGGAGATAAAGAAGGCCGAGCCGATGCTCGACAAAGATGAATTCATCAAGTTCAAGGAAAACTGCACTTCACCGGAAGGTTAGGAATGGACCGAGTGGGGGAGGAGTATGCGGGAGCTGAACATAGGTAACCAACGTTGCGGAAGCGGCGGTTACCGAGGAAAAAAGGCCGTTTGGGCAAAGGAGGACGCCGAGTATGCCCATCTAGGGAAAGATAACCCGTGGCACAGATTCACGGACGAGCAGGTGATGCAGTTTGTCCGCGCCCGCTACTATCTCCACCCCGAACTCAAGGAATTCGTTACCGACTACGACGATGTGAGGACGTTCCAGAAAAGGCTGGTAAGGAATTTATCTCAGAGTACATCTGTGTTTCTAATTAAGTAATGAAGCCGAATTTCTAAATGGGATCACTTTTCTTCTCTTCAGAGATCCGAAGAAAAGTCTTGTGCGTCAAGTGCGAGCTCGTCCCAGGGGTCGACGGCGGACCCACGGTGGGACACGCCCTTCAACAGGGCAACAAACATGTTCAAGGGGAGGGCCAAGTCCACGCTGCCGACTTCATTTGGCCGCGTGTCCGGCTATGGTACGTACGAAAAGGTTGGCGACTTTAGGAAAGAGGACCTAAAGGCGAAGAAAGAGAGGAAGGCCGCGGCGGTGGCAAGTGAAAAACGCGAGGTTGAAGTTCTCTGGGAGCAGATGCAACAGATGCCGAGGCTGATCGACGAGAAAGTGCAAGAGAAGATCCACGAGATGTTTCCCCATGAGCTGTGGGAGGGGATCGTTGCTTGGAATGCGACAGGTCGACGAGGGCCGCTCGTGGTGCCCAGCCTCTCCGGCAGCAACTCGATCTAGCATGTGTCGCCAAACATGGTGACGCCCGAGTCCGCCAACGTAGAGATGCACCTGGTCGCTCCAGTGCCCCCTCCCACCGGCGCCAGCACCAACGCGCAGCCGGAGGTCGCTCTGGTGACACCTCCTGCCGGCGCCAACACAGAGCCGCAGGTCACACCGATGCCCCCTCCCGCCAAAACTAAGGCGCAATCGACGGTGCTTCGTAAGGCATCTCAACAGGAGGATGATACCGGTGTCTCGACATTAGCCGAGCTCAACGCCATCTCCAAGGTAATGACGCCGGCCAACACATGCATGGTGATAACATTTCATCTCCTTTGCCTTTGATGACTAGCTAGCGCCATCTCACGATGCTTGTTCTTCCGCAGGACACTCCTTGCATGCTCTTGCATTACGTGGACGGCGATCTAAAGGATGTTGGCAAGGGCACAATTATTCAACCAAATAGCCACACGATGCACCACAAGTCGATGGAGGATGACATGTTCAAGGTCCGGCTGGCTTGGGTGTTGCCGGGGTGCGAAGACATGGACCCCCTAGCCAACCTCGAGGCGCTGATGATCATAAGAACCTTCAAGATTGTTGTGGCTGGGTCTTGACATGGCCAAAGACCCAGATTCGGCTTGTGAAGGAACAACAAGTAACTCAGCGGCCAAATGTGCCCTTGCCGCGGCGGCCACAACAACCAGTCACCACCACCACCTCTCGTCACCAGCAATTGTTGGCCGCCGCTGCACCGTTGCCTCCACATGGCAAGGCCGCCGCTGCACCGCCGCCTCCACATGGCAAGGCTATCGCCGCACTGCCGCCTCCACATGGCAAGGCCACCGTTGCGCCGCCACCGCCCAAGGATGCACCTGGGGACAACATTAATGATGATGATGATGATGACAACCCAGATAACTGGATCAACACTGGCATCACAGACTCTTTGTTCATGCCAAACATGGACGAGCCCTACCACGTTGCCGACGACCCAAATGCTCGTACCGGAACATGCATGCGTCTAGACTTCCATGGTACCCTAGAGGAGACGCCTCCGGGTGCTGGTGCCGCTGGTCCTTATAAAGGCACCAGAGAATCATTTTCAGCCCTACCACACTCCATAAGGTGGCGGATGAGCAGATGGCTGCTAATGTCGAGACGAAGAAGCATCGCAAGAGAACCAACAATAATAATAAGCAGTCTTTGAGCCAGCCGGGTCCGAAGAGGCCCCGGGCTCAGGACGACCCGTTAACACAGCCCCCTGAGGGCACCTTGACCAGGGTTCACATAGCTGGTCAACCGATTCTGAGTGAGGAGCTAATCAAAAATGCAAGTGGAGCGATGGCTAACCTGCAGCATGGTATTCTATATCTAGAGGAGTGCCTTCTTAAAGAAGCAAATCCATCGTACCTTGTTTTCACGGTCAATGTTTCAACGGGCGTGGGCTTCGTCGATAATGCCCCCGCGGATATCTTCTTCATATCGTATGAGGACATCTTCAAGCTTTTCCATGGCAAGTGGATGAACTATAACTTGGTCCGCCTATACGCGCTCCATCGGGCGATGAAGGTCAATAGAGAGAAGACCCCCGGAGTCACGATAGTGGGCCCCTACTTCATGCGTGATAGCCAGTTGGTGAATCCAGTGACCCGGGTCAGTGCAAGGAACTACCTCCAAAATTTCATGGTGGACAACAAGAGTGGAAAAGAGCTTATTTTGCCTTTCTTTCCCGAGTAAGTGCACACACTCGCTCGTCGCCGTAACTTGTCCTTTCTTAGTTTTCGGTTGCTCTTTTTCCAACATTGTTTCGTTTCAATTGTTTTGCGCAGAGACAAATACTACACACTGATCCTCATTCACCCGAGTTATTCGCTAGCCACGTACTTGGACTCGGAGAGCGAGCAAAAGAAGAAGGACTACACCAACATAAGGAGTCTTCTAGAATCTAGATGATGCTCTCGAGGTATACGCCGAAAATGGAGGCGAATTCAAGAAGGGGACAGAAAATTTCAGGGATGGCAGACACGTGTTCAAACACGTAATGAAGTTCGCTTGCGTCAAGCAGCCGGATAACAGTGTCAAGGAGGCCTACTACACCCTCCATCACCTGCGGGTGATCGTCCGGGATGCACACATCATTACGTTGCCATATAGTCTCCGAGCATGGGCCGAAGCTGAGGCAAGAATGGACGATGATGAACTTAAGGACGACTTCTTACACGTCCAGACTCAGATTGCGACCATTTTGCAAGAAGATGTCATCACAAGGGGGGGCCTTATCCTGCAAAAGAGCGTTCAGTAAGCGCGAGATCAAAGCACGACTCGAGGCGCAGGGTGACCGTAGGACATGGACAATGAAAGACGGCTACAAACCATTCCCGGCGCCGTGTAAAACAAAGTCTTCATGATGTAGTGTTCCTAGCTAGCTAGCGCTCAGCCGGTTTGTGTATCTCGTGTGTGTGTTTGTCATAAACTTTAACTTGCCTTAGCTCAAAATGGTTGTTGTTGGACTTCGTTTACTTATTACCATATGTATGAAACTTAATAGCTTGCCTTAGATTGAAACCTTCTTTTTTTGTGGAGATGCATGTGATGAACCTTTTAATTCTTTCTGTTGCATGATATAGTACTTATATGCCTTGTGTATAGAGATGTCGTGCTACATGGTGTTCAGAGGGAGGGTCCCAGGAGTCTACGACAAGTGGGAGGATTGCCAAAAGAAAGTGAACAAGTTCAGTGGAAACAGATACAAAGGGTACCCGACGAGAGAGCAGGCGGAAGCTAGGTGGAGAAACCACCTCCTTGGAGAGCAGAGAGACAAGAACCAGATGAAGACCTTGATGATAGTACTTCCATAATTTCACAAAAGGCAAGATCAATGAAAAATGCAGTATCTCTACACCATTACATGTGTAAGAAACATTAGCAGTTTGATAATCATTTATGAGAAATTTCAAATTATGTATTTGAAAGAGTTAAAAGAGCTAAAGGAGTAGCTTGTGAGTAGCTCGTTTAGCTTGGATAAACAAACAAGCTCAAATCTAAAACTTGGCTCGACTCATTAGACATTGATTTCGAGTCGAGTCGAGCCAAGTCACGAGTTACTCGTTTAGCTCGCGAGTTTCGAGTTATAATTCTAGCCGTGGCTTTTAGAACATACCGGAGGCCTCGTGGACGACGAACTTGCGTGAGGGGTGGATCATGGTCATAGTTGGCACACGTGAAAAACTTCATACTGAACTTATATGAAAAATCCTCCACCTCCTTAACTTGGCAAGATGACTGCACCAACACCGTTGTGCTCTCAACCCTGTGGAAAACTTGCATATTTCATCTTCTTCGGCTTGAAACCTTGGGCTGAGTAAGGCACACTCATCGTGGAATCTCGTTGGCAGGAGGAAGAGGAGCACTGGTACATCAAAACAAATCGATGTCTAGTTTTATAGAAGGACACGAGGAAAAATGTCGGGAAACAGTAGCGGGACAAAAAAAGGCGGCAAACGGTGGCAAGAGAAAGTGCCTGGAGGATTTAGGGGGGGGCACTGGTCGTCATAGGCTAACCACATAAATGTTGTGATCATGCAGCCTTGGCCTCAGCAAAGACGACCTGTACCTATCAGCTTGGCCGAAGCAGACAAGATCTGGTAAGCTTGGCCGAAGCAGACAATGGCTGGTCGGTTTTGCCCAAGCCGACATGTAGACCCTATCGGCTTGGCCCGAGACCGTATTAAGCTACTAGTTCTGTAGACAATAGGTTACTACCGGCTCCTCTGTTTGCAGCCCAGCGCTAGCCCATTCGGGAACCCGTCTTATTTTGCGAGTTTCAAGTTCATTTCGTTTCTCCCTCATGTCGTTTTGCCGAGAGACTGAGGAAGACCAACACATATTTGACTTGCACATGCATGGCTGAGGGCGTGTTTGTTTGGGCTGTGGCTGGCTGTGCTGATGCGAAGGAAAAACTGCTGTGTAAAGGGATAGGGGATGAAGAAAAAAAGTATGGGAATAGGTAGATGAGAGGGAGGGGATTCTTTTGGTGTAGAGGAGAGGGGAGATCACCGGAGGAGGGAGAGGTTCTAGGGAGGGGAATGTGTGGCGGCGGCGGCGGTTTTAGGAACCATCAGCGGCGGCAGCAACTATTAGAAGAGAGGCTCGTGATACCATATTAGGTTTTGGTGGAACGATCCTTAGCCCCTTGGGCCAATCGGTTACGTGTTATATAGTAGAGAAGAGAAGAGCCCTCTACGTGGCATTACAAGGGGTATGTATACAATACGGAGTAGTACTCCGATTGTTTTGACATCTCTATGTCCATGACTTACGAAACATAGTCATCAACCAATAGTCCATGACTTACGAAACATAGTCATCAACCAATACATGTGGTATCGTAATATTCACGTGTCTTCTCACATGAACTCTGAGTCGGAACAATATTATAATAACATGCAAAAATAGGTTGTCACAAACATATCATATAATTATCAATCAATACAAGTTGCCTATCATAGTTATTCAAGGAAAATATAATAATTCATGGATACAATAAAACATAATCATCTATGTGATTGCCTCCTAGGCATATATCTAACGTCTAGGTCTTCCTTGCGAAGAAGTCATCCACAGCTGGGTCTTGCGTGTGAAGAAGTCGTCGACATAATAGAGCTAGATCTTACATGCGAAGAATTCGATGACGGAGTAGAGCTAGGTCTTGCGTGTGAATAAGTTGTAGGCATCGTAGAGCTAGTTCTTGGGTGTGAAGGAGTCGTCGACAGAGCAGGGCTAGGTCTTGCGTGTGAAGAAGTTGTTGGCATAATAGAGCTGGATCTTGTGTGCGCAGAAGTAGACGACATAGTAGAGCTGGGTCTTGCGTGTGAATAAGTTGTTGACATAGAAGAGCTAGTTCTTGTGTGTGCTTGTGAAAAAGTCGTCGACATAGTAGGTCTGGCCATTCTTGGGTGTGAAGAAGTCATCGACAGAGTAGAGCTAGGACTTGTGCGTGAAGTTGTTGACATAGTAGAGCTTGTGTGTGAAAAAGACGCTGGTGGAGTAGAGCTAGGTCTTACATGTAAAAAAGTCGTCAATAGAGTAGAGTTGGGTCTTGCCTCAGAAGAAGTCATTGACTGAGTAGAGGTAGGATTTGCGTGTGAAGAAGTCATCGATAGAGTAGATCTTGTGTGCGAAGAAATCGTCGACATGGTAGAGCTAGGGTGGTTGCTAGCCAATAGCCTCGATGTCGTCGCCGCAGTCATGGCAGGCCCTGCAGAACACGAAGGGCCTCCCATGCTAGCACCACTCCCCCTTGCACCAACTCCGGGCGGTGTTGTGCCTCATGCGCCACCTCTGAACGCTGGCCTAGCCGCGGCGAATCTACCCGCGCCTCCGAACCTTCCTCTACCTCTCACGCCCGCAGGAGCTTCATATATTCTGGCATCGTATCTAGGCTAAGGAGAGGGCTAGCTAACCGTGGGTCAAATGTGTTGGGTGATAAGTGAAGATGGAATGCACGGGGTTTATATATAGGCGAGCCTGGCCAAATGGAATGGAGCAGGTTCATTCCGTGTTTGTGTTCATCGTCATTATTCTATCCCTTTGGTTTTCCTTGGGTAGTAGTTAGCCTGTCAGGAGTGAGTCCACTGATGACAATTAGAAGCGCCTACGCAGATGGTTACTGCGTGATCAGTGGTGGAGCTAGGAATTGAACTGAGCCGGATTGAACAAATAAGCTGAAAAAAATTAGGCAGAAAATAAAGTTCAATCAACAAAAAATGGTCCAAACAGATTCAATTTCCATATTTCATCGAGTACTACTACAAACTGGCTATAAAGAACAATAAAGTGAGTACAAAATAATGCTATATTTTGAATAAATAGTATCATACCATTAAGTTGAATCCATGCTGGGAAGACGAAATTGTTTAGGAAGATGACCTTGACGATCCTTATAGGAATGAAAACGTAGCATAATCTTCTTGTCATCAATTTTTGCAAATATCTCTTTCTCAACATAGCAAATCAGAAATCATTGATCCAATCATCCCCTATCTTGTTTCGAAGATCCGTCTTGATAATTCATGGCCGAAAAAACTCTCTCAACTGATGTTGTTGCCACAGGTAATGTCAAATCAAGTGTAATAAGGCGATAGACCAATGAAAAGGTCAAATATTGTCTCTTCTGAACCAACTTGAGAGCAAGATCACTCAAACTGTCACAAGCTATAAATTCATTACTTCTCTTCATCACATCAACATATATGTCTAGTTCATCAACTAATAGACAACAATTATGTGAAGAGAAATCCGAAGAGTACATAGTTGCAAGCTCAACTAGCATATCATTATCAAAGCTTCTAAAAGAGTCTCTAGGATCAACGCATGCAGTGCACAACAATAGGTGTGTAGAAGTTTCAGAAAATCTTTGATTCATCTCAAATATGTTTCTATCAAGCACCTCATTAAAGATTTCTACCTTGTAATGATGGAAGCAAGTAACCATCTTACGTGAGCTCCTTGAGTAACGCCTAGATGCAATGTTATCATCCATATTCAGTACTATAATATTTTTTCCACTATAGAAGTTAGTAGCAGCAAGCAATAGAGGCTCCCATCCATCATCTCTCAATTTCTGCAATAGACTTTTCACTTAGATAATCATATGCATAGCACTCACTATGTTCTGATCCTTGGATTGCAATTCTTGTGACAAACCATTTGTTAAACCAAACACTCCAAGCATCAGATGCAAGATAATAATAAATTCAAAGGTTTCCATGTATATGATATAACCTGAAGCCACACCTTTCTCCTTGGCATCTGTCCCATCATGAGAAACACTACATAACACTTCAATGATTGAATCCCACATTTGTTGAATCTGAATTAGAGTCCTATGGTGTGACCCCCAACGAGTATCACCTGGTCTTGTTAAACTTATCTCTTGATGTTGGCCTCTTCCTGACAAGATCTCCCCACTCTCTAGCCGTGCAATCAAATGGTCATGATGCAATTGCAACAATGCATCTTTCTTCCTACAATAGGCACTCACCTACAACAATGCAACAAATTAGAAGCGATATATAGACAAACAGTACAAATAAAAATTTGCTAGGAGGGTAAAAATAAACTAACCAGACTGACAATCTTGTTTAAGTGACCAAAGAATTGACCAACTGGTAGAACTCCTTTCGCAACCGCCACAACTACCAATTGAAGTTGGTGGGAAAAACAATGCACATAATAAGTATGGGGGTTGTCGGCCAATATCAATGTTTTTAAACCATGTAGCTCCCCACACATATTAGAGGCGCCATCATATCCTTGGCCTCCTAATCTAGACATGGACAAATTGTGTTTAACAAATATTGCATCCAAATATCATTTTAAAGAAGCTGATGTAGTATCAAGAACATGCTCAACACCGAGCAATCTTTCCAAGATCTCTCCTTTTTGGTTCACAAACCTACAGGCAATAACATATAAGATGAGTTGTGAGAGTATGATAATTTACTTGTGAGTATAATAATTGAGTTCTGAGAGTATGACTGACATGGGTATACCCTACAGGTACTTGAGCTTGGTATATACGGTCTAAATACGTACAGGCCCACGGTGTCGCCAAGGCCCAGATGAAAGGACTAGAGTAACCTGCGGACTCTCGATTGCTTGAAGGACAAGAAGAAGCTACAGATAGAAAGTTTGAAGGGGAAAACCCTAACTTGTAACCGACTCGACCTGCTACCCGAGACCTAGCTTATCTATATAAAGGCTAGGAGGGGGCGACGAGAAGGACACACGCAACCCTAGTTTCCACAACCCTCGCCAGATTGCATCTGCGCACCATTGTAACTTTCGACTCCTTCGATAATTCCACGAGCAGACAAGCAGGAGTAGGGACCTCTACGAGGCCTGAACCTGGGTAAATCCTTTGTCCCCTGTGTGCTTGTTTGCTAGCCGATAGATGTCTCCAGCGCTCCCTCCTTCTCCAAAACCCAAGTCCATAACAATGGGCATTGATGAGTTAAACCCTCGTCAACTGGCGCCGTCTGTGGGAAGCGGGAGTGCTGATGTTGCGGCGTCTTTGGCCCCATCAACTGCGATCTATAACTCCGCAACAGCGGAGATTCGCCAGCTCTTCGACGCCTTCGACTTCACCGTCCACACGCCGGCCACCCGCCCGGCCTTCAAATCCGTGGGCGACGGAATTAGCCTGGCGATTGGGAGCTTTCGCTTCCAAGTTGGTCAGATGGGCACGCTTCGCATGCCTGATCAATCGACAGCACCGGCGATTGCCCCGGCATCATGGTTCCCTCCATCAATCGGCACCCTCAGCGAGCTCAATGCTCCGGTGGCAGTCGGGAACACGATCAGCGACAGCAGTCGCGACTCCGATCTGAGCGATCTGGCCACAGAAGATGGAACCTACGTTTCCGAATCTGAAAGTTGTGGAAGCAACAGCTTCCCCAATCACTTCATGTGCGCCGTCATTAACGCAGGCGACACCTCTGCCAATCGCGGCAACGGCGGTAACACCGGCAATGGCACCGATCCACCCAACGGTAGCAATGGTGGCAACGGCGGTAACGGCGCCAACGAGGGAGCAGTCGAACCTCCCAGCATAATCAATGAGCAAACAGGCGAACGTGTCGTAATCAGGCTCAACGAGCAAGAGTGGGAGCACCCTACGAGGTGCACCTCTACCCCTTGGGTCCCCGCAGGAACTGCTGATGGACTACCATTGGCTCCTAAAAGAAGAATTCAAGCGCCAAAAACAAGTAATCGCGCAACTTGAGGCGCGTAAAAAGGCAGCGGACGAGTCAAGCCTTCGTCGCGCGGGCTCTCCTCCTATGGAGGATCCTCCTCAAGAGGCAATGAGTACCTCGCCAAGAAGAGGCAGTCGCGGATGGCTCACCTCACCGAGCAAGAGCGCATAGAGGCCGCGAAAGTCCTCGACTTCGGCTCTATGATAGTCGACATGAGAGGCAACGTGGTTCCCAGGACGCCGCAGGCTGCGGTGACAGCAGCCACCATGTACCTCCTCAATAACCAGCCGCCAACTGGAGATCCCCGAACTGCCATGCACCGATCTACGATCGCGGGTTTGGAGCTAATCGAGGCCGCCCTCGACAAGGAGCCGGTACCAGACCCAAAAAAGGGCAAAGCGCTACTCCTCGCCCTCATCCAACGATGACAGTCACGACCTGTCTCGACGCCGTCGCTCACGGCGACACGGTCGCGACTACGATGCGCGCAATGACCTCACGCAACGCAAGATCGACAAGTCAAGGGCACGACGTGCTCGGTCGACTGACTCGGAAGAGGAAGATAGGGAGCTCTGCGGCGCCAGATGCTTCAGCAGATCCATTAGGCAGAAGCGAATGCCTAAAGGGTTTAAACTCCCGTCGGAGAATCCGAAATTTGACGGTCTACAAGACCCTAAAATCTGGCTAGAGGATCACATCTCCTCCATCAGGCTCCACGGAGGCAGTCGAAGTACTGCCATGCAATGTTTGCAGCTACAGCTCCAGGGCGCCGCCCGAGCATGGCTCAATAACCTCCCACGCGGATCCATTCGCAGTTGGGATGAGCTGGTTTACAGCTTCGTGCGCAACTTTAAGGGCACGTACAAACGGCCCGCATCAATCGAAGAACTGAGATGCTGCCAGCAAAGATCTAGCAAATTGCTGCGGTCATACATCCAAAGGTGGTCCATCATCAAGAACTCCGCGGAAAACACCTCGGAGGACCGCGCGATTGATGCATTCAACGGTGGCGTCCGCCGCCTAGAGCTCACGGAGGAGCTGGGCCGCTCGAAGCCCCAGACCATCGACCACCTGATGGAGATCGCGAATCGGTGGGACGATGGAGAAGATTCGGTGAAGAATCGCGCTCACTCCGATGAGGAGGCGGAACTCGAACGCAGACGCGACCGCCAGGGCAAGCGTCGCATGCGCATCTACGACGATCGCGACGACGTCAACATGGTCGCACCCCGCTACGCTGATAGACGCGACGACAACCGCAACAGCGGATACCGCAGTGGCGGATACCGCGACTCCGGAAAAACCACGCAAGTGTGGCAATGCCGCGCTCGTGATGAGGCACCCGCGACCTCCATCGAGGACAAATTATCCGGGCCATGCACGGTACATTTCTACATCGACAAGCATGATGGCAAGAGAAAGTCTAGCCACCTCCTCAAGGACTGCCGCGAGTTCCTCAAGCTACACGAGGGATTGGTTCGGATGAACCGCAACGTAGTCGAAAGAGGCTACGGAGCCGCTCCAGGCGCCATGGCACATGGCGCACCGCCACCACCACCTGGGCCACCCCCGAACGGAGCTGCACCGGACCAGCACCACGGAGGAGAACCGTACCCACGGGCCATGGGTACCATGATGATCCAAAATGGGCGCCCCTCCAACAGGGTGCAGAAAGCAATCACTCGCCAAGTCAACTTGGCCATGCACTCACCACCATCCACCACTGAGTACCTCAGCGGCAGTGAGTCGTGCATTACCTTCGATAAACGCGACCACCCGCCTCAAGTACCTCGCCCAGGTCATTGCCCCCTCGTACTCGAGGCACAAATTGGAGGCTTTGACATGAGTCGCGTCTTCATGGATGGCGAAGCGGCATCAACCTCATATTCGCGAGTACCTTGCGAGCAATGAGGATCCCTCTAACCTGCTTGGAAGCATCAGACACAATGTTCCACAGCATCGTCCCAGGGAAAGGCGTATACCCCCTGGGCAAAATCAACCTCGACGTCATATTCGGCATGCCAAAGAACTTCCGGCGCGAGCGCATCGACTTTGAGGTCGTCGACTGGCCCTCACAATACCACTGCATCCATGGACGCGTCGCGTTCGCTAGGTTCATGGCGGTACCCCACTACGCCTACCTGCAGATGAAAATGCCAGGTCCCAACGGCGTCATCACGATCAACGGGAGCTTTGAGCGATCTGATAGTTGCGACAGGGAATTCAACAGAATCTCCTAGTCCTTCGGCATGCAGGAAGAGCTCGCGCGATTGAAGGAAACGACAGACAACAGTCTGCCTCCCCTGAGTAGGCCAAGCTCACCTGATCTCTCCTTCGACTCATCTGTGCACACAAAGAAAGTGTAGGTCCATCCGTAAGATCCTGCCAAAACGGCCCTCATCGCCAACAACTTGAGTCCCGCATAGGAACTCGCGCTCGTCGAATTCCTGCGTGAGCACTAGGAAATTTTTGCCTGGTGTCCTGCGGACATGCCAGGAGTTCCCAGGGAATTCACCGAGCACGCACTCAACTTCAAACCCCGACGCAAGGCCAGTCAAGCAAACAATCAGGCAACTGTCTGAGCCACGAGCGCAGGCAGTCGGAATGGAGATCAACAGACTCCTCGAGGCCAAATTCATACGCGAGATCAAGAAAAGCACTTGGCTCGCCAATACGGTGCTGGTGCCAAAAAAGGACACGGATATCCTACGGATGTGCGTGGAGTTCACTTCTCTAAACAAGCACTGCCCAAAAGATCACTTCCCGCTACCACGGATCGATCAAATCATCGACTCCACCACTGGATGCGAGCGCCTCTGCTTCCTCGATGCCTACTCAGGCTATAACCAAATTCGAATGAAGGAGGAAGACTAGGAGAAGACCGTGTTTACAATGCCCTTCGGTGCGTTCTGCTACAACACAATGCCCTTCGGGCTAAAAAATGCGGGAGCCACCTACCAGCGGTGCATGCAGGCTTGCCTCAAGGAGCACCTCGGTCGCAACATCCAAGTCTATGTTGATGACATAGTAATCAAAACCAAAGAGGAAGCCTCTCTAATCGAGGACTTGCGCGAAACCTTCACCAATCTCGATCGTTACCGGATTAAGCTCAATCCGGACAAATGCGCCTTCAGCGTACCATCTGGGCAGCTGCTCGGGTATCTCATCTCCGCGAGAGGGATTGAGGCAAACCTGAAAAAGATAAATGCCATACTGGCCATGGAGAAGCCAAAAAACATAAGAGGCGTCCAGCAAGTAGCCGGACAAATCGCGGACCTCAGTCGATTTATCAGTCGAATGGGAGAAAAGGCATTGCCCTTCTATAAGCTCCTCCACAAAGCTGACAAATTCGAGTGGACCAATGAAGCGCAAGAAGCATTTGAAGATCTCAAGCGCCTGCTATCCACCTCGCCAGTACTGGTGACTCCACGAGAAAGGGAACCACTACTGCTGTACATCTCCGCTACCAACCAAGTGGTTAGTACAGTGCTCGTCGTCGAGCGGGCCGAGGAAAACAAGGTCCATGGCGTACAACACCCGGTATACTACCTCAGCGAGGTCCTCACGCCAACAAAACAGCGGTACACGCACTACCAGAAGCTGGCGTACGGCGTCTTCATGACCGCCCGGCGACTGCGCCATTACTTCCAGGAACACCCAATCGTGGTAGTCAGCGACGCCCCATTGGGACATATCCTCAATAACCCCGACGCCACGGGACGAGTCGCGCTTTGGGGAATCGAACTGTCTCCACGAGACATCACATACGAAAAGCACGACGCAATCAAGTCGCAAGTTCTCCCTGACTTCCTCGTGCATTGGATGGAAAACCAACTCCCGGACAAGCCAGATATGTCCTACCTCTGGACAATGCACTTCGATGGATCAAAGCAGAAAGATGGAGCAGGAGCAGGTGTCATACTGACATCACCTCAAGGGGACAAGCTGAAATACATCCTGCGAATGTAGTTCACAGCCTCAAACAACAAGGCTGAATACGAGGCCCTGTTGCACGGGATGAGGATGGCAAAAGCCTGCGGTGCAAAGAGGCTCATCATATATGGCGACTCCAAGCTGGTCGTCAACCAAACAATGCACGGGTGCGACGCACTGAATGACAACATGATCGCATACCGTGACCTTTACGATACACTCGAGGAAGACTTCGATGGTTGCAAGTTGCGACATGTAGGTCGCGAAAGCAACGAGGAGGCGGACACACTCGCCAACATAGGCTCTACCTGCGCCCCCATACCACCTGGGGTATTTCTCGAGCGCATCTGCGAATGCTCCATCAAGCCAAAGGCCGCAGAGAAGAAAACAAGCACAGCAACGGACTCGGGGGCTACGCCACCCAATGAGCCAATGGCACTCGATGACCTGGAGCTAGACACAGGACTCAAGGGCCCAATGAGCGTCATGATGATCGAACAATCTTGGACGCAACCGTACATTATGTACCTCCTCAGTAAGCGCCTATCGGACGACCCGACAGACGCACGTCACATCGCGCGACGCTCCAAGGCATTCGCCATTGTCAACGGCGAATTGTATAAACGCAGCATCACAAGCGTGTTACAACGATGCGTCTCCTTGGCCGATGGAAGAGCAGTCCTCCTCGACATCCATGAAGGGACCTGCGGACACCACGCCGGCAGTCGCGCCCTCGTCGCCAAAGCTCTATGAGCTGGATTTTACTGGCCCACTGCCATGCGCGACGCCAAGGACATAGTCCAAAAGTGCAACGCTTGTCAGCGATTCACGGACAAGCCACACACACCAGGCGCAGAACTACGGCCTATTCCATTAGCCTGGCCCTTCGCACAATGGGGGCTCAACATGGTGGGCAAGCTCCCAAGGTCCTCGCAAGGAGGCTACGTCTACCTCTTGGTCGCAGTCGACAAATTCACCAAGTGGATTGAGGCCATGCCAGTGACCAAGCAATCAGGGCACAGCGCGGTCAAGTTCTTCGAGTCCATCGTCTACCGCTTCGGCGTGCCGCATAGCATCATCACTGACAACGGGACGAACTTCACATCCAAAGAGTTCCAAGAATTCTGCGGAAACCTAGGGATCAACATCAGTTACGCCTCAGTCGCGCATCCACAGACCAACGGTCAGGTGGAAAAGGCAAACGGGCTCGTCTGCAGCGGCATCAAGAAGCGACTCCTTCGACCACTCGAGCAAGCCGTGGGTTGCTGGCCAGATGAGCTCCAATCCGTACTCTGGAGCCTACGAACAACTCCAAACAGCGCCACGGGCTACACGCCATTCTTTATGGTGCACAGAGCAGAAGCAGTACTACCCGCCGAAGTTCGGTACAAGGTGCCAAGCGTAGTCGCTTACAACGAACAAGAGTCATCTCTTGCACTCGAAGACTCCGTCGACCTCCTCGACAAGGCAAGAAAAATCACCGTAGAAAGATCCACGATCTACCAGCAGAACATGCGCAACTACCACAGTAGAAGACTTCGCCCCAGATCCTTCGTCGAAGGTGACCTGGTCTTGCGACTAAAGCAGCAGGGGCATCTCAAGCTCGAGTCCCCCTGGGAAGGACCATACGTGATTACAGAAGTAATCCCAGGTGGCGCATATCGCCTTCAAGATCTAGAGACAGGAGTCGCATACTCCAACCCTTGGAGCGTCCGACGCTTCTACCCCTAGCTGTTTTTACTTTTACATCGCAAATAAGGCTACTTAGCCACACATTGTACCTCGTACTGTTCTTCAAATAAATAAAAGCTAAGTACCCCAAAACTCTGTGTTTTTTCTTTTCACTTCTGTCAATTTTATACTCGGGGGCTATGCCACCCTACATACATCTGTTCTTCGAACCAATAAACGTGATATCCTGAGTAGCTGGCACATCAATCAAACCCCTTAACGCAAACTTAACCCAGCTGCAACGCACCTGGCAGGTTGACAAAGGGATGGCTAGGCTAACGAAAAGGACTCGCATAGTGCAACGCACCTCACGCCAACAAAGCTGTTTATACACATTCAACAATAAAATATCTACAACCTATACATGAACTTTACAACACAAATAAACTTATGTGCAGGATACAAATCTGGCTACTGCTGCAACAGAAGAACATTGGTTTGTTCCTCGAAGAAGTCGACAATCTCCTCTGCTAGATGGTCCACCGCCTGATAGTGCGGCACCATATTCCAAGCAGATCCGGATGGCGGCTCTGGCGGACCGGAAGCAATGGCGGCGACATCCACGCCAGGCCTGTGCAATCGCACCATCGAGAGGGCAGCCTTGGCACCAGCCACCAACTGCTGCTTCACGCACTCGCGAACCGCGGACATATCTTGAAATTTGGCCAGAAGAGCCAACAGGCTTGATGGAGTGTCATCCAATGGGAACATCGCCCGATAGATGTTCTTCAAACACGACTGCGACTTCTTCAGGAAGAGCAGCACTCGCAAAGCACGATCCTGCAGGGTCGCCAATGCAGTCGCACGATCATGATCTACCCAGAAGTATCCACTCTCTTGAAGTTGCTCCTGGGTGAGATCATGAAGGCGGATGGCAATCCTATCCCTCTCCTCCTGCGGATGGCGTGCGCTAATAACTACACGAAGCAGCACCAACAGCATGAGTACAACGTACCATTGCGACTATCTACAAAGGAAAAGATGAGGACGAGCAAACTACACTTAAACTGGTCGCCCAGCTCCGTCACCTCGCCAAGCAGATATTGCTCGCGGGCAGCGGATTTTTCCGCCTTCGACTTCCACACGTCGGCGTTACCACGGATCAGGGGCAACTCACACTCCAGCTCCTTCATGCGATCACGAAGTCGCGACAGCAAGGACAACTCCTCTACCCTGGAGCGTGGCGGTGCCACTGTCTCATCAAGACATTGCGAATCCTAGTTTCCCCCCACAGGATCACTCGATGCACCCTACCACAAGTCAAGACAAAGGCAATTAAGGCGACCAAATTAACGCAAAGGCAACGGAAAGGCAGATGAGCAGTAGCAATGGCGACGGCAGCGAGGAAGAAAAGAGTGCAGATGGAAAATCACCGCCGTAGCGCCGCTACTTAAACCCTAGGAGATGCAATCCAACGGCTCACAAAAACCCTACTAGGCGCGTGGCACGCATCGCGTTTGACACGTGGAGAAGAGGAAGCGCGAACCGTCCCTCCACTGCTCCCATTACGCGCGGAAATCGAGGAGGCACAGTTAATAATAAGATTACGCACGCCCAGTCAAATTAAAGTCAGAAAGTGGGACCCACCGCTCGTCACGTCCCGTCAAAATCGCTCACGCGGGCAACTGAGGCACAGTTAATAATGCAAGCGTCCGCACTGACGTCATCAACAGCTACGCAGCGGAAAACTTCACCTACTTTAGTCCTTGCTGGAGTCTTTGTAACACCTCGTCCACTCCTGGGCCCGGGGGGTGTCACTCCTGGTAGCTTAATAGGATATATAGACTGGCCCCACAGACCAACACTAGTCTTTTCTGCGCACTTTGTCCTCACTCGTGCGCACCCGGTTACCCACTTCCGGTCGGTCACCCATCCTAGAATTGCTCTAGGCCAAGCACGCTTAACCTTAGAGTTCTTTTCGAATGAGCTTCCGGAAAAGAAGTTGCAACTTGTTGGTATGAGTATTCTATCAATCCTATTAAGCCATGTGCCTGGTATCACATACACCCACCCTTTAGAAGATCGATGCCCTCATCGATCAAGCACACCCTAGGAACGTTCCCTCTTGGCACGCGTTTGTGTGTCTAGTGCCGGCACATGTGCCATGCCGTGTCCACTCCAGGCCACACGCGCCATGCTCCACATGTCCCGCCACTAACCCGCACACACCCGTGTAATCGCAAGGGTCGGCTCTGATACCACTTGTAACACCCCGTCCACTCCTAGGCCCGGGGGGTGTCACTCCTGGCAGCTTAATAGGATATATAGACTGGCCCCACAGACCAACACTAGTCTTTTCTGCGCACTTTGTCCTCACTCGTGCGCACCCGGTTACCCACTTCCCGGTCGGTCACCCATCCTAGAATTGCTCTAGGCCAAGCACGCTTAACCTTAGAGTTCTTTTCGAATGAGCTTCCGGAAAAGAAGTTGCAACTTGTTGGTATGAGTATTCTATCAATCCTATTAAGCCATGTGCCTGGTATCACATACACCCACCCTTTAGAAGATCGATGCCCTCATCGATCAAGCACACCCTAGGAACGTTCCCTCTTGGCACGCGTTTGTGTGTCTAGTGCCGGCACATGTGCCATGCCATGTCCACTCCGGGCCACACGCGCCATGCTCCACATGTCCCGCCACTAACCCGCACACACCCGTGTAATCGCAAGGGTCGGCTCTGATACCACTTGTAACACCCCGTCCACTCCTAGGCCCGGGGGGTGTCACTCCTGGCAGCTTAATAGGATATATAGACTGGCCCCACAGACCAACACTAGTCTTTTCTGCGCACTTTGTCCTCACTCGTGCGTACCCGGTTACCCACTTCCCGGTCGGTCACCCATCCTAGAATTGCTCTAGGCCAAGCATGCTTAACCTTAGAGTTCTTTTCGAATGAGCTTCCGGAAAAGAAGTTGCAACTTGTTGGTATGAGTATTCTATCAATCCTATTAAGCCATGTGCCTAGCCTCACAGTCTTCGACTCCACCAAGCACTCGGGGGCTACTCCCGTAGGGAGCGCTGGCAGCGCACCCTACGATTTTTTCTTTTCTTATTGCAGGGATATAGGCAATCAAATTCAAACCCAACCACTCGAAATACGGTTCGACTACGGACATGGGTTACTCCCATAGGGAGCGCCGGAAACAATTTCGACTGAAACAAGCAAGCAGAAGACGACAGCAGTCGCAAATATGTTTTAGTCCCTGCCTGAGTCTTCGACTCAACCAGGCACTCGGGGGCTACTCCTATAGGGAGCGCTGGCCGCGCACCCTATGATTATTTGCACAAAAACTGTGTGTTGAAAATATCTGCACTCGCAGATCATGGCGACACCGCCTCATAATTTTCCCTACAAAGAGATTACGTCTCCTGGGTCACCCGAATCGTCTCCGCGATGATAAAATTCAGATGTCGCGCTTACAGCATGAAGGTAAGACCTGATAAGGCCTGGCAACGCATTTAACTACGCAGTACCAGCAAAATATCCGTGCCTGCAGGCACGATGAACATGCCTTGGCGGACGCGTCAAGAGCTCACACCCATATAACTGGAATTCGACTCCTGTAAGACCTCCGCGGCCTGAGTCGAATTACGCCAGCACTTTTTCGGATTCGAGTCCGGGGACTTGAGTTCGAGTAGATTGCGTTGTTTCACCCTAAGGTGGTTAACTGATACCGATACTTCGGCTATATCAAGCACATATATCAACAATCCCTATGACATAAATGAAAGCAGTCAAAAATGTACTCATTCAGGCACTCAAAGACTTCAAAAAGTACCCAGTCGAATCTGCGATTCCACTGGATACTCGGGGGCTACTGACATGGGTATACCCTACAGGTACTCGAGCTTGGTATATACGGTCTAAATACGTACAGGCCATGGTGTCGCCAAGGCCCAGATGAAAGGACTCGAGTAACCTGCGGACTCTCGATTGCTTGAAGGACAAGAAGAAGCTAAAGATAGAAAGTTTGAAGGGGAAAACCCTAACTTGTAACCGACTCGACCTGCTACCCGAGACCTAGCTTATCTATATAAATGCTAGGAGGGCACGACGAGAAGGACACACGCAACCCTAGTTTCCACAACCCTCGCCAGATTGCATCTGCGCACCATTGTAACTTTCGACTCCTTCGATAATTCCACGAGCAGACAAGCAGGAGTAGGGACCTCTACGAGGCCTGAACCTGGGTAAATCCTTTGTCTCCTGTGTGCTTGTTTGCTAGCCGATAGATGTCTCCACTCCAAAACCCAAGTCCATAACAATGGGCATTGATGACTTAAACCCTCGTCAATGACTAACCTCAGCATCACAACCATTTGCTCTTTTAACTGATACATCACAAGACTCGTCAACAAGTAGAGAGAAACTAGCATTTCCAAACTCACTCATAATGACTTGTGTAGTCTCTTCTGCACATGCTTGTGCTATATCTAGTTGGATTTCACGAGATGTCAATTGACAATTGCCAGGAGCATTCTCATTAATCACATTGGCTACATCCTTGCATCTTGCGCCATACCAATCCAACATCTCACGAAAATTGGCCTTGTTCAAGGAAGTGCTAGACTCATCATGCCCACGAAAAGCTAGACCTTGTTCAAGTAGAAATCTAACAACACCCACAACAACCCTCAAACGAATCTCATAATCAATATGTGATTGTTCTTCATGAGAAACAATAGCATATGTCACACTTTGTTTTTATTTCTGAAATCTTCACAACTATTTCTTGCATTGTTGTGAATGCTATTTGGTCCACCTACATGAGACTTGAAATTTTCCGATGCTTTCTTCCAATTTTTAAACCCCGTCTTTGTGAAAACATCATATCCAAAATGTGAACTATTGCTTGAAGATTTGAAAAGAAAGCAATGAAAATAATATGCAGCATCCTTCTCCACACTATACTCTAACCAATCATATTTGGTATACCATGCATCAAAAAATGACCGCCAATCTGGACCAAATTTTGTTTTGGGATAATTATGACCAATCAAACGATTACGGCCTCTCGACAAATATACTCATCTCATTTTATCTCCAATCTCAGGGGGTGCTATATTCATCAATTGGCCTACGAACTCAAGGATCGGCAATGACACTTGTTAAATCAAGGCTTTCAACAACATTTTCCTACAACATTGAAAAATAAAAAAAATCATGAGCTCTTGTAACGCTACTAAATACTAATCACTAGTCAAATAAACAACAAATCTAAAAACAAAAATTGATAATGAAGGATAGAAATTAACCTGTTCAAAGACGTGCCCTCTTGTGATTTCCCGAGGGTCGTGCTGATGCCTCCCCTTCTTGACCCACCGCTAGCTCGTCTTCTTCTTCCTAGCCTCTAATCCAAGCCAATTCCTCTACCTCGTCCATCTGGAATCGGTGATCCGGCGGCAGCTGTTCCATTTAGCGAGGATGCGTGGGGGAGCGGTGATGAGGCCGAGCATCAGCGGCACAGATGAGCGGGACTACTGGAGAGGTAGCCGAAGAGGAGTTGGGCGGCCGGAGAGTGGCGGGACGGGGCGGCGGTCAGAGTGGCGGCAGTGGGGAGAGAAGCACAGCTGGGGAGATGCGCGTCGGGTCGCGTGGGAGAGAAGCACAGCGGGTTGCGTCGCTCGCGTGGAGCCATGGACTATTCCTATTTTCTCTCGCTAATCGCGTCGCTCGGTCGGATGAGCCGGGTCGACCGACCCGGCTTGACCCCCTTCTGGTGCCGCCGATGGTGTGATTGCGGGTAGATACGTTTTTTTTAACGAGAGCCCCGAAGGGCTTGGAAGCTTTGAATTAAGAGCAAACAACGGAGGTGAACAAGATTACAAAGAACCTCATAAGAAGAAGGAGATACATAGGTCCCCATTTGAAGTGGATAAGGCCCTGCTGAAAAATATGAGTAAAAACCAAGACCCTCCCTATCTCCACTGTCGAGCAGAAGGCCAGCTGCACCGCCGCCGAACACCGCCGCGGGGACAGAACCACTTGCTTTAGAGCCGATGTTGGACGCGGCGCAGACCCAAAAAGGGGCCTCCGATGGAGGTTGAAGAGATGCCGGAGCACACCGGCTGTAACTGATGGCTCACAGCCATCAAGATGAAGCTCGCCGATGTCGCTTCCAAGCTCCGGTGATCCCCGACGGAATAGACCTCGCAAACTCCGTCAATGCCGAATGACCCGCGCTCCAGCACATCACTCCTGCCACGGGTGGGTGAAGGCGGGCAGAGATGGTCAGAGAAGCAGGGAGAAGTCCATTGAAATGGGAAGAACCAAAACTCCCAGGGTACTCTGGCCCAGCCTTTCGCTCTCTGCTAACTGTATCCCCTTCCTCGCCGCCACGGCCGGCCAAGAGGAACACGCAAAAGCAGTGAGCATCTAGAATGGCCCGAGTACCGAACTTGCGCTTATTTGTTGGATTCGCTTGGGGTCGCTACGCCGGTGTCTTCAACCTCCGAAGCTCACCGGGAGTCACCCACCGCGGCCTCTTGCCCCTGCGCCAGAACGCTAGGGGACAGAACCCAAAAGCTTCCCTTCCCGTAGCCACTGCCCCGCACCAATCCCACCTCCCCACGCCGCCACGGCCGGCCGGAAGGGGATCAACGAGCGAGCAGCCGCCACCGGGAAGGGAAAGCACGGAGAGGCATCCACCACTGCTCCAATGGCCGGCACCCCCGCAGCCTCCCTCGCCACCATGGTCGGCCGAGGAGGGGGGCGACACGTAGAGCAGGTCGACGCCAAGGGGGGCTTATTGGAGGCTCGGGAGGCTCTCCACCACCACGCCACTGGCGAGCAGACAGCGCCGACGAGGAGACCCATCCCACGACGGATCTGGCCCCAGAACACCATCGAAGACCTCCTGGCACAGGGCCAAAAACCGGCAACAAGCCAAACCCTAGAGCTAATATATACAGGGGGCCGGCGCCGGTCCTCCGCCTCTCACCGCCGGCGGCGCCAGCGGGAGCGACGTCGGATCGACCCGGGGCAGGCGGCGATGGAGACGGGAACTGTAGCAAGGAGAGGGAAGAGATAAGGTCCGGGTAGATATGTTGTTTCGGTAGTGATTGATAACAATGCATATTTCCCATAGGCCAAATTAATCTACATATAGTAGTGTATTATTATTAAAAGGATTTGCTAGTTCTCATATGCCTCAGAACTAGCTAAATGTCAGTCACCTAATCAGCCATTAGATTCAATGCCTTGAGATTTGTGCAGTCTAGGGCTAAGCTGCCGCTATGCGTCGCGCGAGCTTATTTTTCTGGAGGCGTGAAGGCCGCACGCCATTCATTTGTCGTGGGCCGCTGCTGGCTGTCGATTGCCGGATTTGTCGTGGCCTGTGTAGCATGTGGCCTTTTGTATTTTATTATTTATTTCTTTTTTGTTTGCTCCGTTGTTGTCCTTTAAAAAATATTGTGGAAACAAGACTCATCTATCAGGTAATTACATGTGATATACAACTGATAAAAGGACATATGCACATGACGTGTGATTGAAAACACGTAGGTTGCAAAAAAGTGTTTTCCAGCTGCATGTGTGTTCCAACCGAGAGAAATGTCCGAGATGGTTAGTTAGCATCGTAGCATCGTATTTCATGTACTTGAAACTATGATTTTATCAGATAGACGTGGGATACAACTTAGTCTTTCTCGGTTGCACCAACCGAGGTTTTTTTTTAGCAACACGTGGGTTGTACATGAGAAAATGTCCTGTACTATTGGACTATGTCGTAATTCGTGCTAGCATAGAGAGTTACACATTGATTGCAAATGAGAATACCCCAGTTACACATGAGTTACAACTGAGATTTTTCCAGTTGCGTGTGGATTGCAACAAAGATTTTTCCAGTCGCACATGGGATTGCAACCGAGATTTTCCCATATGCTTGTGGGTTGCATGTGAGAATTTCTAGTTGCACCTCGGTTGTAACCGAAACTTTTCCCCGAGATGGTTAGTTCGCATCGTAGCATCGTATTTCATGTTGACTTAATTGTACTTGAAACTATGATTTTATCAGATAGGCGTGGGATACAACTTAGTCATTCCCAGTTGCACGTGAGTTGCAACCGAGGTTTTTTTAGCGACACATGGGTTGTAAATGAGAAAATGTCCTGTACTATTGGACTACGTCGTGATTCGTGCTAGCATAGAGAGTTACACATTGATTGCAAATGAGAATACCCTAGTTACACATGAGTTACAACTGAGATTTTTCCGGTTCCGTATGAATTGCAACAAAGAATTTTCCAGTCGCACATGTGATTGCAACCGAGATTTTCCCAGTTGCATGTGGGTTGCAAGTGAGATTTTCTAGTTGCACCTCGGTTGTAACTGAGACTTTTCCAGTCGCACGTGGGTTGCAACTGAGATTTTTCCAGTTTAACGTGGGTTGCAACTAAGTTTTTTCCAGTTACACGTTGGTTGCAACTATGATTTTTTTAGTTCCACCTGGGTTGCAACTCTTAAAAAAATATGAATGTGGAGCTGTTATCCTATTGTTTTTCTCTTATTCTTTATTTAAGGCAAGAAGAAAATTATGGACCTCATGTAATTAAAAAAATCGACCTCTTTTGTTGTGATTGCCATGGCCTTCTAGTGCTATTTGCTGGCCTGTTGTTGTTTAAAAGCCCTAGACAATTAATCATGAGAGCACAGCGTTTAAAAAAAACACGAAGACCAACACAGCCCATGGAAATGGGCCCGCAAGAAAATTGCTGGGAGAACTAAACACGTCATCAATGGGTTAATAAGCTTTACACGTCAGCCGACTAAGATTTAATAAATCTCAGTCGGCTGATCCCAGACGCTCCCATTATTAAAACGGTTTGCCCAGAGAGGCCAGAGCCGAGAACGTCGTTGTGTGAACTCGCGGCGCCTTGACCCGATGGAGACGAACCAACAAGGTCCCGCGTTCCTGCCATTGTAAATGTTTCTCTTGACGCGGCAGCCACCCACCACCATGTCCGCCATACAATAGTCGTTTGTCGGACTGACCCGAGAGACTAAGTTAGGGCTTTACCATGTGAAAATATATTTCATGATTGTTATAATAATATTTTTCTTTTATATACTTGGTCAAACTTTACAAATTTAGACTCAGACCAAGATTTGATATCTAGAGAAAGCAGAGAGCGCTAGCGTCGCTCCTCCTAGGGTGGCCAGGGAAAAACCCTAGACCTCACCCCGGCCCTCCAACTTCTCGCCGCAACCAGAGGAAGCCGATGGGCAAAGCCCCTCCCGATGGATGGCGGATGGCGGGATCTCGTCTCCTTGTCTGTTCCCGTGGCAGGAGACCTCCAACCTAGATAGCGGTGGCGGCCTTGGACGCCGGCTGCGTGCGAGGTGGATCATGGATTCCTAGGGGCGTCCTCAGGTACGGTGGTGGTTGCGTTGCCAGTGACTGCAAGGGCAGCCGGTGATGCTGAGGTCATGGTAGACTTGACTCTTCGGGGTAACGGGCCTGCGGAGCGAGATCTGGAGCAGCTTGCGGTGGAGAGGTGGTGACTGTCGGAGGCTATTGCTGCTTGACAGCGTGCCAACCGGCAGTCGCTAAGCGTCGGTGGTCTAGACACAATCACCTCGTTGCGTTGCCAATGACGGCGCGGGAGTTTGGCACTAGGCATAGCGGTCATGTTTCTTCGATGGCAGCGGCCTGTGTGGTTGTGTGGATGACATGGCGATTAGGTCTCGAGTTGGTGATGGCCTTCCAAGGCTAGCAGTGGTATGGGACCCTCTACCTCCACACTGGTTCGGTCTAGCTCATCAGGTGCTATGTGCGGCGACTCTTGCGGATGCGCCGAGTCATCGTAACACCCCAGCCTCACTAGATCGGCGTCTGTCAGCCCTGGCAGCTCTCTACGATTTTTAGACTTGCCCCACATATTAACACTAGTCTTTTATATGCACTTTGTCATCACTCGTGCACACCCGGGAACAACTTCCCAATCGGTCACCCATCCTCAAATTGTTCTAGGTCAAGCACGTTTAACTTGAATTTCCTTTGGAGATGAGCTCTGAAAAAAAGTTACAACTTGTTGGTACGGGTATCTTACCAATCATATTAAGTCATGCGCCAGGATCTCAGAGGATGTCAGAGTCATGTCTGTCATCTGTAGGTGCTACACACGAACAACACGGTGGAGGTACCAAGTCATGCCACTGTGGCTCCTACAGAGGCATCAAGTCATGCATGTAGTTTTTGGATTGAAGATGGTGCGACGGTGCTGTGGGGCGAAGCGGTATGAGACGTCCCTATGTTTCGTTATCTCCTCCAACAGTATCTAGCTTTCGAGCTTTTGAGAGCCGGACAAGAGATGTTGGTAGAGGCTACTACATACTCTGATGGAAACACAAGATCTTCGGTCAGGTTATGTCAACGCGCACATGCGTTGTTTTCTTATAGAAGGTGGTGGATCCAACCTCGGCTTTGGGGAGATCAACCTATAGTTAAACTCGTGCCATGTTTTCTTCTTGAAGTTTTAGCATTTTTTGTTTGTTTCTGGCCTTTATCATAGAGTTAGTGGTTGCCTAATAAAATTACTATTATAAGGCATATGGCTTCAGGATTTCTTTTCCAGGACAAACATGTTCGGCTACTGGATTTTGCTTTATAAATAAGAAGGTTGTGTGCATCTCTCAAATGCATATACCAGGCTCCATTCCACTTTCAAAAAGAAAAAAACTACAGTTTTTTCAGTCGGTTGGATGTCAACCTAAATCACTCTGGTATGTAATCAATTACTCCAGGATCATGGAGTTTTGTAAGTCATGGTCATGTAGCTGTTCAAGAGCCTTTCGATATAACTGACTGGTGCGTGTTGAGAAAGATTAAATGATGCTGATTCACTACGAATCCGACAGAAATGATACTCCCTCAATTGGGCTTCACGTCCTTCAAACAAGGAGGTAATTTAAGATGATACAACCGCCTGCCTAATGCTAGTCCTACAGATAATACTTCTAGTACGATGTTCCGGGTGTCAGAGAACAATCTTTTCCTGTCGGAGAAAAATAGTAGAACTCTAAGACCATATACATGAATGAGTGATTTGCTATCTGATATCTGACAGAAAATGTTTCTGCTGAAGATCCCTTGGATTGGACATAACTAAGTGGCCCATGTCTGGAGATGGAGATTAATGTGACTAACTCACTCCGAACCCATAGTTCACTCTCTGAATCGGCTTCACGACTTCACGTCCTTTAAACAAGGAGGAAATTCCTTGATGAAAATGCTAAACCGAACACTAAGGCCACATCCGTGAATGTTTGAAGAGACATCCCCATCTCATGTCGTCGCAGTGTGAGGATTTCAACCCATCCACTTCCACAACAAAATTTAGTAACATCGCACGCTGATGGCTGTACCACCACATGGTGAAAGCCTTGCCGTGTATCAAATGGGCTTCTCTCCCTTAATAACACATCTTGCTGTATCAACGGTATCCTGCATGATGTCGAGCAGTCTGCCATCATTTGTTTGGTCCATTTCCAAATATGGCAAGTCTGGAAAAAACATGTATAGATTATAGAACAAGTTGCAGCACAACTGAAGGGGTTGTTGAAAGAGGTATACATCAATATGAAGTTGATCTAGATTGTTAGTTCAGAATCTCAAGTCGTGCTCCCATTGCTTTAGACTGTGTTTTGATTCCAGTCCGGAAGAAGCTTAAGTACATTGTGCAATGGTACAACTACCAGGGAAGGGTTTTTGGCTTCGGTGTCAGCTGGCCAAGTTGGCCAAGACGAGTGACTTTTGCTGCGTTTGTTGTTACTCCCTCCATTCAGAAATATAAGACGTTTTAACTTTGTGAATTGAATGTAACTAGACGTCTTTTAGTGTATAGGTTCGGAGTGAACCTATACACTAAAAAGCATCTAGATACATTCATTTCACAAAGCTAGAATGTCTTATATTTCTAAACGGAGAGAGTACGTATTTATTTATGTGACGGTTCATTTCTTGAAACTGCTTTTTTTGTTGAATGGAAGGGAGAATTTGTAAGTGAAGAAGACAAGGTTGTTTAGCCAAATCTCTTGTACTCTCGAGAGAACTTAAGTTTCTTTTACTAGTTCCTGGATCCCTTGTCCTGCTGCCACCAGGACTGCCTTGTTCTTTGCACCCAATACATTTAGTCTCAGCGTGACCCTAAAAAACAAAAAGTCTCAACGCGACACCTTAGTCTTTCCTGTCTTGTTGGAGGCTTGTACGTCTGTTCACCCACATTTTACGCAGCAAAATAGGGTAGAAAGTTAGACAGTGCTCAAGCTAAACCTGGAGAAAAACGGAACACATGGCATATCGTTCTCAAGAGGAAATAGAGAAGACAGAGCATGAAAGAGAAACCCTTGTAGGATGCTTGCTTGTGAAGTCATCGTCAACATAGTACAGCCGGGTCTTGCATGAGAAGAAATCATTGATGAAGTGGAGCTGTCTCTTGCATCTACCCACGGGTTCTCTTTGCAGCAATGAAAAGTTTGGCTGCATTGCACCCTTGATCGTTCAAAGAAAACATAATAGAGATGGGTCTTGCATGTGAAGAAGCCGTCGACATAATAGAGCTGGGTCTTGCGGGTGAAGAAATCATCGATGAAGTGGAGTGGGTTATATCTTGTGAAGAAATCATAGGTGAAGTGGAGCTAGTTCTTGCGTTTGAAGAAATCATCGATGAAGTGGAGTGGGTTCTTGCATGTGAAGAAATCGTCGATGACGTGGAGCTGGTTATATCTTGTGAAGAAATCATCGATGAAGTGGAGCTGGTTATATCTTGTGAAGAAATCATCGATGAAGTAGAGCTGGTTCTTGCGTGTGAAGAAATCATTGGCGAGGTGGAGCTGATTCTTGCCTGTGAAGAAATCATCGTTGAAGTAGAGTTGGGTTGAAGGAATTGCCCACCTCGTGATGGTCCGGCCGGTGTCACGGTGCCTCGTGCAGTTCCCACGCCAGCACCACCGTTCCCTAGTCCCCTGCCCCCCGCACCACCTCCGTCCAGTGCTCTGCCTCCCGCACCACCTCTGAACGCCACGACAAATCTGCGGGCGCCTCCGAACCTTCCCCTACCTCCCACGCCTTCAGCAGCTTCATCTGCTCCTAGCATCGTATCTAGTCTAAGGGGAGGACTAATGTGTTGAGTGATGAGCGGAGATGGAATGGACAGGTTTATAGGCATGCCTGGCCGGCCGGCCGCTTGACCAAATGGAGTGGAGCAGGTTCGTTCCGTCTTCATCGTCATTATTCTATCCCTTTGGTCTCTGGGTAGTAGTTAGCCTGCCCGTCTTCATCGCCATTATTCTATCCCTTTGGTCTATGGGTAGTAGTTAGCCTGCCAGGAGTGAGTCCACTAATGACAATTAGAAGCGCGTACACGGATGATTACTGCCTGATTGTGTGTAGGCCAAATTCATCTATTACTGCAAGTGCAACACTTTGGCCAGAGACCAGACCCAGTAGAGACGATCCCAGGTCTAAAGTTGGCGTCGTTCTTGACGCGGCAGCCACCCACCACCAAGTCAACTATACCATAGTCGTTGGCTGGAGCGACCTGGCAGGCTAAGTGTTCTAATATTGTATATGTTGATATTTTGTTTCTATATACTTGGTTAAACTATATAAAGTTTGACTCTGACTAAAAAAGTATGATACATCTTTGCTGGAACATCGAGGCAAAGTGTATCATGCCTAACGTCAAACATGATCTGATAAAGATCTCTCCGAAGCAATTAAATAAAGCCTGTCCAGAAATAAACTACCAGGTCATTAGAAGAACATACCGTTTCATTACAGGAACATCTGCACTTAAATTGTTGGGCGCCAGTTGACCTGGACAGTCAGTTTTCCTTGGTTGAACATATGGTCAATCTAAATTGCTAGATTCTAGAACAAGTTGCAGCACAACTGAAAAAGGAAAGAAACACTCACACATTATACGTATCAGAAACATGAGCAAGTTTCATACTCATAATCGTGTCTACATACATGTGTAAATCCAATCAGAACCATTTGAATGAAGCATGACTAATAACCAAGTAGAATGAATGCTGATTTAGTAAACCAACACACGGATTCCAAACTATGAAGAAAACCTTCTTGGTTCAGATCATACATGACATTCTTCAACTACATGTTAAACACCTTGCACGGTGAACATGATTTTACCCATCCTACAATTTCAGTATCATGTTAGCATCACATTTTCAAATATATTTCGTGACTTCTTGCTTGGCATTTTAAGATTTCACGAATTGGAAACTAGACCGAGCTAACCAGACAAGTCCACCTTTACCTGCTTTGATGAAGCAGGCACAAAAACACCGTGTCCAAGATGTGAGCTATACAAATTCAAAGTCTCCACAAGCTGCATCACCTAATACATTCCTGGCCAGGCCTGTGCTTTCCATTTCTTCCAATTCATTGTCAAGGCTTATGCTTTCTGCCTCTTTCAAGCCATCTGTGTCAGAGTTTCTCTGTGTTGTTGTCTCTTCAGTACTATCGTCTGTGTAAACCTTTATCCTTATTCGCTTGCCTTTCATGTACCGGTATTCAAATTTTGGAGGTGGATATTTCCTATTTAACTTTTCATATTTTTCCAGCATATCTAGCTTCTTAAATACCGCACTGAGCATCCTGACAATTGAACGATCAGGCCGAACACCCAGCTCTTCCATATCAGCAAAAACCTGGATGAGTTGCGACAGATACATGAAATGGTTAGAAAATGGAACAACCATTGCAGCAAGCATCATTTTTGTACCGATGTTTCTTTCAAACATAGCTTTTCTACCAACAAAGGAAAAGTTGAGACAATCACATTCAGTGGAAGGTGGATACGATGTAGAATTCAACCAACTCAAACTCCAAATCTCTTAAAACAGTTAACACTTTGGTGCAAAATAAAAGCAATCCATTCACAAGAAGTATGCAGGTAGTTTTCAGCAATATAGTTGATGCCCATACAGGCAAGTAGGCCCATAAGATTTCCACATTGAAAACAAAATAATAAACTAAACTTTCCTACCTCAAACATCTTCTGGTATGATCCCAACCTGTAATACAAGGATATCATCTTCATGAAAAATATACGGGGCAAACCCTCCATATATGTCGAGAATATCTTTTCAAATAGCTCTTCTGCTTCCTCAACTCGTCCGTCCTCAATTAGTGCATTTAACAAAGTCTGATAGCTCCCCATGGTCTTCCCTTGACCTTTATTAAACATCCACTTGATAACCTAAATTGGAGATCATGTAATTAATTTATTGATAGAGAAAATGGAATGCCATTGAAAGGGGAGGAACTAATTCTAGATATTCAAGATTTAACTTCTCCTTCAGTAGAGAAAAAAATATCATGAACGTTTTCATAAATGATAGAAAAACCACATCAGGAAAAAAATCGACGCTTCACATAAAAGACTATGAACACTTGTTTCATACCTGAATTATTCTTTTCCACTCCTTTTCATCTTCAAGCGTCTGGAGTGCTTTCTTTACCGCTATCAAGGGAAATTCCAGTTCCCACGCAACAAATGAATCAAGAGCACCATAGACTTCCTCCTTTACATTAGACAAATCTTTGATCTGCAGGAGAAGACAAAAGACTCGGGGATCTTTAAAAAGCAGTTTGCAACTACAAAAGGTAAAGTGAAATACCGTACATAACTCTTTGGTGCCAAACAATAGAGAAGTAGTTGATGTTGTCCTAGATAAAGAGTTTACTTGTAACAAATTGAATGACCACAATCAGTGAAAGTTGCAGAGTTCCATACCAAAGCTGAAGTAGAGAACAGTTGTTTATGTGTGTTATGATGTAATCTAGCTAAGTTTTTGAGTCACTGAATAGTCGATGTATTGTCGCCAAGTTGTTTTCTCAAAAATCATGGCGACTCGCGACTATACAACGACTTATGGCAACTATACAGCGACTTTTGTCGACTATTCACTGAGTCACAGGGTCGGCGACTCACTTTTGAGTCACGACTCAAAAACCATAAATCTAGCGTTGCAGCGAATGTACATGGGGTTACAGACTCTACTTACACCCACAACAGTGAAATGTACAAGTAAACTTACACATTTAACAAGCTTCTGCGACTTGGAGACGGTTCCAATCCTTCTATCGGTTTTCCAAACGCGGGGATACCTTGGTCTCGGACCCCTGGCACCACAGACCTGTGCCACAGCCATCAGGTTATATTCAGGATAAGCACCAGTACCACCAAATTTTCAACAAGCCACATGGTACAGATAGATGCTAATGGAGCTCACCACTACAGAGTTGAACCTTCGAGGATGCACAACAGCAGTTCTCTCCAACGCTAAACCAAATGCAGGCGGTCCGTATCTCAAGGAAAGCATGCTGTAATCTGCAGCGGGAAACAGTGGTAAGCAAATACTGCTAATTGATTCGCAGAGTATAGCAAAATGTAAGAAGCAAAAAAAAATGTGGAAGTTAATCAGTTTGGGTCTAAGTAATCACAATTTACCCACCAATGCGGAATCCCCCAAATTTAATCCTCCATTCAATACTATCTCCTGCTCCCTACTTCTCCCTCCTTGGATCCCCAAATTAAGATTGCGGGGTGGAGACAGCAGAGTTACGCGATGAGATAGGACTGGCGTGACCGGCGGCGACGCACGTCGAACGGCGCGGGGCGTCGGCGGTGGATGGGAGACTTGGGTTGGTCGGAGCACGAGATGCCTAGGTCGTGAGAAGGAAGAGGATTCCTCGTACGGACGAGGTAGGGTGGGCGGCGACGTGGAGACGAAGGTAAGTTTTCAGATGTTCGGATAAGATAGGAGGAATTTCAAGAAAATCACAGCTTCGCGAGCACTTCATTTTCTAACCATATTTTTTAGATTCTCATGGATATATATAAGTCATACACTACTTCCTCAGTTTCATACTTTTAGGTTTGGTCAAGATAAAGCTTTCTAATGTTTGACCACTGTTTATGATAAATTATCAAGATATATAATACCAAATGTATATAATATAAAAATATATGGTATTAAACTTATACTCCCTTCATTCCATAATAAGTGACTTGGGTTTGTTTAAATTTGCATGTATATTTATATTAAAACATGTCTAGATACATCCAAATTTAGACAAAAAAAATCCACGTCAATTATTTTGGGACTAAGGTAATAGTAATACTATTAATTTGATTTATAAATATTGTTACTTTTTATATATGATTGGTCAAACTTTGTGAAGTTTAAATTTCATCAAATCTTATATGCGGAGTATTTTGTTTCCATTTGTAAGACATTTTGGCGGTTTACTGAGTAACATTAGGGATGAAGAGCGGTGCCCGATCTGACCCCCTCCCTGGCTAAAATGGATTAGGTTAGGTTAGTTACAGGATCTTTCTACCAAATTAGTTTAGTTTGAACTAGCACTACTTTAGCGGGTTTGGAGCAACTCCAACAGTCACCGCATTGTCGAAAATATGGCCTACAGTAATAAATGAGTTATTATTTATATTTTTTGTTTTATAATTAAGTTTATTTTTTATGCTATGATTGTATTAGTTTTGGATAATTCGTATTCGGAGAAAAAACCTAATAGATGTGTGAATTATAAACATCATTGCGAAATCTCTAGTCTCGCCTCTAAGACAAGTTTGTGTTTCATTGATAGTTCTGGTTTATGAGTATGGGCATCAGTAAAGTGTTACAAGGTTGACGGTGATATACGAGAACAACATTGTTAGTGGATCAATGGTGTTGGATAGAACCCGAACGATACACCGTGAAGCACATTGTCAATATTGTTATTGGTAGTTTCTCGATGAAAAGTGTTACCGTTACTAAGATCGTTTGACCATAAGACTTATTTAGACTTGGATACGATATGGATGTAGTAAGGTTTTCAAATGTTACTTCATGATTGGGTAACTATAAAGTCTATTTTCATTCATACCAGATAGTATGCCAACATTCTACAATTTGTAGTTCTAGGAATTGCAACTCTGATGATGGAGAGATACACTCTGGATCCACTTAAGTATTATGATGTTCGTCATCGTGTTGTCGGATAAGTGATCAAGTTGTTAATCACCGGAAGATCGATAATAGAGGATGAGAAAAGAGTATTGTCTGGTAACAAGGATAACTAGTATTTCAGCTCGGGTTATGTAAAGCACCGAGAAGCAATGTGACGTGCATCATTAAGTAATATGGAAGGTTCACACATAAAGATCTCAGTGGTATGTGTGGGATCATCATGACTATCAAGATCCCTATGTTGATCATTGTCGTGGAAGGTGTTCCGGACATGTTCACACATATCCGAACTTGTAAAGTCACACAATCAAGAGTCAGTGACATATAGAATTTTAGTGTGAATGAAGATATGAAAAAAGTAATTCCAAAAGTTGCTTGGAGAGACTCGGAATATGTATTGGAGGTGTTTGGGATATAACGGAGAGTGTTACAAATGGTATCGGGGATGTTGGAAAGCACCGTAAGGATCTAGAATCTCCGGGAGTGTCTGAAATATGATCAGGGAAAGCTTTGGAAGACTCGTAATATGATCTTAAAAATCTTCGGAAGTGTTGGAAATATTTTTGGGAGTTCGGATGGTTCTGTAAGGTCAAATCCTAGGGGGGCATGGGCCTAGGGTCTCATGGGCCACCTTGGGATGACCCCGCGCGTGAGGGGTGGGAAGTCTGTGGCCTGAGTCGTCCAGGACTCTGCAAGGATGGACGGATTAGGGGGAGGGCGAGTCATGGTTGGACTCCTCTCCCTATGGTGGTTGGGCCATGACTGTAGGTAGGACTCCACCTTGGCTGGAGGCTGCCCTTACGGGGTTAGCTACCTATATAAGCAGGAGGCGCACTAGGATATCTACCCAAGTCGCCGATGTCAAGCCCCACCACCAAAACCTAGAGGATCCACCACCTCCGCCACCCACATCGCCGCATAGCCGCCACCCCAAGCCGTTGTGTTGCCTCTTCCTCCTGGCGACGATGACGTACTGCCGCCGCCAAGAAATCACCGTGGAGATGTACTTAAACATCAATGCGGAAACGCTTCCGGATCTCTACCCTTCGGTTAGATATAATCTAGTCGGTGATTGTGGAAGCGCTATCGGATCTTCATCGACACATTCCAACTTCGAAGGTGTGCTTGACCACACTTCGACGCGGTGTTGTTGATATCGTACGTGTGGATACTGTGGAAGTGTTGCACTAATGACACTTGATCATGGGAGCGGTTGGAGAGAAAATACATCTCCTCACGATTAGACAAGTCTATTTGCGGGGATCGACTCACGTTTATATCAACCTCATCATCTATGAACATTACACTAGTTCCATCTACGTGTGTACGATCCATTGCCTCTCTCGTCGCATATGCTATTGGTTATGCACTATAATTTTTTAGTTTTGCGTAGCGTGTTCCCCAACACGCATATCCCATCGACCCACAAAATAACCGCTCTTTTGCGGTAAAAAAAGGGCCATAGAAGAAACAATATAATCATCTGACCCGCAATATTTTTGGGGTAACCCGCATATCCCGTCCCAAACCCGCATATGCGTGGTACCACGGGCTAGGTTTCTAGTAGTTGGCGTGAGGGACATTTCAACTCCCTTGTGTCATGCTCGCGCGTTGTCGTCGATCTTCTAAGTCGCGAGCGGTTCGTCGTTTCCCTTCTGCGCCGTCATCACCATGGACCATCTACTCCCTCCTACTATCGTTCCCAACTCACACAACCTAAATTGGTGTCGTCTGCCACCCCCGTCTGCCACAATAGGGAACGCCGATTCACCTTCCGTTGCGTCGGCCACCACGCCAAAAAGGAAGAGGCATGGCATGCACATCATGAATGTAGGTGATCATCTTTCGGCCGTGACCTTGTCCCTCCGGCGCCGCCACAGGCTCGACAAAAGAAGGAGCCGAGAAGACGAAGCACCCGCCAAGTTGTGGCAAGAATCCTTCTCGACTGGTGCCTACTCCATCAACGGATTTCGCCCCTCCAGTGGCCCAGACCCCGGTGCACACTCCACCACCTCTGTCGAAGCCTTCACTCGGCCAATCATCCACCAAAACGTATGGACTTTTCCTCTCCCTTCCGCATGTGCTCGACCAAATTCGATGGGAATGGTTAGACTTTTTGTGTTTCGATTTTGTAGTGTTGATTTGCACTCGGTTCCTACTTCATATAATGTGATCAAGGTGTGTTGTAGCCGATGGAGTGCTTATTTAGTGCAAGTGAGGAATGCACCTCCAAGTGGATACAATATTGATGACTATGTGAGTTTGCTCAGATTAGTTTATTAATCATACTCCCTCCATCCCAAAATAAGTGACGTTTGTTTGTCTAGATTCGTATCTAGACAAACAAACGTCACTTATTTTGGGACGGAGGGAGTATTAGTTTTGATTTTACGCTCACATTTGTTTAGCGGGTCGATTTTGGGGGACATGTAAGAAACTTACGGTACCTTACCGTTGTAGTGGATCTGGATTGAACGTTTTTCGCCCAAAACTGTAAAGTGCCGAATATTTTAAAATTTTGCAATTTCTTCAGAATCTAGTACATATGCTCATGGAGGGCTAGCTTTGGCAATACTAGCGCACGACATGACCCGGCGCCCTACCCAAGACACATTAGGTGTATAGTACGTCGCGCACCAAGGCGCCGTCTCCGCATAGTTCAGTCCCCATTTACCTAATTGCATTTGCACATTTTATATGAGAAATTGAAATAAGTGTTTATTTGAAGGAAACCTAGATTTTTAATTTAAAGTAAATACAAGTATGTGTCTTGTCAATGTACTTGTTTAATATTATATATTAATTTAAATATTCTGTATTCTCTTTATTCAAAACTGAGATATTGGACAATATTGGTCTCACAGAGTACTTGAGGGGCAGCCGCCAGGCTATTGCGAAGCAGCCAACTAAACCCATCTAGGGTTTCGTCCCCTCGCCGGTGACGCCGTCGGTCCGCTCCGCCTCCAGTGGCCTTAGGGCCTGGGGGTGTGGCGGACCATGGGCTCTTGTCCGTGGGAGGGTTTTCGTTTTTGTTTAGCCTTTTTTAGTGTTTTTTTCGGGATGTTGAGACGGCGGCTACGTCCTGAAGTCAGAATAAGGTCCTCCCCGTCCTATCCTCGCTCCGACGGTGCGTCTAGCGCCAGCTGGTCCTATGGGGTCTTAGCACGACGACTTTCCGTCTGTCTACTACAACAAGCTCAACTACGACAAGCTTTGTCCGGTTTCGGTGATGGAGGGGCGAGGACGGCGGCGCGCCTTCGGCTCGTGCTAGTGTTTGTAGTCGTCGCTAGGTGGTCCAATGATCTATTTGTAATTTCTATTACTTTTAAGGCTCTTTGTTCCGCTGTTGATGATTATTAATAGATCGGTGGAATTCCGTAAGAAAAAAAACTGAGATATTGTTCCGGGTATGATTTTTTTCTTCAGCGAAATATGTGTTTTAAATATAAATAAATCTAATTCATGTGTACCCAATTCTTGAATTATTATGCCAGTTACAGAAAAACCAGAGGGAACCATAAAAGAATCGGATAAACATGTATTAAAGAATGAAGCTGGATTCCATAAAAAAACAAATGAAGATTGGCAGGGAAGTAGGAGCCAAAACGTTGTGGGCAGCAACGGAAGCTCTCACAAGATCTGGCCTAGCCCACAATGGGCCCATGGTTCCAGCGTACATAGGATCTCGTGCATCTCCACTTCAACCGATCAAAATAACAAAACTGCAAGTTCACTCCGATCTGCTCAACCCCTTGTTGGAGCTCCTGAAACCGGACGAGCCCGCCACTCGTTCAATCGGGCATTGCACCGGTTCAAAGACCATGTCGCAGCCTCAGTACCATCTTCAATGCCAATAGACTGTAAGGCATGGGCCGGTAGTCCCTATGTCTCCGATTCCTAATACTCCGTACTAACAACAGGTCGACTACGATACTTGATGACATGCCATGTATGGTTATCTATTTCATCTGAAAATTTTCCATTGCCTAGTTACGTGGGGAACCAAGTGTCTACCTACTGTAGAAAGACCAGAAATAGATTTGGATGTGGGGCATATATATCGAGGAGAAAGATATTTTCACCTACCATCCTACAAGTAGGAAAGGCATGATGTATGTATATATATATATATATATATGCACTATGTTCACTTGTAAAGTAGGTGAATCACTCTACATTGTAAAATGCAAAGTCATAATGGTTGGAAACCTCCCATAAATAAATGAGGGAGAAAGTTGCTAGCTGCGCAAGGTAATTTGTTATCTCTGGGAGGAAGAATTATCCTTTGTGAAACTTGCCTAAGTAGTGTGTCTAGGTTTTTGTTTGGCTTATTTCATAATTTTAAAAGGAGTTATGAAACATTTATTCCGTTACTTTGGCAGGAGAAAGAAGGGCTAGAAAGTATCATTTCGTTAAATTGGTATCTTCCGATATGCTTCTTTCCAAAAAAAAATAAGGAAAAAGGGCTAGAAAGTATCATTTCGTTAAATGAGCTAATGTTTGCTAGCTAACGCAAGGATCAAGAAGGTCTTGGGTGTTACTTATTTAAAATTTAAGAACATGGAGTTTTAAAATTTTCTCAAATTTAAGAACAGGGAGTTTTAAAATTTAAGAACATGGAGTTTTGGTCCGTGTTGGATGCACGGGGTACCGCTTCGCGTCGTCCTCCCGTGGACGACGGAAGTGGCGGCGGCAAACACTAACTCCCTCCCTCCCCACCTCCCCCCTCCTCCGCCGCCGTCGGCGGTTGCCGCTGGGCAAAGCTCGCGCGGTGCCAACGGTGGCGGCCTTCCATTCCCCGGTGGCGAGGGGACCCGAGCGGGACGGGGCTTCGGCGCGCGGTGTGCATAGGCGGGGGCGGCATTGCTCGGTGTGGCGTCCGCCGGCGTGCTGCACCGGGGCGGCCTCGCGCTACTGGAGGCGGCGGCATGTGGTGGGCTCATGGCTGCTACAGCCGGCGGTGGCAGGGGCCCGAGCTCACCTCTACAGATCTGGGCGGCGCGGCCGCGCTTGGTCGGTGGGCGACGCCGATGTGGTAGGCGCGCGGCGTCGGAGTGGTTGGCGCGCGGGGTTGTGCCTCCGCGGTCTGTGGGCGCCCATGGCGGTTGGGCCCGATTTGGGCGCCTGCGGGCCGGGGCGGGCCATGGCCTTGGGGCGTGGTGTTGAGCGGGGATGCGCGTGGCTCCATCTCTAGGGCGATGTCGGCGCAGCAGTGGTGGAGGCGAGCCAGCATGGGGGCCCTCCTCCGACCCCATGCGGGCTGGCCGTGGGGCCGGTGGTAGCCGAGGCATCTCTCTTCTTCGACGGTGAGGCCGGCGGTGCTTCTCTCCTTCCTGTTGTAGCTTCTCAAGCCGGCGCCTTGCGTCCCCGCCTGCCCACTCCACGCCTCCCTTTGGGTGGGTCTTAGTGACACGAGCTATGGCCAGGTGAAAACCCTGCTCGGCTAGGGCTGATGCTGGCCGCGGCGACGCCTGCGGGTGCCGTTACCTCCTTGGGGGCGCGGTCATGGCATGTATCGTGTCTCCCTGTTCTCGTGTGCCAGGGAAAACCCTTGGTTTGGGTCTCCGGACCAGACGGCGGCGGCACTACGGTGTCGTGATCTTGTTGAAGACGTCGTCGAGGCTACGCGAGAGGGCCAATTTTGTGGAGTGGGGGTGGTTGGGTGTGGCCGTCCTTGGGAGCTGCTTAGGGCGCGAGCATCAGGATCGCAATGTACATCATGGTGGGCGCCACTTGGTCGACGCCTTCCTCGACGCTGGCTGGATCCTGCTGACTTCTCGCTGATCTCTTCTAGGCGTATGAGGAGGAGGTGCGTTGATCCATGCGACCTCGGAGCCTTGGTCGTGCTATGGTGGAGTCTCGCTTTGATCGTGACGTGGTTCGGTTGCTTTGTGCCTCGTCTCCTCACCTTTGGTAGGGGACTTGGCGAGGCGAGGTCGGTACCGTCGGGTCGTTGTGGAGGGTGTTTTGTAAGCCGCTTGGCGTTGTATCGTGTGAGTTGTGCCGTGCTGGGTGTGTGGTGTGGTTGTCTTTTTGACGTTGTATGGGCCGTCGGCCTCTCCTCTATGTGTTTGGTACGTCTCTCAGGACGTATCCTAGAAAAAAAAGAACATGGAGTTTTTCTTTGCCGGTTAAGAACATAAAGCTGTTGTGTACGTGGCTGTGTAAATTAGAGAATAAAGATGAGGAAGGGTTGAAGATGGTCAGAGCTAAATACTCGAGATATGGTTGTTTAACTACATGTAAAACATATGTTGTTTGCTCTCATTTTTCTTTAGGCCCCAATGGTTTCACAGAAAAGCATTGTGTGTCATTTTCCAAAAAAAAGAGGTCTTGTGTGTGAGATAGTTGTGGCCGTAGTAGCATTTTCTGGATAAACGATTACAACTGGGGGATAGTAAAAGTCACCAAACTGGAGCATCATCTTCATGTTCCAAACTTTCATCTGCATTGAAGAAGGCACATCATTCTGGCTGCGTGTTTTGGTGCTCAAGAACTTCTTAGTGGCCCGCGAGAAAACACAGCTACAAAAGGAAGATATAATTGTTAGAGTTTGTAACAGTACGTGTATGTCATGAGGTAGTACCTCACCCATACCGTATGAACCTTGTACACGCCACGTCTTGGGGGCTATTCTCAAGCCTATATAAACATGCAACCGAGCCCAGGGAGAGGGCATCGTTTCCGCCTAGATTAATTGATATGGTATCATAGCGTCCTCTTCCATGACCTAGCCGCCGAAAACCCACATGCCGCCGCCGCCGCCGCACCTAGTACTGCCTCCGCCGCACCTAGTGCTGCCGCTGCCACCTACAACCACAACACAAACCTAGATCAAAGCCTAGCCGCCGCCACATCTCCTGCAGCCGCTGCCGCCTACAACCATGACACAAAATCCTACAAACACAACCTACAACCCTGAACTCGCCACCGCCGCCGCATCTACTGCTACCGCCGCCCATGACTACGACAACAACCATCAAGCTCTCCCTATGGGTTCTTCATCATGATCTCCAACAACCACCGCCCTGGATGCTGCCCTCGGTGCACCTCCCTCCACCAAGCTCAAATGGGGGAACTTCCTCTTTTGGAAGACCCTGGTGCTCCCTGCCATCCGCAGCGCCCATGTCGTCGGCCTGCTCTATAGGATCGATGCTGTAGCAGAAAAGATGATGGAGGCCGAGGAAGAGAACAAGAAGACGCGCCCCGTCCCCAACCAGGAATATCTCGCCTGGGTCAGCCATGATCAAACGGCGATGGGGTTCATCCTGAACTCCCTCTCCCCGGAGATTGTTCCTCACGTCTACGGGCTCAAAACTACTGTTGTGGTATGGGATGTCATCATTCGCATGTTCTCATCTCACTCTCGGTCTAGGATCAATGATCTTCGCGTCTCCCTCAACGACACCAAGAAGAACGACATGTCTGCTGCCAAGTACTTCGCGAAGATGAAGGAGTTCACCTTTGAAACCGTAGCAGCAGGCAAGCCTGTTGATGAGGGCGAGCTCGTTGGGTACATCCTGCATGGACTCGACGGCTCCTACAATGCCATCATCGCCGCCATCAATGCCTACCCCAAGACCACCGTCGATGACCTATTCAGGCAGGTGTGTGCCCATGGCTCTCACCAGAGCATGCTGGCCAAGTCTGGCTAGGACGAGTCTTTCACCTCCTCTGCACACCTGGCCCGGCGTGGTTAGGACACCAACCGTGACACTCGCCCTTGTGGGAGTGGTGATCGCGGCCGCCAAGATGATCGCGGCTACAGCCGCCAGGACAACCACGGCTACTGCCGTGGTGATGCTGATGGGCGCCGCCGTGATGACGGTGGATGGTGCCGTGATGGTGGATGGCACGATGGTGGTGATCGCCGCCGTCGTGATGATGATGTTGGCCATCGTGATGACCGCTGGCGTAGTTATGGCGGTCTACGCAAGAGCGACCGTGCCCCTACATGCTTTGTGGACGTGATTTGTTAGATATGCAAGATCCACAGCCACCACACTGCGGATTGCTGGTGGCGCTGATACGTCGTAAACGTGTCTATAATTTTTGATGTTTCATGCTTGTTTTATATCTACTTTCTTATGTTTTGCCCATACTTTGGAGTATTTTTACATATTTTCTAGAACTAACGTATTAACAAGATGCCACAGTGCCAGTTGCCTGTTTTCTGCTATTTTTGGTTTCAGAAAAGCTAGTAAGGAAATATTCTTAGAATTGGACCGGACAAAATCCAAAGTCAATATTTTACCCAAAGCAATACAGAGTCCGGAGGGGAGACGAAGTGGCGCACCAGGGCGGCCACACCCTAGAGCGGCGCGGCCTGGGGAGGTGGGGGCGCCACCAAGGGGTGTGGGTCCCTGGTACTCCACCGACCTTGCCCCTTCGCCTATAAAAGCCTCCCGGGACGAAAACCCTAAGTACCCGATCAAAAATCTATGAAAGAGTCTGTAGCCACTGTCATCTCCATCCCTAGATCGGGAGGGATCTGAAGCACTTCCCAGCACCCTGCCAGAGGGGAGAGATCACCTTGGAGGCCTTCTTCATCACCATGCCTGCCTCCGGTGTGATGCGTGAGTAGTTCATCCCTACACTACGGGTCCACGTAGTAGCTAGATGGTTGGTTCTTCTCCTTGGTGATACCATGTTTAGATCTTGTGAGCTCCGTTCATGATCAAGATCATCTATTTGTAATCTTACATGTTCTGTGTGCGGGGATCAAATGGATATTGAGATGCTATTTCAGATTGATTATTGATTCTATCATGCCTATGTTATTTGTGATCTTGCATGCTTTCCGTTGTTAGTAGCTATCTTGGCCAAGTAGATGCTAGCAACTCCGAGAGGGAGTATTTATGCTCGATAGTGGGTTCATGCCTCTAGTAATCTGGGGAAGTGACATGAATCTCTAAGGTACTAGATGTTGGAAATATGCCCTAGAGACAAATATTTATAAGGACTATTACCATATTTCGTAAAGTTTATGATTAAGTTTTATATAATGCTATAACTGTATTGAGTGGAAACATCAATACACATGTGATATATAAACAACCAGGGGTTCCAAGTGAAACTCTAGTCATTGGTTCATTGGTCAACAGATGATCAAGTTTCCTGATCATGTGGCATTTATGCCAGTTGGAAATGGAGTCATGATGATGAACCAATACCCAACCTAAACATCGTGACCCGATCATGTCACGAAGTTCAAGTTACGATGATTAGAAATGGATCCTCGTAGACTATTCCTTAGACCATGAGGCTATATCAATCACTGTCTCCTGAGAGTTCTTAGATAGCATCAAGCGCCATCTGGTAATATGGTGGTTATAAAGGTGTGTTCAGGTACTCGGAGGAAACCGTATAGGAAATATATGTCAAGAGCGGGATTCGTCCGTCCATGTGACGGAAAGATACTCTAGGGCCCACTCGGAGAAGTTGTATCCAATAGCTGTGCAACATGTGATTTGATCATAGGGATATCACTTGTCAGAACGAGTCAAGTAGCATTGTTCGGTAACGAGATTGAACACGACATGGTGATGTCATTGATCAGAACTCGGGCAATGCAAGTATCGAGAGACAAAGGGAATAACACACGACCGTCCCGGTTCAAACGACGAAAGATCTTCATGGAACGCACATGGGTCACATGGCCATCCAGGTCCCTCTGTTGATCATTGGTTCGGGAGTGTCCTGACCATGTCTGGAGTGTTCCCGAACCGTATGGTATCACGCTTAAGGGTTTGATGATGCTTAGAGAGTGTTTATAGGATTGAAGAATCGCCGAAGAATAGTAGAGAGAAAACTAGAAGGGTTTCGGTAAATCCGGAGGATGTCTGGAGTGGAGGTGGAAGGTATTCCATAGCCATGGAGGTTGAATAATATGTGAATGAATGTTAAATATTGATTTAATCATTTATTCATAATTATTTAATAAAGAGAAAATCAATTTAAAAGGTCAAAGGCTTAATGGGCCAATTCCGGAGGGAAGAGGGCCCATTAGGGAAAAGGCAAGAGGGAGAAGGGCCAAGAGGGGAGGCCGGCGCCCTAGTGGGCCAGCCCTCCCACGCGGGGTCCATGGGGTGGCCGGCGGCGCCACCCCCTCCCCCTCCTCTCCTTTAGTCCCACCCCAGGACTTTGAGGGATGTAGTACCTCCCCTCCCCTATATATAGTGGGGGTATTGGCCAGATAAATACACATAATATTCAATAAAGGTCTTCTCACTTTTGGGAAGACCTCCAATTGATATTCTCTCTCTCTCTCTCGTGACCGTGGTCCCAAGTTCAGACTGTGCGAACGAGAGACATCTTCACCGTGGAGCGCCGTCGCGTTGTAGGATTCGGATCCAGGAGCTCTACTTCCACAACTGCTGCTAGATCAGGGAAGCGGGAGTCATCGTCAGGCACCGGACGTGTGTAACTCCCCGCGAGGTGTCACACTTGAGGCACTCAAGTCGTTGAGCCACAGGAGCGCAAGGACTTCATCACGACCTTGAGGTCGGATTCGGCTCATCTACATCAACCACGCTCTCTTGAGCATTGACAACGCTTTCCGTTCTTCAAGGGTAAGTTCGCGAAAAGCCCCTCCCGTTACTGTATTACTAATAGATAGGTCCTAGCAACATTAGGGGTTCAGGGGCGTAGGGTAAAAATTTATTGTTTTCATGCGCGGAACCCCTACAGTGGTATCAGAGCTAGATCTATGTGTAGTAATGCTAGTACGGGTAGAACACACGAGATGTAGCGTGTGGGTGTTGATCTTTTAGTTGTTAACCTCCCACGTGTACTTGTGTATACCGCAGCAATGCTTGATGAAGCGGCCCCCAACTGACTTTACGCGTTCATTCGCGAGACTGGTCGATGCTTGACATACGGCTTGTACCATATAAAGTGGCTTAGGGGGGTTTCGGTATCTCTCGCATTAGTTGATATGCCATTTGCAATGGAGGGCCCCGAAAGGGGTGTAGTATAGACAACTACTTGATCAACGTTGTGCTGAAAGTTCGTAGGTAAGAACGGTTCTTGTGCGAAAGCCCATTCAGTCACGTAAAACATGCAAAGATAAAGTAGAGGCGTCTAACTTTGTTTTACAGGGGGCGCTGCTTTTCTGATATGGTTGTGGCAAAGGTAAAGTGATTACATTATGTTACGTAGTAGTAGATAGTCACGGAGGTGATGGACTACCACATCAGAAAGACACCGGTACCCTGGTGTCTATGGCGCCAGAACCCTGGTGTCGGAATCCGCTGACGACGGATGGAGATCATGACGTGAAGGACCATATCACATCGCATTTACATTCAATGTTATTGTTTGTATATCTTATTGTGTGCTAGTATTAGATACTCAATGGTAGCCTAATAAGATGATCCCTGTTAAATTTACCAATGATTGTGTTCTCCCTTAGTGTGCACCACCAAGAAAGTTCTTCGGTATGAGGCGATGCATGGTACAGGCGTGGGTGTTAGACATATCTACGTTCACATATAGTGGGTGTAAGCCATGTTGCACAGTGAATACACTAAGGTTGAGTTGGCGAGCCTAGCATGTGTAGACATGGCCTCAGAACACGGATGGTCGAAAGATCGAGCACGAGTCGCATGAATGATGTGACCGACATTTAGCGTCCACCCTTAAACCCACGTTGATGGCCGTGACGATCCGGGGAGATGTGGCTGAAAGGGGTCGTGTTATCACTAGGAACCCTTCATGTGATAGGTGTTTCTGAGTGGAGTTATTATTAACTCATTTAATTATAAACTTAGTCTAAATTCCTTTTGCAATTATAAATGTAGAGATGGCTCATAGTGAAGCTTACTTTGTCATTGAGGAATGGGTAATGGGTGAGAAACTTAGACTTGATGGATCAAACTTCCCTAGTTGGCTTGTGCGCCTGAATGATCTCCTTACTAGGAATCATGTGGTAGACTACATATGCCACACGATGGATTTGTTTGAGCTAGACCACTATGGGACCCTGCAAGAGCTGACAGATCGCTACTATCGTCAAGAAATGTCCACCTACATTCAGATTATAATGTGTTACAGAATGGTGGATGAACTCCATCTGCTCATGGGTGATCTTGATCCATATTCGATGGTGGATCAGCTGAGAGCAGAGTTCATAAGCCATGTGCGCATGTGGAAGCACAAGATGCTTAGAGAGTTCCTTTCCATACAGATGGAGGAACACACATGTCTGAAGGGTCACTTGGAGCACATGTTTGATGCACACATGAGACTGGTTCACTTCATAGACTACTGGATGGATGATCCGTTTGTGATAGGCATGCTGCTTCGATCGTTGCCTCCCAGCTACGAAGGACATGTCCGGAGTAGCATCATGAGTGGTGATACAGAAATATTGGATTTCCAAGAGTTCATATTATGTTTCAGGAACGTAAAGGTTGAACCAATCACCGGTGAGGTCATCGATGACAAAGGTATATATTTGATATACAATTTTATAAATGTTATAATCTTGCAAACACATTTGCAGTGTTAAGTATATTTGATACTTGTTCTATTTTACAGAAAATAGGTCCTTCTGCATGAGAGGTGCTTACTGGAGAGGGGTGACACTGCGTGTTGATGGTGAGCATGATGATGATGGCCAATGACACTCTCCCTCAACATTTATCATTTAGTTTATGTTTAGGATGATTATTGTAATCAAAAGATTGTGAACTTCTTTAGTGTGTCTCACACTTTGTGAGACGGTTATTCATATGAGTTTGTAACAAACAGTTGTTCTACTTTTATGAATGATTTCTATTCGTGTTCATATCTTGTTTGATTATATGAGAATTATCCTTATTGTTTGAAACTAATTGATAATGCATGAACATTTGTGAAATATTGAAATGCCTTAAAATACCCAACTTAATGATATTTCATTAATGAATGAAACCATTGCTTCAATTCAAAGGCATGTTGATAATATGTGAAAGTCATTCGATTTCTTATCACATATAAATCATGCCTAAGTTCGGAAAAATAACTTGAACACTGTGTATTGCTTGAATACAAAGTGTTTTAATGAATTGTTAAAAGTAGATACATATTCGATGTATTATGTTTTAACAAAAATGGTAATTATCATTATAAGATTGTTTAAATGTGTAAAGTAGTTTACCAAAGGAAACATAAGTATGAAACTATTTGATATGATCAAATTGTTTCATCAAACAAAGGGTATTAAAGATAAATGAGAATCTAATTACTACGATTTGATCAATAGTAATGAAATTCAACTTTATAAGAATGGCATAAAGAAAAATTGTGGAATGCAATGCGTTTTGAAATGTCAAAATGCAAAGCATTATAGTATGATATTAGATATCAAAATGGGTGAATAGATGTCACCAAATAAATCGTTGTAGTGTAGATGTAGAGACCATTAGTTAGAAATAGTTAGCACTCAATTAGAATATATAGTGAACCATGTGAATTCGTGAAAGCGGCTCCATATCTAGTATGGATCGTCGTATAAGTTTTGGGGTTATTCGATATAACCAAAACAATAGCGAATTAGTCCTTGTAGAATATTCATTGGAAACTTTGAATACGAAATCCATAGCTAAAACCAAAAAGAAAGCAAAACTTGTATTGCTTGGATTGTGGTGCATTCTTGAGGAAGTTCACATTCAGTGATATTTCTTGATTATGGAGCAAATGTAAGATAGTGTGAAACACGATGACGATTCAAATCCCTGCATCAGAGTGTTGAGAAGCGCAATGGAAAAATGTTCCTAAACGATTCTCTTTGCAAAGGAAAGAATCAATGATAATGATCATTGTGTTTTCCCTACTGGTGTTTTCACTACATGAAGTGGGATTCAAAATGTAACCCATATCTTGTATGGAGACATTTGTGAACCATTTGTCATGATTACCAGAATATGACATACCCATGAACTACTAAGGAAATAATGGTAAACTGGAATTATGAGAAATCCTAAAAGCAAAAATTCCCTTGATATTAGAAAGCAATTCGTTGCTGGATCTCCCAAGTAAAAGGAGTTACTTGGAATTTTCCCAAATGACTGCAAAGCCATAGTGGAAAAGGGGGTGAATGACAAAATCATAATTTGTCAAGTATTGGATGAATTCGAATGATATTGATTCAAATGTGCTGGAAGTCTAGTGGATTTAAAACTGGTAAAGTACTAGTATCTCATAGTAAAACTCCAAGTTTGATATTTGATCAAAGGATTTTGAAGTTGTTCAAAATAGTGAGTGGATATGCAATTTGCATGAAATTGAGTGGGAGCTATGAAAGTCTTCCTAAAACAATATGTAAATGGCATATTTTTGAGTGGGAGGAATATAAGTCTCAAATTCAAATATGTAGGAACATAGTTTGAGTAAGAGTAGTGACTCATACCCAAATATGTTAGAACATATTTTGAGTGGGAGCTTATAGGAGTGATTCTTAAGTGTGTTAAGAATAATAGCGCAAGTACCAATAAATAATTATTTATAGGGAGTAGAAGTTAATAATAAGTGTATTATGATATTATATAGTATTCGTTAAGGGATTTTGAAAAGGGTTTCAGAATAGAAGTTAATTGAGGAACTAGTCCTTAATAACTCAAATTAGAAATAGTGTTAAGTTTAAACATCAATGGTTGAAAGAAAGAAAAGGATGATCATCATCCACTATGTTAAGACATAGGTTCTATCTTAGAAAACCATGATGATAACTTAACATAATATATGATCTAATAAGAAACGTTTGAAAAGTGATTAAGTTAGAATCACGGAACATTAAGCTAAGTTTGTCCACAGTGTCTAATAGAGAACTGTAGACATATTTTCCAAATCCATAAAGGATGACATATCTTAAACATAAAGGGTTATGTTATAACGGAATATGTTGGAAACTCCTATAAATACCGATTAAAGTCAAGTAGGAAGCGAGGTGAACAAAAACATCGAAAGTTGCATAGAGTGCACTCGTATTTTGATGAATACATTTATAATAATAGATAAGGGTACCATCTAAAGTGTTGTATAATGTTATGGTGGGGCTAGTTCGCTTTTAACGTAGAGTGATGTGTCCCAGGAAAGAGTGCCCATGAGAAAGCCCTCGAGGTTGATCTAAAGTCACAGTAGGCTCCTAGAATTAGGCCTCGTTCTGCTGCCATAGCGATGATGCATACACACAGATGTTATCATGTGATGATAAAATATTAATGTCAATCAAGGTGACATTAGTAAGTTGCAAAGGATTTGGGACTGTAAAGTACAAACCCAAGACTCAACCTCTTCCATGATCAAGCATGTTCAGGGTACCGGTAATATGGTGCCATTGATTAAGAACAAATGCATCTACATTAATTTTACTCTAGTGCAAGTGGGAGACTGTTGGAAATATGCCCTAGAGACAAATAGTTATAAGGACTATTACCATTTTGTAAAGTTTATGATTAAGTTTTATATCATGCTATAACTGTATTGAGTGGAAACATCAATACACGTGTGATATATAAACAACTAGGGGTTCCCAGTGAAACTCTAGTCATTGGTTCATTGGTCAACAGATGATCAAGTTTCCTGATCGTGTGGCATTTATGCCAGTTGGAAATGGAGTCATCTCATTCTGAGAATGAGATGATGGACCAATACCCAACCTAAACATCGTGACCCAATCATGTCACGACGTTTAAGTTACGATGATTAGAAATGGATACTCGTAGCCTATTCCTTAGACCGTGAGGCTATATCAATCACTGTCTCCCGAGAGTGCTTAGATAACATCAAGCGCCATCTGGTAATACGGTGGTTATAAAGGTGTGTTCAGGTACTCGGAGGAAACCGTAGAGGCAATATATGTCAAGAGCAGGATTTGTTCGTCCACGTGACGAAAGGATACTCAAGGGCCCACTCGGAGAAGTTGTATCCAATAGCTGCACAACATATGATTTGATCACATGGATATCACTTCTCGGAACAAGTCAATTAGCATTGTTTGGTAACGAGATTGAAAACGACAAGGTGATGTCATTGATCAGATCTCGGGCAACGCAAGTATCGAGAGACAAAGGGAATAAGACACGACCGCACTGGTTCAAACGACGAAAGATCTTCGTCGAACACACAGGGGTCAAATGGCCATCCAGGTCCCTCTATTAATCATTGGTCCGAGAGTGTCCCGACCATGTCTGGAGTGTTCCCGAACCATAGGGTATCACGCTTAAGGGCTTGGTGATGCTTAGAGAGTGTTTATAGGATCGGAAGAATCGCCGAAGAATAGTAGAGAGAAAACTGGAAGGCTTTCGGTAAATCCAGAGGATGTCCGGAGTGGAAGTGGAAGGTGTTCCATAGCCACGGAGGTTGAATAATATGTGAATGAATGTTAAATATTGATTTAATCATTTATTCATAATTATTTAATAAAGAGAAAATCAATTTAAAAGGTCAAAGGCTTAATGGGCCAATTCTGGAGGGAAGGGGCCCATTAGGGAAAAGGCAAGAGGGAGAAGGGCCAAGAGGGGAGGACGGCGCCCTAGTGGGACACCCCCCGCGTAGGGCCCATGGGGTGGCCGGCGGCGCCACCCTACCCCTCTCCTCTCCTTTAGTCCCACCCCGGGACTTTGAGGGAGGTAGTACCTCCCTACCCCCTATATATAGTGGGGGTATTGGCCAGATAAATACACACAATATTAAATAAAGGTCTTCTCACTTTTGGGAAGACCTCCAATTGATATTCTCTCTCTATCTCGTGACCATGGTCCCAAGTTTAGACTGTCCGAACGAGAGACATCTTCACCGCGGAGCGCCGTCGCGCTGCGGGATTCGGATCCATGAGCTCCACTTCCGCAACTGCTATTGGATCGGGGAAGCGCGAGTCATCGTCAGGCACCGGATGTGTGTAACTCCCCGCGAGGTGTCACACTTGAGGCAATCAAGTCGTTGAGCCACAGGAGCGCAAGGGCTTCATCATGACCTTAAGGTCGGCTTCGGCTTGTCTACATCAACCATGCTCTCCTGAGCGTTGAGAACGCTTTTCGGTCTTCAAGGGTAAGTTCGCAAAAAGCCCCTCCCGTTACTGTATTACTAATAGATAGGTCCTGGCAACATCAGGGGTTCAGGGGCGTAGGGTAAAAATTTATTGTTTTCATGCATAGAACCCCTACACTAGATGTGTTGTTACTACTAGGGAGAAAATAGCAATCCTTCATCCATGGGACAATCATATTGTTTACTTTACACACTTTGCTTAATGCATCTATCTGTTGCTTGCAACTTAATACTGGAGGGGGTTTGGATGATAACCTTAAGGTGGATTATTAGTCATAGATGCAGTTGTATTACGATCTATGTATAATGTTGTAATGCCCAATCAAATCTCATAGGATTCAAGATGATTAGTATATGCATGTATGCTTTCTCGGTGTCTATTAATTGCCCCGCTGTAATTTGTTCACCCAACATGTCATCTATCTTAAGGAGAATCACCTCTAGTGAACTATGGACCCCGGTCTAGTCTTTTACCATCAATCTACCATCTACTATTTACTGTTTACTGTTTACTTTCTGCAAGCAATTACTATCAATACGTTTAATCCTTTGTTTCAGCAAACCCGGTGAGATTGACAACCTCACTGTAAGTTGGGGCAAAGTTTTGTGGTTGTGCAGGATTCCAAGTTGGAGACAACACCTTGGGGTTGTTTCCTTGCTCCTACGGGTTCGATAACCTTGGTTTCATAACTAAGGGAAAACTTGCTGTTGTGCTCATCATACCTTCCTCTTGGGGTTCCCAACGAGCTCATCATATTTTGAGACATCAAGCCTATTTTCTAGCGCCGTTGCCGGGGAGTCAAGGACAGCTTCACAAGGGGAGTCCTTCACAACCAATCTCTTTACTTTGTTTTTTGTTTTGCTTAGTTTATTTTACTTTGTTTGCTTGTTCCTTTCTATCAAAAACACACAAAAATAGTTGTGCTAGTATGCTTTTTTATCAAAAACACAATTTTTTTATTTCAAGTTGCCATTATGTCTAGCATTGCTCCGATCACTATGTCACCTAAGGAAATGATTTTTACTTTCAAACAAGGAATTGAAGAGAGTTGCAAAGAAGCTTGGTCTAGAATTTCTGATTTACATGAAAAAACTGAACCTAAAATGACTCAAAGCTTGTTTCTTAGCAGTTTTTACTTTGGTCTTCCTCTTTGTTATAGATATGCTTTGGATGATGTAGTAGGAGGAGATTTCCTCCAGTGCAATGAGGGTGAAGATTTTAATGCTATAAAAAAGTTGGTTGCAACATATAACTTGCCTAGCGAATTTGATTCCTCCTTTATAAACATATTTGCTAGACTAAATACTCTTGAAACCAACACAGCTAGTTTGAAAGAATGCTATAACATGCTTAGAGGGCACTATGATTATGTTCCAATAAATTCTGAATCTTCAAAGTGACTCCCTATAGTAAAGGTTGTTATAAATAATGAAACTTTTTATGCTCGTTGTGATATCATGTCTGAATTCTGTCTTATGCCTAAAGACATCTATGAATCTTTAAATCTTTGGGGGCTTTCCGAGGGAGGAGAAGAAATATCTCTTACCAATAATTCCACAATATTACCCATTAGAATATCTGAAGGGCTGTTTACAAATATCCTAGGGAAAGTGGTGTCTACTGATTATCTTGTTATCGAATGTGTAGGAAAAGGTCAAATTACACTTGGAAGATCCCTACTGAAACTCATTGGAGCAATAATAGATGTGGGAAAAGGCATCATTCATTTTGCTTCTCTACCAAATGATCATAAGTTCCCTAAAGATAATAATAAAGGTAAGAAAGGTAGGGGCAAGAAATTTGGTCTTAATGCTTATTCATTCGAAAATACTTGAATCTTGCTTCTTATGCCTAGCTCAAAGGCGTTAAAGAAAAGCACTTATTGGGAGGTAACGCAAAATTTTTATTCAGTAGGTTTTTGTTGTGAGTCTTGGAAGTTATTTCCTCTATAATAACCTCTCCTTATTCTTTTCATGTGGTTTTTGTGCCAAGAGTAACCTCTAATGAGAGAGAAGTAAGACTTGGGAAAGTTGCTGTCTCGAAACAGATTTTTGTGCTTCACTGTAAAAATTCGTGAAAAATCTCTGTATTTCGGATTGCGCTGTAATTATTTGTGCTTCTGCCCCTGGTGTTTATCCAACTTTCGTTAGTTTAACACTTTTCTATTTGAGGAACAGAAGGTTTTCGAAAAAATCGGTTTTTACCTGCCGGTCTATTTTGACAGATATCTGCCATTATTTGTATTTGCCTCTTAATCTCTTTCTCTTTGAGTTCTCTTTGATCACTTGAGGTTTTAGAAGGAATTGCTACAGTAGCTTGTGTTTTAATGGAGGTTTTACTTGTGTTCAAACTGAACCGAAAGACTTATTATCTTGAGTACACTAATGTTGCTAATGAAGATTGTGTGAAGTTTTGTATGAAGGAAAATTTTCAAGTGTAGGGAAGAATAATATGATAAGATGAAGTATGGACAAAATCTCAAGTTTGGGGATGCCACCCGTGTCACCCCAAGAAATATTCAAGAAGTACAAGCGTCAAAGCTTGGGGATGCCCAAGGCATCCCCTTCTTCATCAATAAAAATATCAGGTTTTCTTCCAAACACTTCATTTTTATTGTTTCATGCACAATTGTGTTGTTCTTGGAGCATCTTCATTTTTGTTTTTAGTTTTATTTAGCTTGGTTTTCTTAAATAAATTGGTTGGACCCCCACATTCATACATTAGTTTTCAAATAAGTTGATTTGGATTGGAAAAGAGTAGGAAAGTTCATGCTTATAAGTGGTATAAAAGGAGTCTTGTTTTGACTGTGGCTTTGACTTTATCAATTCATGCTTGATATTGTTTTGACTTTATGCTTAGTGATATTGCTGTAGCATGACTTGTTACAAACAATTGAGATTTCTTAATGAGCCTTGAAAGAATCATGCGTTGTTTTAGCATATTAAAGCACAATATTGTGGTATTTTCCTTTGATGTTTTATTTTGGTTGACTTGGCGCATGCTCACACCATGTTAAGACTATACCAAGTCACCATAGCCTGTATGATCATTTAGTTTTCGACTTGTAATATCACTTTATGCTTTAATTAATAATATTTTGTCGCTTTGCATGATTATGGCCATTATTGCTCTCTTAGTTGGTCGCTTCCAGTCTTTTGCTAGCCTCCACATGTACCAAGTATGAGTTCCACTCATGGATCCAACTCCAGATAAAACCAAGTTATTCCAAAGAGTCCACCATACCTACCTATTAGCATTATTTCTATTCCAAGTATATTAATGTTTTTATCTACCTTCCGAATTAAATTTTTTATGAGAAAATTAGTGATTAAAGCTCTCACAAACTTGATGGCGCACTTTACTTTCTTGCACTTAATAAAATTGAACCATTGTGCCCATCTATGTTTCGTATATGCTTGATCTTTATAAGTTGTGAATTAGCAGAACCATGTTACCATGGGGAATGCTTTCAACACTGCACTTTATTTGGTTGATATCATGTTCTTTTGCTTATGGATCCCGGCGGTGTGAAATAAAAGGGGAGTTTATAAGCTCATGGAGTTTGTATATGTGTTAGAGAAACACCTGGGCCGCTAGCCTAAGTCATGCCTAATCATGGTGGAAACTTGCAGCATAACCATAGTGAGCAATCTGTGAAGCACCCTCAATAAAAACCTATGCAAATAGCAAATAAAAAGATCGCATATCCTCATATTTGTTCACTTTAACCTTAATCACCTAAAGATGCTTATGATAGGGGCAATGAGAGCTGAAAGCTAAGAAGTACCATAATTTTTGGAAGCTCTTTATGAGACTTGAATCCTTGCTTCCTTCTATAAAGGCCTTTCTTTTACTTTTATGTTGAGTCCCCATCTTCTATCTTTATGCACCTATTGAGAGAGCATAGTGTCCATTCTTAGTTTAATGTGCATTGTCCCAAAACATGTTGATTCATTCATAACTTTGATATTACTTGTTCTTAAACTATTTGTATCTAGTCACCCTTATGAACTTTAAAGGTGTCCTATGCATTTATGTTTTGCTATTCCATGGGGGACAAGCTGAATACAATCCTCATTATGTTTTCTATATGTGAAACAAACAAACGTCTTTCAAAGCATTATTATTCTTGAATCTTTTGTTTGTACCTTTTCATGTTACAACATAGTTGCTATGTCTTATTGTTAGAACTATATCTTTCATGTCTATGTTAAAGTCCTATGATCCTAGCTATCAATGTTTTACAAATACCTTGATCAAGTTTGTGATGGTGCATGTCACCTAAAAAATTCTTTATTTTTATCACTTACCTACTCGAGGACGAGATGGAGTTAAGCTTGGGGATGTTGATACGTCGTAAACGTATCTATAATTTTTGATGTTCCACGCTTGTTTTATATCTACTTTCTTATGTTTTGCCCACACTTTGGAGTATTTTTACACATTTTCTAGAACTAACCTATTAATAAGATGCCACAGTGCCAGTTGCCTGTTTTCTACTGTTTTTGGTTTCAGAAAAGCTAGTAAGGAAATATTCTTGGAATTGGACCAGAAAAAAGCCAAAGTCAATATTTTACCCGAAGCAATACGGAGTTCGGAGGGGAGACGAAGTGGTGCACCAGGGCGGCCACACCCTAGGACGCGCGGCCTGGGGAGGGGAGGGGGTTGGAGCCACCAAGGGGTGTGGGCCCCCTGGTAGTCCACCGACCTTGCCCCTTCGCCTATAAAAGCCTCCTAGGACAAAAACAAAAAAACTAAGTACACGATCAAAAATCCACGAAAGAGTCTGTAGCCGCTGTCATCTCCATCCCTAGATCAGGAGGGATCTAAAGCTCTTCCTAGCACCCTGCCGGAGGGGAGAGATCACCTTGGAGACCTTCTTCATCCCATGCCTGCCTCCGGTGTGATGCGTGAGTAGTTCGTCCCTAGACTACAGGTCCATGTAGTAGCTAGATGGTTGGTTCTTCTCATTTGTTCTGCCATGTTTAGATCTTGTGAGCTCCATTCATGATCAAGATCATCTATTTTTGATCTTACATGTTGTGTTTTCGGGGATCGGATGGATATTGAGATGCTATTTCAGATTGATTATTGATTCTATCATGTCTATGTTATTTGTGATCTTGCATGATTTCTGTTGTTAGTAGCTATCTTGTCCAAGTAGATGCTAGCAAATCCAAGAGGGAGTATTTATGCTAGATAGTGGGTTCATGCCTCTAGTAATCCGGGGAAGTGACATGAATCTCTAATGTACTAGATGTGCTGGTTGCTACTAGGGAGAAAACAACAATCCTTCGTCCATGGGACAATCATATTGTTTACTTTACACACTTCGCTTAATGCAATTCACTATTGCTTACAACTTAATACTGGAGGGGGTTCAGATGATAACCTGAAGGTGTATTATTAGTCATAGATGCAGTTGGATTATAGTCTATGTTAATGTTGTAATGCCCAATCAAATTTCATAGGAGTCAAGATGATTAGTATATGCATGTATGCTTTCTCTGTATCTGTTAATTGCCCCGCTGTAATTTGTTCACCCAACATGTCATCTATCTTAACGAGAATCACCTCTAGTGAACTATGGACCCCGGTCCATTCTTTTACCATCAATCTACCATCTACTATTAAATGTTTACCGTTTACTTTCTGCAAGCAATTACTATCTTCCACACAATACGTTTAATCCTTTGTTTCAGCAAAACCGGTGAGATTGACAACCTCACTATAAGTTGGGGCAAAGTTTTGTGGTTGTGTTGTGCAGGATTTCAAGTTGGAGATAATGTAGGGGTTCCGTGCATGAAAACAATAATTTTTTACCCTACGCCCTTGAACCCCTGATGTTGCTAGGACCTATCTATTAGTAATACAGTAACGGGAGGGGCTTTTCGCGAACTTACCCTTGAAGACGGAAAAGCGTTGTCAACGCTCAGGAGAGCATGGTTGATGTAGACGAGCCGAAGCTGACCCCAAGGTCGTGATGAAGTCCTCGCGCTCCTGTGGCTCAATGACTTGAGTGCCTCAACTGTGAGACCTCGCGGGGAGTTACACACATCTGGTGCCTGACGATGACTCCCGCTTCCCCGATCCAGCAGCAGTTGCGGAAGTAGAGCTCCTGGATCCAAATCCCGCAGCGTGACGGCGCTCCGTGGTGAAGATGTCTCTCGTTCGCGCAGTCCGAACTTGGGACCACGGTCAAGAAAGAGAGAGAGAGAATATCAATTGGAGGTTTTCCCAAAAGTGAGAAGACCTTTATTTAATATTGTGTGTATTTATCTGGCCAAATACCCCCACTATATATATGGGGAGGGGAGGTACTACCTCCCTCAATGTCCCGGGGTTGGACTAATCATGGGAGAGGGGTGGGGTGGCATGCCGCCCAGGCCCCCACCATGGGCCCCATGTGAGGGCAGGCCTACAAGGGCCGCCGGCCACCCCCTAGGCCCTTCCTAGGGGTGGGATCCCCTCTTGGGCCTTTTCCCCTCCGGGATTTGGCCCATTAAGCCATTTGACCATTTAAATTGATTTTCAGTTTTATTAAATAATTATGAATAAATGATTAAATCAATATTTAACATTTATTCACATATTATTCAATCCCCATGGCTATGGAACACCTTCCACCTCCACTCCGGACATCCTCCGGACTTACCGAAACGCTTCAAGTTTTCTCTCTACTATTCTTCAGCGATTCTTCTGATCCTATAAACACTCTCTAAGCATCGTCAAACCCTTAAGAGTGATACCCTACGGTTCGGGAACACTCCAGACATGGTCGGGACACTCCCGGACCAATGATCGACAGAGGGACCTGGATGACCATGTGACCCCTATGCGTTCCACGAAGATCTTTTGTCGTTTGAACCGGGACGGTCGTGTCTTATTACCTTTGTCTCGCGATACTTGCATTTCTCGAGATCTGATCAATGACATCACCATTTCGTGTTCAATCTCGTTACCGAACAATGCTACTTGAGTCATTCTAACAAGTCATATCCCTATGATCAAATCACACGCTGCACAGCTATTGGATATAACTTCTCCGAGTGGGCCCTTGAGTATCTTTCTGTCATGTGACGGACAAATCCCGCTCTTGACATATATTGCCTCTACGGATTCCTCTGAGTACTTGAACACACCTTTGTAACCACCATATTACCAGATGGCACTTGATGCTATCTAAGCACTCTCGGGAGACAGTGATTGATATAGCCTCATGGTCTAAGGAATAGTCTACAAGGATCCATTTCTAATCATCGTAACTTCAACTTCGTGACATGATCAGGTCACAATGTTTAGGTTGGGTATTGGTTCATCATATCATTCTCAGAATGAGATGACTCCATTTCCAACTGGCATAAATGCCACATGATCAGGAAACTTGATCATCTGCTGACCAATGAACCAGTGACTAGAGTTTCACTGGGAACCCCTGGTAGTTTATATATCACACGTGTATTGATGTTTCCACTCAATACAGTTATAGCATGATATAAAACTTAATCATAAACTTGATGAAATATGGTAATAGTCCTTATTACTATTTGTCTCTAGGGCATATTTCCAACAGTCCCCCACTTGTACTAGAGTACAAATAAACTAGCTGCATTTGTTCTTAATCATTGACACCATATTACCAGTACCCTGAACATGCTTGCTCATGGAAGATGTTGAGTCTTGGGCTTGTACTTTATAGTCCCAAATCCTTTGCAACTTACTAATGTCACCTTGATTGACATTAATACTTTATCATCACATGATAACATCTATGTGTATGCATTGTCGCTATGGCAGCAGAATAAGGCCTGATTCCAGGAGCCTATAGTGACTTTAGATCAACCTTGAGGGCTTTCTCATGGGCACTGTGCCCTGAGACACATCATTCTACGTTAAAAGCGAACTAGCCCCACCATAACATTATACAACACTTTTAGATGGTACCCTTGTCTATTAAATGTATTCATCGAAATACGGGTGCACTCTATGCAACTTTCGATGTTTTTGTTCACCTCGCTTCCTACTTGACTTTAATCGGTATTTACAGGAGTTTCCAACATATTGCCTTATAACATAACCCTTTATGTTTTAAGATATGTCATCCTTTATGGATTTGGAAATTATGTCTACAGTTCTCTATTAGACAATATGGACAAACTTAGTTCAATGTTCTGTGATTCAAACTTAATCACTTTTCAAATGTTTCTTATTAGATCATATATTATGTTAAGTTTTCATCTTGGTTTTCTAAGATAGAACCTATGTCTTAATATAGTGGATGATGATCATCCGTTTCTTTCTTTCAACCATTGATGTTAAACTTAATACTATTCCTAATTTGAGTTATTAAGGACCACTTCCTTAATTAACTTCTATTCTAAAACCCTTTTTAGAATCCTTTAAGGAATACTACATAATATCATAATACACTTATTATCAACTTCTACTATAAATCATTATTAATTGGTACTTGCGCTTTTATTCTTAACACACTTAAGAATTACTCTATAAGCTCCCACTCAAAATATGTTCTAACATATTTGGGTATGAGTCACTACTGTTACTCAAACTATGTTCCTACATATTTGAATTTGAGACTTATATTGCTCCCACTCAAAAATATGTCATTCACATATTGGTTTAGGAAGACTTTCATAGCTCCCACTCAATTTTATGCAAATTGCATATGTACTCACTATTTTGACCATTTCAAAATCCTTTGATCAAATATCAAACTTGGAGTTTTACTATGATATACTAGTACTTTACCAGTTTTAAATCCACTAGACATTTAGCACTCTTGAATCAAATTCATTTGAATTTGTCCAATACTTGACAAATTGTGCTTTTGTCATTCACCCCCTTTTCCACTATGGCTTTGCAGTCATTTGGGAAAATTCCAAGTAACTCCTTTTACTTGTGAGATTCGGCAACGAATTGCTTTCTAATCTCAAGTGAATTTTACTATGGGATTTCTCATAAGTCTAGTTTACCATTATTTCCTTAGTAGTTCGTAGGTATGTCATATTCTGGTAATCATGACAAATGGTTCACAAATGTCTCCATACAAGATATGGGTTACATTTTGAATCCTACTTCATGTAGTGAAAACACCAGTGGGGAAAACACAATGATCATTATCATTGATTCTTTCCTTTGCGAAGAGAATTGTTCAGGAACATTTTTCCGTTGCACTTCTCAACACTCTGATGCAGGGATTTGAATCCTCATCGTGTTTCAAACTATCTTCCATTTTCTCCATAACCAAGAAATATCACTGAATGTGAACTTCCTCAAGAATGCACAAAAATCCAAGCAATACAAGTTTTGCTTTCCTTTTGGTTTCAGCTATGGATTTCGTATTCAAAGTTTCGAATGAATACTCTATAAGGACTAATTCGCTATTGTTTTGGTTATATCGAATAACCCCAAAACTTATACGACGATCCATACTAGATATGGAGTCGCTTTCACAAATTCACATGGTTCACAATATATTCTAATTGAGTGCTAACTATTTCTAACTTATGGTCTCTACATCTACACTACAGTGATTTATTTGGCGCCATCTATCCACCCATTTTGATATATAATATCATATTGTGATGCTTTGCATTTTGACATTTCGAAATGCTTTGCATTCCATAATTTCTTCTATGCCAATCTTATAAAGTGGAATTTCTTTACTATTGATCAAATCGTAGTAATTAGATTCTCTTTTATATTTATACTCTTTGTTGATGAAACACTCTGATCATATCAAATAGTTTCATAGTTATGTTTCCTTTGGTAAACTACTTTACACATTTAAACAATCATATAATGATAATTACCATTTTGTCAAAACATAATACCTCGAATATGTATTCACTTTAACAATTCATTAAAACACTTTGTATTCAAATAATACCCGGTGTTTAAATTATTTTTCCGAACTTAGGCATGATTCATATGTGACAAGGAAACACGTGTCTTTCACATATTATCACATAACTTTTGAATTTAAACAATGGTTTCATTCACTAATGAAATATCATTAAGTTGGGTATTTTAAGGCATTTCAATATTTTACAAATGTTCGTGCATTATCAATTAGTTTCAAACAATAAGGATAATTCACATATAATCAAATAAGACATGAACACAAATATAAATCATTCATAAAAGTAGACAACTTTTTTTTACAAATTGATATGAATAACCGTCTCACAAAGTGTGAGACACACTAAATAAGTTCATAATCTTTTGATTACAATAATCATCCTAAACATAAACTAAATGAAAAATGTTGAGGAAGAGTGTCGTTGGCCATCATCATTATGCTCGCCATCAACACGCAACGTCACCTCCTCTCCAGCAAGCACCTCTCATGCAAAAGGGCCTATTTTCAGTAAAACAGAACAAATATCAAATATACTTAACACTGCAAATGTGTTTGCAAGATTATAACATTTATAAAATTGTATATCAAATATATACCTTTGTCATTGATGACCTCAGCGACAATGGGTTCAACCATCACATTCCTGAGATGTGATACGAACCTATGGAAATCCATTGTTTCCGCGTCGCCTCTCATAATGCAAGTCCTAACTTGTGCTTGGTAGCTTGGTGGCAGCGACCGTAGCACAACGCCATTTGCAAAAGAGCCTATCATCCAACTATCCAGGAAGTATGCAGGCCTCATGTACACATCATGCATGCGCTCCAAGTGGTTGTCAAGTGATGAGTTCTCCTCCATCTTAATGGAGACGAAGTCTCCCATCAGCTCATGCTCCCATATGCATGCTAGTTCCACGAAATGTGTCCTAAGATGTACCATAGTCGCACGAGGGTCAAGATTACCCACGACTGGCCACAGCTCATCCACTATCTCGTAGCACATTGTAACTGATATGAAGGTGGACATCTCACGACAATAATCGCGGTCTTCCTGCTGCTCTGGGGTCTCTAGGTCAATGGGCTGATCCAAATCCATCTCGTCGAGTATGTAGTCGACCACGTCATTCTCGCTAAGGAGAACGTGGAGACGCTCAACGCACATAGAGAAGTTTGATCCATCTAGCCTGAGCTTCTCTCCTTCTAACCAATCAATCATCAACAGGAAATGTGGCATTGGGGAGAACCTTTTCTACATTTATAATTGCAAAAGGAATTTATACTAAGTTTATAATTAAATGAGTTAATAATAACTCCACTCAGAAACACCTATCCCATGAAGGGTTCCTAGTGATAATACGACCCCTTTCAGCCACATCTCCCCCCGATCGTCACGACCATCAATGTGGGTTCAAGGGTGGACGCTAAACGTCGGTCACATCATTCATGCGACTCGTGCTCGATCTTTCATCCATCCGTGTTCCGAGGCCATGTCTACACATGCTAGGCTCGCCAACTCAACCTTAGTGTATTCGCTGTGCAACATGGCTTACACCTACTATATGCGAACGTAGATATGTCTGACACCCACGCCTGTACAGTGGATCGCCTCATACCAAAGAACTTTCTTGGTGGTGCTTACTAAGGGGGAACACAATCATTGGTAATTTTAACAGGGATCATCTTATTAGGCTACCGTCTAGTATCTAATACTAGCACACAATGAGATATTGATACGTTGCTAACGTATCCATAATTTTTGATGTTCCATGCTTGGTTTTATCTACTTATGTTTTGTCCACACTTTGGAGTATTTTTCATATGATTTCTTGGACTAACCTATTAACAAGAGCCACAGTGCCAACTGCCTGTTTTCTGCTGTTTTTGGTTTCAGGAAAGTCAGAAAATGAATATTCTCGGAATTGGACCGGACAAAAGCCAAAGTCAGTTTTTCACCAAGGGACACCAGGAGCCAGAATACGAGACGGAGAGGGGCTAGGGCCCGGCCACACCACCTAGCCACGCGGCCAGCCAGGGATGACCCGCGCCAGGGGGTGGTCTGGCCGCCCAGGCACCCCTTGGCCTCTCCTTTCGCCTATAAGATGCCTCCGATACAGAAACCCTAAGTACTCGATCAAAAATTCCACGAAAGAGTCTGTAGCCACCGTCATCTCCATCCCTAGATCGGGAGGGATCTGAAGCTCTTCTTGGCACCCTGCCGGAGGGGAGAATTCACCTTGGAGGCCTTCTTCATCACCATGCAAGCCTCCGGTGTGATGCGTGAGTAGTTCATCTCTGGACTACAGGTCCATGTAGTATCTAGATGGCTGGTTCTCCTCCTTTGTGCTATCATGTTTAGATCTTGTGAGCTCCGTTCATGATAGAGATCATCTATTTGTAATCATACATGTTGTGTTTGCGGGGATCCGATGGATATTGAGATGCTATTTCAGATTGATTATTGATTCTATCATGTCTTTCTTATTTGTGATCTTGCATGCTTTCCGTTGTTAGTAGCTATCTGGGCCAAGTAGATGCCAGCAACTCCAAGAGTTAGTATTTATGCTCGATAGTGGGTTCATGCCTCTAGTAATCTGGGGAAGTGATAGAAATCTCTAAGGTACTAGATGTGCTGTTGCTACTAGGGAGAAAACAACAATCCTTTGTTCATAGAACAATCGTATTGTTTACTTTATGCGCAATGCATAATGCAATTATCCGTTGCTTCAACATAATACTGGAGGGGGTTCGGGTGATAACCTGAAGGTGGATTATTAGTCATAGATGTAGTTGGATTACCGTCTATGTATAATGTTGTAATGCCCAATCAAGTCTCAAAGGAGTCAAGATCAGTAGTATATGCATGATTGCTTTCTCGATGTTTTTCAATTGCCCCGCTGTAATTTGTTCACCCAAAATGTCATCTATCTTAAGGAGAGCCACCACTAGTGAACTATGGATCCCGGTCCTTTCTTTTACCATCAATCTACAATCAATTGTTTACTGCTGTCTGTTTACTTTCTGCAAACTATTACTTTCTTCCACTTGTTACATTTAATCCTTTGTTTTCAGCAAAACCAGTGAGATTGACAACCTCATCGTAAGTTGGGGACAGAGTTCTGTGGTTGTGTTGTGCAGGTCTTCACGTTGCTGCTGGCACCGGTAGTGCGCCCCGCCAAAGTCCAGCTAGCAACACCTTTGAGGTGTTTCCTTGCTCCTACTGGATTGATAACCTTGGTTTCATAACTGAGGGAAACTTACTGCTGTGCTCATCATACCTTCCTCTTGGGATTCCCTAATGAGCTCGTTAGTATACGAGTCAGCAAGTGATTTTCTGGCGCCGTTGCCGGGGAGTCAAGGACATCTTCATAAGGGGAGTCCCTCATATCCAATCTCTTTACTTTGTTGTTTTGTTTTGCTTAGTTTACTTTTTGCTTTGTTTGCTTGTTTCTTTATCAAAAACACAAAAAAATAGTTTTAGTTTGCTTTCCTTATTAAAAACACAAAAAAATTAGTTCCTATCTTAAGTTGCCATTATGTATAGCTTTTCTCCAATCACTATGTCACCCGAGGAAATGATTTTTACTTTCAAACAAGGAATTGAAGAAAGTTTCAAAGAAGCTTGGTCTAGAATCTCTGATCTACATGAAAAATCTGAACCTAAAATGACTCAAAGCTTGTTCCTTAGCAATTTTTACCTTAGAATCACTCTATGCTATAGATATGCTTTGGATGCTAGAGTGGGAGGAGATTTCCTCCAATGCAATGAGGATGCTGCTGTTAATGCCATAAAGAAGTTGGTCTTTACTTACAACTTGCCTAGCAAATCTGATTCTTCCTTCATAAACATATTTACTAGATTGAATACTCTTGAGACCAGCAATGTTAGTTTGAAAGATTGCTATAATACACTTAGGGAGCATCATAATTATGTTCCAATAAATTCTGAACCCTCAAAATGGCTTCCCACAGTAAGGATTGGTATAAATAATGAAACTTTTCATGCTCGCTATGATATCATGTCTGAATTTTGTCTTATGCCCAAAGATATCTATGAATCTTTGAATCTTTGGGGGCTTTCTGAAGGAGGAGAAGAATTTCTTCTTTCCAATAATGCCACAATATTACCCATTGGAATAGCTAAAGGAGTGTTTACAAAGATCCTAGGGAAAATGGTTTCTACTGTTTATCTTGTTATTGAATGTGTAGGAAAAGGACAAATCACACTTGAAAGATCCCTATTGAAACTCCTTGGAGCAATAATAGATGTGGAAAAGGGCACCATGCACTTTGCTTCTCCACCAAACAATCATATGTTCCTAAAGGTTAAGAATAAAAGTAAAAGAGGTAAGGGCAAGAAATTTGGTTTTAATGCTTCTTCATCTGAGAACACTTGATTCTTTTTCTTGCTTCTTATGCCTAACTTAAAGGCATTAAAGAAAATTACATATTGGGAGATAACCAAAAAGTTTTAGATGAGTCTTGGAAGTTATTACTTCGGTAATAACCGCTCCTTATCCTTTTTATTTTCTTTTTGTGCCAAGAGTAACCTCTAATGAGAGAGAAGTAATGATTGGGAAAGTTGCTGTCCCGAAATAGATTTCTGTGCTTCACCGTAAAAATTCGTGTCAAATCTCTGTACGTCTTTTTGAGGCGTGAATTTTTGTGCTTCTGCACCAGGTTGTTATCTAACTTTCGTTAGTTCAACACTTTTTGATTTGAGCAACAGAAGATCTTCAAAAAAATTCGTCTTTTACCTGTGGTCTGTTTTGACAGATTTCTGCCTTTATTTCCATTTGCTTCTTGTTGGTTTCTTTTTGAGTTTTTTGGGGAATTGAGATTTTTGAGGGAAGTGCTACAGTAGCTTGTGTTTTAATGGAAGTTTTATTGGTGTTGGAACTGAACCTAAAGACTTATTATCTTGAGTGCACTGATGTTATTAATAAGATTGTGTGAAGTTTTGTACGAAGGAAAAAATTTCAGGTGTATGAAAGGAATGAGTAATGAGATGAAGGATGGACTAAAGCTCAAGCTTGGGGATGCCATGCGTGTCACCCCAAGAAATATCCAAGAAGTAAAAGCGTCAAAGCTTGGGGATCCCAAGGCATCCCCTTCTTCATCAATAAAAATCCCAGGTTTCTTCCAAACACTTTATTTTTATTGTTTCATACACAATTGTGTTGTTCTTGGAGCGTCTTCTTTTTGTTTTTGTTTTGGTTTTGGTTTTCGTTTGCTTGGTTTTCTTAGTTTGCTAAATAAATTGGTTGTACCCCCTCTTTCTTACATTGGTTTTCAAATAGTTTGGTTTGGATTGGAAAAGAGTAGGAAAAGTTCATCCTTAAGTGGTAAAGAGAGCTTGTTTTTGACTGTGGCCCATGCTTTGTCATGCCATGCTTGATATTGTTTTGGCTTTATGCTTAGTATTATTTGCTGTAGCATGAATTGTTATAAACAATTGAGATTGCTTAATGTGACTTGGAAGAATCATGCGTTGTTTTAGCATATTAAAAGCATATTATTGTGGTATTCTCCTTTAATGCTTTATTTGGGTTGACTTGGCGCATGCTTACACCATGTTATGACTATCCCAAGTCACCATAGGCCTTTATTATCCTTTAGTTTTCAACTTGTAGTATCACTTTATGCTTTGATTAATGATGTTTTGTCGTTCTGCATGATTATGGCCATTATTGCTCTCTTAGTTGGTCGCTCCTAGTCTTTTGCTAGCCTCCATAACCAAGTATGAGTTCCACTCATGCATCCAACTCCTAAACGAAGTTATTCCAAAGAGTCCACCATACCTACCTATTAGAATATGCTATTCCAAGTATATTCATGTTTTTGTCTACCTTCCGAATTAAACTTGTTATGAGAAAACAAGTGATTAAAGCTCTCACGAACTTGATGGCACACTTTACTTTTTTGCATTTAATAAACTTGAACCATTGCGTCCATCTTTGTTGTGTATATGCTTGTGCTTTATAAGTTGAAGTTAGCAGAACCATGTATTATGGGGAACGCTTTCGACATTGCACCTGTACTTTGTACCCTATTGATATCATGTTCTTTTGATTATGGATCCTGGCGGTGTGAAATAAAAGGGGAACTTGTAAGATCATGGAGTTTGTATGTGTGTTAGAGAAACGCCTGGGCCGCTAGCCTAAGCCATGCCTAATCATGGTGGAAACTTGCAGCATAACCATAATGAGCACTCTATGAAGCATCCTCAATAAAAACCTATGCAAATAGCAAATAAAAAGATCGCTGAGATGCTCATTGTCTGCTTGCCTTGTCATTTTGATTATGGGATAGCTCCTGTATCATGTGGAAGGGGTACCCCGTTGGCGGTTCTCTATGATACATATGTACTTACAATGACAAGAGCTTACTTGTGACTAAAGTTGAGTAGCATGAGGTTCGGTCTTCGTAAGTACGGGGCATGATATTTCGGCTTATAACTTGTCAAGCATATCCTCTTAGTTGTGTCACTTTAACCTTAATCACCTTCAAGATGCTTATGATAGGGGCAATGAGAGCTAAAAGCTAATAAGTACCATAATTTTTGGAAGCTCTTTATGAAACTTGAATCCCTACTTCCTTCTATGAAGGCCTTTCTTTTACTTTTATGTTGAGTCTCCACCTTCTATCTTTATGCACCTACTTTGAGAGCATAGTGGCCATTCTTAGTTCTATGTGCATTGTCCCAAGACTTGTTAATTGATGCATAGTTTTGATATTGCTTGTTCTAAACTATTTATATCTAGTCACTCTTATGAACTTTGAAGGTGTCCTATACATTTATGTTTGATACTCTATGAGGGAAAAGCTGAGTGCTACTATGCCATGTTTTCTTTATGTGAAATAAACAAATGTCTTGCAAAGCATTGTTATTCATGAATCTTTTGTTTGTGCCTTTTCATGTTGCAACATAGTTGCTTTGCCTTATTGCTAGAACTTTGTCTTTCATGTTATGATTGAAGTACTATGATCCTAGCTATCAATGTTTTACAAATACTTTGATCAAGTTTATGATGGTGCATGTCACCTCAAAAATTGTTCTTTCTTTTTATCACTTACTTACTCGAGGACGAGCATGAGTTAAGCTTGGGGATGTTGATACGTTGCTAACGTATCCATAATTTTTGATGTTCCATGCTTGGTTTTATCTACTTTCTTATGTTTTGTCCACACTTTGGAGTACTTTTCATATGATTTCTTGGACTAACCTATTAATAAGAGCCACAGTGCCAGCTGCCTGTTTTCTCCTGTTTTTGGTTCCAGGAAAGTCAGAAAATGAATATTCTCGGAATTGGACGGGACAAAAGCCAAAGTCAGTTTTTCACCGAGGGACACCAAGAGCCAGAATACGAGACGGAGAGGGGCTGGGGCCTGGCCACACCACCTGGCCGCGTGGCCAGGCCTAGCCCGCGCCAGGGGGTGGTCTGGCCGCAAAAGGCACCCCCTCAGCCTCCCTTTTCGCCTATAAGATGCCCCCAATATAGAAACCCTAAGTACCCGATCAAAATTCCACGAAAGAGTCTATATCCGCCGTCATCTCCATCCCTAGATCGTGAGGGATCTGAAGCTCTTCCCGGCACCCTGCCGGAGGGGAGAATTCACCCTGGAGGCCTTCTTCATCACCATGCAAGCCTCCGGTGTGATGCGTGAGTAGTTCATCTCTGGACTACGGGTCCATGTAGTAGCTAGATGGCGGGTTCTCCTCCTTTGTGCTATCATGTTTAGATCTTCTAAGCTCCGTTCATGATCAAGATCATCTATTTGTAATCATACATGTTGTGTTTGCGGGGGTCCGATGGATATCGAGATGCTATTTCAGATTGATTATTGATTCTATCATGTCTTTGTTATTTGTGATCTTGCATGCTTTCCGTTGTTAGTAACTATCTTGGCCAAGTAGATGGTAGCAACTGGAAGAGTTAGTATTTATGCTCGATAGTGGGTTCATTCCTCTAGTAATATGGGGAAGTGACAGAAATCTCTAAGGTACTAGATGTGCTGTTGCTACTAGGGAGAAAACAACAATCCTTTGTTCATAGAACAATCATATTGTTTACTTTACACGCACTGCGTAATGCAATTATCCGTTGCTTGCAACTTAATACTGGAGGGGGTTCGGATGATAACCTGAAGGTGGATTATTAGTCATAGATGCAGTTGGATTATGGTCTATGTATAATGTTGTAAATGCCCAATCGAATCTCAAAGGAGTCAAGATGATTAGTATATGCTTGTATGCTTTCTCAATGTTTGTCAATTGCCCCGCTGTAATTTGTTCACCCAACATGTTATCTATCTTAAGGAGAGCCACCACTAGTGAACTATGGACCCCGGTCCTTTCTTTTACCATCAATCTACAATCAACTGTTTACTGCTTTCTGTTTACTTTCTGCAAACTATTACTTTCTTCCACTCGTTATGTTTAATCCTTTATTTTCAGCAAAACCGGTGAGATTGACAACCTCATCGTAAGTTGGGGATAGAGTTCTGTGGTTGTGTTGTGCAGGTCTCCATGTTGCTGCTGGCACCAGTATTGCGCCCTGCCAAAGTCCAGCTAGCAACACCTTTGAGGTGTTTCCTTACTCCTACTGGATTGATAACCTTGGTTTCATAACTGAGGGAAACTTACTGCTGTGCTCATCATACCTTCCTCTTGGGGTTCCCCAACGAGCTCATTAGTATACGAGTCAGCAGACGCTCGTGCTGGTGGGTCCCACGCACGGTCGCTGTCCGCCTCCCGTGGACTGGTCACTATCCCCTGCTATCGACCGCGACCTAGCGGACGTGACCCCCACACCCACTGAATTGAACGCGATGCCTGATTCGGCTGGTTCGCCGTCTGGCCACCTTCTATCGCCCACGACAGCTGGATTGTATCCCGAGGCGGATTGGCCTGGTGCAGATGCTGCTCCCTCCAGATCCTCTACATCAACCGCTTATGCGAACTCGCCTGCATCTCTGATTCACACAAGGCTCAGAACTGGTAAAATTCAGGCCAAAAATTACAGAAATATTATCAAATATGCAAACTTCACATCCAAAGGTGAACCTTCCAATATCTCTGAGGCGCTTGAAGATCCAAATTTGTGCAAAGCAATGGGGGAAGAATATGATGCTTTGCTTCAGAACCAGACGTGGCACTTGGTCCCCTTTTTCATCCAAACAAAATTGATTGACTATAAATGGGTGTATCATATTAAAAGGAATGTAGATGGCATAATTGACAAGTATAAGGCATGTCTTATTGCAAAATGATTCAAGCAAAGGTATGGCATAGTCTATGAGGACACTTTTAGCCCTGTTGTAAAAGCTGCAACCATCATACTTGTCTTAGCAGTTGTAGTCTATAGAGGTTGGAGTTTACGGTAGCTAGATGTCAAGAACGTATTTTTGCATGGTGTTTTGAAAGAGCAGATCTACATGAAACAACCCCTTGGTTTTGAAAATCCTAATGCTCCTGATCATATCTGCAGGCTTGACAAAGGACTATATGGATTGAACCAGGATCCTAGAGCTTCGTACTCTCGTCTTAGCTCCAAATTGCATGACCTTGGTTTTGTACCATGAAAGGCTGATACCTCCTTGTTCTTATATCAATGGTCAGGTATCACTATATTTATCCTGATTTACGTTGATGATATTATAGTGACAAGGTCTTTAGATGAAGCTATTTCTGCTCTTCTTAAAGATCTTAATATACATTTTTCCATCAAGGATCTTGGTGACTTACTTTTTTTCTTGGGAATTGAGGTTAAGAAAATTCAAGTTGGATTACTTCTAAGCCAAGAAAAATATGCCACAGACTTGTTATCTAGATTTGGTATGGGTAAATGCAAAGAAGACCCTACACCTTTATCCTCAACCGAAGCTTTGTCTCTTCACGAGGGGACTCCTCTTGGTCCTAAAGATAGTACACAATATAGATGCATAGTTGGTGCACTTCAATACTTGAATCTTACATGCCTAGATCTTTCTGTTTTAGTCAACAAAGTATGTCAGTATCTTCATGCTCCAACTACTTCTCACTGGACACATGTTAAAAGAATTCTGAGATATATCAAGGACACTGTAAACATTGGTATTACTTTCATAAATTCATCTTCTACATTATTGAGCGCCTTTTTAGATGCTGATTGGACCGGCTGCTTGGATTATAGAAAGTCCACTAGAGGTTTTGCTATCTTCTTTGGATCAAATCTGATTTCTTGGAGTGCTCGTAAGAAAGCAATAGTCTCACGCTCTAGCACTGAAGCTGAATACAAGGCTCTTGCAAATGCCACAGCTTAGTTGATTTGGGTTGACGCCCTTCTTCGTGAACTTGGTGTAAAGCTAAAGGAAAAACCCCTGTATATGGTGTGATAATTTAGGCACGCAAATCCATTTTTTCATGCTCGTACAAAACACACAGAGATTGATTTTCATTTTGTTAGAGAGATAGTAGAGAACAAGCAACTAGAGATCATGTTTGTCTCTAGCAAGGATCAAGTAGCAGATGGTTTTCCTAAGGCTCTTTCTGTTATAAACTTAGCAGAGTTTAAGCATAATCTAAATCTTTGTAAGAGTTTAGATTAAGAGGGGTTGTTAGAGTTTGTAACAATATGTGTATGGCATGAGGTAGTACCTCACCCATACCGTATAAACCTTGTACACGCCAGTCTTGGGGGATATTCCCAAGCCTATATAAATATGCAACCGAGCCCAGGGAGAGGGCATTGTTTCCACCTAGGTTAATTTTTACTAAGGTTGCAACAAATCGTATCTCTGTGATCGCTCACAAGATAATCCGACCAACTCAGACAACCTTTATGCTTGGACGACATATACTCGAAGGGCTGGTCGTTCTGCATGAGACCATTCATGAGATCCATAGGAAGAAAATGGACGGTGTCTTATTTAAAATACATTTTGAAAAAGCATATGATAAGGTAAAGTGGCCTTTCTTACAACAAGTTCTTCACATTAAAGGTTTTGATCCTATATGGTGCAAATGGATTGATAATTTTGTGCGGGATGGAAGTGTTGCCATTCGTGTCAATGATGATATTGGCCACTATTTTCAGACTAAGAAAGGTCTCATGCAAGGTGATCCCCTGTCTCCTATGCTTTTTAATATCATTGCGGATATGCTTGCTATCCTAATAGCGCTCACAAAAGAGAATGGTCAAGTAGCTGGATTGATACCCCATCTAGTCGAGGGGGTGTCCATTTTACAATACGCTGATGATACAATCTTGTTCATGGAACATGATTTTCAGAAAGCAGTCAACATGAAACTCATTCTCTATATTTTTGAATATCATAGGAGACTTCGAAATTCTGAGTGGAACCCGGTAGAAAACAGATTTGATGGTAAGTTAGGGTGCTGGCAAGGGAAATTATTGTCATATGGGGATAGACTTGTACTAATTAATTCTGTTCTAACAAGTTTGCCCATATTTATGTTGTCTTTTCTTAAAATACAAAAGGATGTGAGAAATAGATTAGACTTCTATCGTTCATGATTCTTTGGCAAAGCGATGAACATAAGAAGAAATATAGATTAACTCGGTGGAATGTTATTTGCATACCCAAAGATCAGGGAGGTTTGGGTATTCAAGTGCTAGAACTTAAAAATAAATGTTTATTAAGCAAATGGTTGCATAAATTGTTGTCAGAAGAAGGAGTATGGAAAGAGTTGCTTCAAAATAAATATCTGACAAGAAACTCAGAGTGTTTCCATGAACACTCTTTCTGTGCTTATAAAATGTTTCCATGCCATCCACAGAGCAAAGAAGGATGAGAGCTCTTTCTGTGCTTATAAAATGGACCTGTCCAAAGCTTACGACAGGGTGGACTGGGTTTTCTTGGAAGGAGCATTGTTGAGATGGGGTTTTGACAATAAATGGGTAAGCTTGGTCATGACCTGCGTCAAATCGGTAAAGTTCTCGGTCCAGATTAATGGCAAGCTTACTGAGAAGTTTACCCCAACCCGAGGTCTACGACAAGGGGACCCTCTGTCCCCGTATCTATTCCTCTTTGTGGCTGAAAGTCTCACGTTGATCATCAATGAAGCTATAAGGTCTAATACTCTTCATGAATTCAAAATCTGCAGGGGAGCCCCTGGTGTTTCCCAACTGATGTTTGCTGATGACTGCCTTCTCTTCTTCCAAGCGAATGAAGAACAAGCTTCGTTCGTTAAATCTGCTATCGCCTTGTTTGAGGAAGGATCGGGTCAGCTCTTAAGCGCAAACAAATGCTCTATCCTATTCAGTGACAATTGCCCATAATAGGTCCAGCAACAAGTTCGACAAGTCTTGGAAGTGACTAAGGAAACTTTTGAGGACAAGTACTTAGGATTCCCCACTCCGGAAGGTAGAATGAGAAAAGGAAGATTCCAACCTTCAAAAGACCGTCTTGCGAAAAGACTGACCAATTGGGCTGAACGCTTCATGTCTATGGGAGCTAAAGAGGAACTAATAAAATTAGTGGCTCAAGCTATTCCAAACCACATCATGAGTGTCTTCAAGCTCCCTGCTGGGTTTCACGAAGAATATATGAAGATGGTGAGGAATTTCTGGTGGGGAGAAGATGACAGGAAAAGAAAAGTTCACTGGGCTTCGTGGGATGTTCTGACTAGCCCGAAGAACCTTGGAGGTGTGGGTTTCAGAGATCCCAAACTGATGAACCAAGCCCTCCTTGCCAGACAATGTTGGAGGATCATTAATCAACCAAACAATCTATGTGCCAGACTACTAAAATCCATTTACTTTCCTCGCGGAAACTTCTTGGACACTGTATTTAAACTAGACGCCTCCCCTTCTTGGCATGGGATTGAGTTCGGCCTGGAGCTCCTTAAGGAAGGTCTTATTTGGATAGTTGGGAACGGGAAGAGCATTAACATTTGGAGAGATAATTGGATCCCGAGAGACTACAATCTTAAAGCTGAACCAAAGGAAACGAGCGCCCGCATCAGACGTGTAGATCAACTACTCACAAACCAGAGTAAATGGAATGAGGCGCTGGTCAGGAAGATTTGTGCCCCCGAAGAGGTTGACTAGATTCTAAACCAAAAGCTCCCTTCTCAGCCGTGTGATGATCTTTTGGCCTGGCATTATGATCGTACTGGAGTGTTTACGGTCAAGAGTGCATACAAACTGGCTTACAATCTGCGTCGTGGAACCAGATGGTGCGCGGGTGCGAGTTCGGCTCAGGATAACAACAGGAATAAATGGAAGGTTATCTGGAAGGCAAATGTTCCAAGTAAGGTGAGAATCTTTGGTTGGAGATTATCTCGCGACAACCTGGCGACTAAGAAGAATAAATTTAGAAGGAATCTTGAACTCGACAGCACCTGTAGCTTGTGCGGAAGAGAGGAGGAGAGCAGCTTTCATGCGACGGTCAGCTGCACCAAAGCAAAAGCTTTAAGATGGGAGATGAGAAAACACTGGAACCTACCTTCTGAACAATTCTTCTCCTACTCTGGACCAGACTGGCTACAACATCTCTTGTCTGTGTGCGATAATGTTCAGAGAAGTAGAACTCTTATGATTTTGTGGAGATCATGGCACCTCCGCTGTAATGTTACTCATGTAAAAGGGGAAGAGACCATTGCTAGATCTTCTTCTTTCTTACTCAGCTATGACAGAGACTTACAGACCCTGCCAAGCTTTGCCAAAGGTACTACTATTAATTGTCTTGTACCTGCTACTAACTCAAACTGTGCCACAATTTGTTTGGACAGGAAGGAATGTGTAAGTTGGCAAAAACCATGCGATGGAAGACTGAAATTTAATGTTGATGCGTCCTTTGAGCCAAACTCGGGTGAAACTACTGTTGGTATTGTTGGCAGAGACCATCGTGGGCTGATCTCGATAGCTGCCAGCCTCGCCATCGACAAATGCAGGGATGCGGAAGAAGCTGAAGCCTGTGCCATAAGAGAGGGCTTTAAGCTGAGCCTAGACCACAACCTGATGCCATCCTCGATCGAATCTGACTGTGCAAATGTTGTGGCTGCAACCAACAAGCCTTCTTCTTGTGCTTCCAGGAGCTGGGGCGTGTACAAGGATATTGAGCGCCTAAGAGCTATTGCTTCTGATTGTGAGGTTATCAAAACCAGCAGGATGTGTAACTCTGTTGCCCATCAACTTGCTAGGATAGCGAAGTCGGACAGGATTAACAAAGTGTGGCTGCCTCCCGTTCCTTTGTTTATCTCTGATCTCTGTGTAAAAGATTCTGGTATGAACTGGGTGATTAATGAATGAGTTTGTACCCCCTCAAAAAAAAATCTGACAAACAAAACTCTAGCACAAGAAGAGGCCAAACCGACTGATTCACCTTTTTGGAAAGGACTAATGGGAGTAAAAGATGAGTTCTTTGCTATAGGTATTTCCAAAATAGGTGATGGGAGAGGCACTAGATTCTGAAAGGATGTTTGGATAGGAGAGTTCCCTCTCACCCAACAATACCCCCGCCTTATATAACAATGTTCGTAGAAAGCATGTTTCTGTTCATACAGTTTTGTCTCACAATCCCCTAAACATCAGTTTTAGAAGAAGTTTAACCGGAAGTAAATGGGACGCATGGTTGGATCTTTGTGAGCGACTTATGGCAGTAACTTTGACAAATGAACATGATAAATTTTTGTGGAGTTTAACTGATAATAGAGTATTCACAGTTAGATCTTATGAACGGTCATCTGCGTTTCCCTACAAGATATTTATGGAAGATAAAAGTACCTACAAAAGTAAAAAATCATGCGGTTTCTCAATAGTAAATTGTTGCTAACTAAAGATAATCTCGCTAAGAGGAACTAGAATGACCGTAAAAAATGTTGCTTTATGACAAAGACGAAACCATTTCCTTTTGCTAAGATCCTTTGGCGTATGGTTTTTTGCACTTATAATCTACCTCTTCCCACCAATATCACTAATATGTTTAGGAATTGGCTGAATGGAGTGGATAAGGCGAATAAAGGAAGAATTTGTGTCAAGGACATGTCTTGGTAAATATGAAAGCTTCAAGTGCAATAACATGCTTAGTACGTTGTTTGATCTCATCTAAATAATGAGCATATATAGTTTCTTGTTTAAAGGATATATGATGTAAGAAGGAATAAAGATCCCGATTTAATTGTGTGGTGTTCTTAATCTGATCATTATGAATATATACCCTGGCGGATGGCAAGGGTAGGGGTTATGCGTCGAGGATAGGCGGCCCAGGGATACCAATTTAGGTCCACGCAGAGCCCAAGGCTACAACAACACTCTAAATGTAAAGTTATTTGTACTTCAACATGAAGAAGTAAATAAGAGAAATTAAAGAAGTAAAGGGAGAATAAGAGAAAAATGCCCCCTCCAAGCGTTTGTTCTTTTGTTCTTGGTCAAGATAACAATTGAAATGACTAGATTTCGTGTATCTCGTCTCCGCATGCATTGTAGAAGGGGATTATGACGGGGATATATAACCCTCATTGTTCTTAATGATCGGGTCCAACATATTTATTTCAGCCTTTCGGTGTAACGTTACACTTGGTTGTTCTTGTGTGGTTTGATCTTAGTAGAATATGAAAAGTTCTTGTTTGAGGAAGACTGGTGTATTCCTCTATCGGGACACCACCGTGTCTAGCATGCATACCGACATTGTTCTGCGTTAACAAATCATAGATCGCACTACGTCATGTACTACCTTAACGAAAATGATACTAGAGAGCAATAATCTCTTGCATAGTTATAGAAGAATTTATGAGTATAACTTGGTACTGCGATTACGGAGACTCGAACCCAAGCGGGTATGCATGAATCAACCATTCCTACCATGCGGGTCATATTTTTTTTGGAAATGGGCGCTTTATTACTCAAGAGTAAGGTTTACACCCGGTCTCTATATAACTAGGATGCACACAGCCGATCGATCACAAGACGAACCAAACTTAAGTACGAAAATTATAGTCCGTAAAATAAAATAAAACTATGTGCATCTAAGGCAGTTCAATCCGCAAATCACGCTGCCATCCATGTCGGGAGAAAATATTCCTCGCCGCATCCTCTAAGCGCGTACACCCCTCCGCAAGCAAATCGCGGAACTCCATACGCTGAAGCGGAATCCATGATCGTAGGATAGCCGTTGCACGATAAACCACCCGCAAGGAAGAAGAAACTATATTATTAAAAATCTTATCATTTCTACATAGCCAAAACGATCAAATAATGGCAAGCGCTTCCATCCTAAATAAAGTCCCATATTTATCCCGAATCCCATATAACCAATTGCCGAATACATTAGAACCGATCGCGGAGGAGATAAACCTGAGGCTACTTGGATGATTGACAATATAACACGAGCAAATTTACATTGGAAGAATAAATGCCGTATTGTCTCATGATGATGACAAAATACACATTGTGTACTTCCATGCCAATTCCTCTTAACAAGATTGTCTTTAGTAAGAATTACCCCTTTACGAAGGTACCAAGCAAAAAACTCCGTCTTAAGGGGTAACTTCATTTTCCAAATTTTATTATTGTTATCGACAGGAATATCAGATTGGATCAAAGCCCTATACATAGAGTCAACCAAAAATTTACCACTCTGAAGTAAATTCCATTTGAACTCATCCACCCCCTCAGACAGCTGTACCGTGGACAGTCTTAATACAAGATTGTTCCAAGATTCGAGCCTAGGTCCAATGAGGCTTCGTCTAAACGACACATTAGGAGGATAAGCTTCCAAAACTTTGGAAAGAGTCTCTCCTTTGTGTCTAACAATGGAGTAAAGAGATGGATACTGATTCCGGAGGGGAGTATGGCCAAGCCATTTATCTTCCTAGAATCTAATCTGTGATCCTTCCTTAATATTAAACACACCAAATTGGAAGAAATGTTTTTTGGACGCCATAAATCCCGCCCAAAAGTGCGAATCTCCAGGTTTCCAAACCACTTGAGACACCGTCTTAGAGCCTATATATTTCCTCCAAAGAATGGTTTGCCATACAGCATCTTCAGTAAGTAGTTTGAACAACCATTTACCGAGAAGTGCGGTGTTTTTGACTTGCAAATCATGTATGCCCAGTCCACCGTATTCTTTTAGTCTGCAAACCACATTCCATCTGGCAAGTCGATATTTCTTTTTTTTCACCATCACCTTGCCAAAAGAATCTTGGTCGGAAGTAATCCATTTTCTTCAAGACACCTTTTGGTAGTTGAAAAAACGAGATCATATACAGTACCATGTTTGTGAGTACTGAGTTTATGAGAACAAGTCTTCCACCAAGTGATAGTAATTTACCTTGCCAACTGTTAAGACATTTTCGTAATCTTTCCTCAACGATTTTCCATTCAGCAATTGTGAGCCGCCGATAATGAATCGGGATTCCCAGATAGTTGATTGGAAATTGGCCCATGCTACAGCCAAAAAGTTCGGCGTATAGATGTGCCTCGTTCTCAGCCTCGCCAAAACAATACAACTCACTATTATGGAAATTGATTTTCAATCCAGAGAGAAGCTCAAATGCTGATAGTATTAGTTTTAGATTCGAAGCTTTCTCTAGATCATGTTCCATAAAAAGGATAGTATCATCAGCATATTGAAGTATAGAAATGCCACCATCAACAAGATGGGGAACTAGTCCTTCAATTTGGCCGACAGCCTTGGCTCTCTCAATCAGGATAGCCAGCATATTAGCTACTATATTAAATAGTATAGGCGACAACGGATCCCCTTGTCTTAGCCCTTTTTTTAGTCTGGAAGTATTTGCCAGTGTCATTATTGACATTGATGGCTACACTACCCCCAGACACAAAGGACTGTATGAGATTGTACCACTCCTCTAAAAAGCCTTTCATTCGAAGTGTCTGCTATAGAAAGACCAATTAACCTTGTCATAAGCCTTCTCAAAGTCAAACTTGAACAATACACCATTTAGTTTTTTGGAGTGTAGTTCATGAATCGTCTCACGAAGGATTACTACACCGTCTAGGATGTTTCTTCCTTGCATGAAAGCAGTTTGAGAAGGTCGAACAACATGATCATCTACTGAATTCAGTCTAATAGTAGCAACCTTTGTAAAAAATTTGAAACTAACATTAAGAAGGCAAATTGGTCGATACTGCTGTATACGTTCCGCATTATTAACCTTAGGTAGCAAAATTCTGTTGCCAAAATTTAGTCTAAACAGTTCTAGCTGATCAGCGTGCAGAAAGGAAAAGAGAAGCATCAGGTCCTCTCTAATGACTTCTCAGAATTCTTGGTAGAATTCTGCTGGAAAGCCATCAGGACCTGGCGCTTTGTTAAGTTCCATCTGAAAAACAACACTCTTTACCTCCTCCTCAGTATAAGGAGCGGTTAAAAGGTTGTTTTCGTCAACAGAAACCTGCGGGATATCCCCTGTTTGAGACTCATCCAACTCGAAGGAGTTTTCTGACGGAGCCCCAAACAAGTCCTTGTAATAACTTGTAATATAAGCCTTTAGCTGCTCCTGGCCCTCAATCATACCTTCATCCTGAATCAGAGAGTGAATCAATTTCTTCTTATGCTTGCCATTTGCGACTGCATGGAAGTATCTTGTATTCGCATCTCCTTCAAGGACAAATTTTACCTTAGAGTGTTGGTACCATTTGAGTTCCTCCTCGCGAAGAAGTCTGACAATTTCCGCATTTGATTAATTTCTTAGCTCAATCTCTTGTGCAGATAATAGCCTAACTTCTGCGGAAGCCTCTAAATTGTTAATAATAGATGAAAGGCGTATTTTCTCCTTTTTGAGGATCCCGGTCGTGTGTCTGGCCCAACTACGAAGGAACTTGCATAAGGCACGCATTTTGCTGTTCCAGCGTTGTATGGGTGTTACAGCACTAACCGGTCTATTCCAAATAGCCTTCACCATATCATGGAACCCATCCCGCTCCATCCATCCAAGTTCAAATTTAAACTTGTGTTTGGATTGGTGTAATGGTGTTCCCACCGTAAGAAGTAAAGGGGCGTGATCTGATAAAGTCTCTATACGTTCCAAAGCACGAACAGTTACCATAGGGAATTTATCCTTCCAACCGGTATCCATAAGCACTCTGTCTAATTTTTCGTATGTTGGCTCCGGAAAGACTGTTCGCCCAAGTGAATTGTCTCCCCAGAATTGTAACCTCTCTTAAGTCCAAACTGTCAATAATAGCATTGAACATGAAGGGCCAATGCTCATCATATTGCCCCCGACTTTTCTCATGAGGGAATCTCAGCAACTTAAAATTGCCACCTATGAGGATAGGATACGGATTGTCCTTAGCCAGATTAACCAACTCACACAAAAAGTCAGCCTTAAAAACGTCCTGGGCAGCCCCATATACAGCAACTAGAGACCATGTAAAGTTATCTGCTTTGTTACAGATATGGAGTTTAATAAAAAAATCTCCAGCCGAACTAGCTAAAACTTCCATCGTCTCATTTGTGACGCCTTACAGGATTCCCCCTGATCTACCTCGCAGAGGCCGTCAAACCCACGTAAAGTCTACTCCACCAGAAAGGTGATTGAGTAAGGCTTGTGAGAAATCACGTCTACCAGTTTCCGAAATACCCAAAAAATCCAACTTATAATCTCTCACACAATCAGCATAGAATAAGTGTTTAGCCAAGTCACGAAGACCTCTGCTATTGGAAAACATGCCATTCATTGAGAAACAATAGGAGATTTGGATACACGGGACCTCTTGCGAGTTTTTTTGGCTTTTTGATTTCCGACCAGCAGCTTTCAGCTCATATAATGAACCTAGCCCGGTCTCGTCAAAAGCCACCTCCGACACTTCACCAACTAAGTGAGACATAAGTTTACCATCTATTGTGGCATGCAACTCCTCCTCCTCAATTGGTAAAGTGTCAGGAACCAAGGAAACTTTAGGAGTAACCATTAAACGGTCAACCTCCATATGTCTCAGAGCAAAACAAAAAAAATTAACTTCCTTAACAGATCTACCCATACTGATACCAACACTGGCTAACCTATCAACAATAACAGGGGTAGAAAAATTATTGAAAGATTTCGAAGAACTTGAAGTACCCTGAAAATCAAGATTGAATGCCGCCTTTCTCCTCATGGCCTTCACCAACGAGTCCTCATCTGTGGTAGAAGCGCCAAGGCCGTCAACGCCATGACGAAGACTCCTCCGTGTCGGTGTGCGAGGGAGAGAACCCGACCCCGCCTAGGACAGGTTCCCCCCAACTAACCGCTCCGCCTGGGCCTCGAAGGAGCCACCTTCCGGGAGGGAACCCGACCCCGCATGGGCCAGGTCCTCCCTAGGCGACCACCCCGCCTGGGCGTCATCCGCCCCAGCTAGGGAAGGGCCCGACCCCTCCTGGGCCAGGGCCTCCCCACCGTCGGTCACGCCCTCCACCAAGTCGCCACCAGCCGTCGCAAGACCGGCCAGCCCATCCTGATCCAGCCCACTCCCCACCTCATCAGTGACCACCTCCATCAACAGCGGCCCCTCCACAAAGGGTCACGGAATAGTACGGCCCATCATATTAGGCCGGCCACGAGAGGGAGAGGGTGATAAACCAGCTGAACCCTTCGCTACCCTGATAGCTGCCTGCAACTGAGATGGAGTGACACGTGGAGAAGCACTAGCAGAACGGCCACCCCAAAGGGGTGAGTCAGACGGTAGGGCATCAAGAAGCTCCTTTCCACGCCTCGTGATAGGAGAGGCATTGAAAGGAGTCACAACATACACCTGCACAGGAACCTGTCTCGAAGATGAAGGAGCAGAATTCCTAGCCCCCATCAACTGGCCAGTAGGCCCACCCAAAGCAGCAGACATGGACGACTCAGAAATATCCATAGCATCATCACCCGAGTTACCATTGCCACCAGCATCAGGATCATCCTGATTCCATTTCCACAGATATGGTGAGAAGTCAGGATCAGGCACATAACTATCAGGCTCAATTATGAAGCGAAGCTCATATCCTTTTAACTTAACCACAACGTCAGAGGTGAGATAAAAACCCAGAGCATCCTGCTTCTTATTGAACACAGTAATATCAAACATGCCAACCAAGATGCGAACAACGCCCCTCCGCCTTAGAGAAAGCAAGTCCACATCAATAGTTGTGCCCATCAGGGATCCTACCGCCCACAAACCAAGGAAAGTACGTAAGGAATGCGGCACCCCCTCCACATGCAACCATACCTGATGCAAATCACACTTATGTGGCACCTCCTGAATCTTGTAAGCGGATACGGATAGCCGAGTTTTACTCATAGGAATAGAGAACTGATTACCATCCACCCTATCAAGGTCAGCAAAGGAGGGAAAGCTGACCAGGAACTCATTTTCTCTGTGCGGAAGAGCCTCCCACTTCCAATGAGCCCGAACCTGGCACCTCCTTGCAATCTGCTTCATGATCACATCCGCAGAGACCACCTCACCAGAAACCTGAACCAAAGCAATAGGGGTCTTGCAAGCCCCCAAATCCTCACGAACAACACTATCAGGAATCTGAGCAAAAAGTGTCTTGTCATGACCAATGCCTGCCATATAAGCAGTGTGCCGAGGCTGCTTGACCACCGGACATCTCAGAGTAGGGTGTGATGAAACATCACAGATATAGCAATAATGAGACACCTTGCAATATTTAGATGCATGGGAATCCACAACACACTTCCAACAGCTCACAACCTTCTTGTTTTTCTTTGTCGCCGGCACACCCGGCCCCTCAGTACTTTCTTCCACTGTACCTGACACGGCCTCATACTGCTGGCCCTGAACATCAGCTGAGAAGTGATACTGATCCACATGAGACGGCTGCGCAAAGGACTGCTGAACCGCAAACTGTTGTTGCCCCAACATCTGCGTGGGATGCGCCTGTTGTGCCGAGAGCTGACCCGCAAGCAGCTGCGGATTGACTTGCGCTGTCTTCTTCTTCTTCCGCTTGGGAGCCACCGCCCCAGCCGCACCAACACCCGGGGCAAACTGCTGCGGTCCAGATGGCTGCCCCAGTTGCACGGGTGGAGCAGCGAACGCACCAGCAAGTCCGCCCCCGGGCAAGGACGGAACCCCGCCAAAGTGCATAGGGGCTCCCCGGTAAGGCGGCTGCAATGGCAAGAGCTGGGCGCCTGGGAGGCCGCCATGTACGTGGCAGGCGGCAGGAACTAGACCCCAGGAGGGAACCCCGGAGGAGCTCCACATGGCGGCGGAGCACTGGCAGGAGGCGGCCCCCGCACGTTCGCGGCAGGACCCACATGCAGTCCACGCGGCATAGCTACAGGGGCCACCAAAGGGCGAGTCGACGGAGCAGCGGTCGCCGCAGCGCCACGCGCCCGTGGAGGAGCAGTCGGTGTCGGGCCACGAGGCGGCTGCGACCCGGGTTGGCCACGTGAGGGGAGGGACCCCTGTCCATTCCCAGCCATGGCCGGGGAGGGAGAGCGCAGGACCTCCGCAAAGGAGCGGCCGGAGGAAAGGGGCGATCGTAGGAGAGCCGGGAGTCACGGTCGGTGAATCGAGGCGAGGTGGAGGTGCCCTAGACCACGCGTACCGAAGACGATGCGGGATCGCCGTCTAGGAGTAGGACTCCGAGGCCCGCACGATCGGTCCTATAAGTATGGCGGGCCCAGCCTCCCCGATCGACTCGTCCACGTCATCTGGCCCGGCCTCCAAAGCCACGTCGGCACGCGTAGACCCCGGAAGAACGCGATCGATCGCCGCCAGGATCTGCCGGCCAACGAGCGGCGGCGCCGGCACTCTTCGAGGTGGGAGCGGACCTCTCCATGGCTTCACCCACACCCCACTCCCCCGAAGGATCGGAGACGCCGACCGCGTCCTCTCCAAAGCCACCACCGGCGACTTCCCGGACGGCGAAGGAGAATGCACCGACGTCTTTTCCCAAAAACGCGACTCAACCGTGGGGAATCCGATCTCCTCCCAAAATTGCTGCTTCATTCCTCGTCGGACTTCCGGCGCCGGCGCGATGCGGTGGTCCACCCAAGCTGACCATCTTCATCTTCGAGGTCCTCGAGCGCCACCCGAGCCGCCAAGGAATCATCCCCCTCCGAGCCATCATCGGATCCGAGGCACTGGAACCGAGATCCAGACCCCCCGTCCCCAGACGCCGGTGAGGGGAAGGAGACCGGCGAGAGCTGGCCTGGGGCCATCGTGAGCCGCCGTCTCCCCATCTTGGGGCCCGGATATTCCTCACGCCCAGATCCCCTCACTGCCTACCTGAACGACCTTTAGAATCGGTCTAGGTTTGCGAGTACGTGGTCCGTCAGTGGCGGCAACTCCTCGGCAGGGCGCATCACCGGCGAGGAGGCGACGGCCAGAGGGGTTGCGCGGAGCGGTCGGTGGCGATGGGGTTTTCCGGTGGCTAGGGACGAGCTTGGCGGCGCGACGCGATTCCCTGGTTTAGCTCCTACCATGCGGGTCATACACATTAACATCTTTGCAATCCTTGTCGATGGATGTTTCTCCATGATTTTAGTTCATTGGTTTCTCTTACACAAATATTTAAATGAGTATACTTTTCCAAGGTACATTCCGGAGATCAGAAATCGTGTTGTTGGAAAGAGAGATAGATAATCTGACTGCACAAGTGAAACATTCAGCTTCCGCCCAAGGCGTAGCAGCACAGGCTCTGGAGCCAAGTCTTTTCTACTCTCCCTACGAAACAGTCATTCTGGAAGAACCATGACCTTGAGCCAGTGTCAACAGTTACGACAGCGAGCAAAGCCTCGTGGATAAAATTGTTGTGTCAGCAGTAGGATTTTTCTGTATGAACGATTAAACTGCAGGACAACTCTACTAAATCGATTGGAGCGTCATTTTCGTGTTCTGAACCTCCGTCCGTTTTGAAAACCGTAAACTTTTAAGCCGCCAAGAGAAATCAGAACTACTCCCTCCGCTCAGAAATATAAGCCATTTTAGTTTTGCGAAATGAATGTATCTAGGTGTCTTCTAGTGTATAGGTTCACTCCAAATCTATACAAAAAATGGTCTAGATACATTCGTTTCATAAAACTAAAACATCTTCTATCTCTAGATGGAGGGAGTAAAAAAAACAAGGATTTCCTGGGGCGTTGACTAGCCCTCTTTGCGATCAGTGAGCTGAAGCTATCGACCATATTCTAGTACATCACGTCACTCTGGCTGAAGGTTTTGGTGCTCATAATTTTTTTAGCAGCCCTCGACAAGGAAGATAATTGTGCATCCATATAAATTTGTGTTACATGATCGTACGAAGGTTACACATGAAGCAACAGATCCATCCGAACACTCTCCAGCCACTCTCTAGTTCAACGGCCTTGGCACCGCAGCTGTTGCCGCGCTGACGCCAATAGCTCGTGCTGCATCAGCTAGTACTCTCAGCAGATCTTGTTCCATGTACTGACAGCAGGTCCACTACGGCTGGAGATGCTATGTATAGTCTTACCTCTCTTACCTCTACGACTTCTTATTGTGCCACACCATGTCAACTACGATAGCTCATGTTGTATATCATCTTATCTCTGTTAGCTCTCTAAGTTCTGCCCTTGCATTGGCATTTGCCCTAGTTTTTTTGTGGAACAAGTGTGTACCCGCGACTCTACCAAAATAAAGAATTACAAGTTCTGATCACACAATACAATGACCGAAGCTAGCTTTTGGTGTGGGGGTATATATAACGAGGAGAAAGATATTTTCACCTACCATCGTACATGTAGGAAAAGCAGGATGACTATGCTAAAAGTAGGTGAATTGCGGTTTAGATGTTTGGCTATCCCTCTACTTTACAGAACCTAGGTAATTTTGGCTACAAACCTATTAGGAAAAAAATCGAGATGAAAGTTGCAAACTCTCCACATAGTTTGTGATCTCTAGGAGGTAGAGCTATTCTTAGTGAAACTTGTCTAAGTAGTGTGCCTTGTTTTATGTTGTCTTTTTTCAGAATTCAAAAAAGGAGTGATGAAACGTACGTATTTCTTCATAGCTACGTTACTTTGGACCAAAAAAGAGGGAGGGAGGGCGGAGGGCACAATGTATCGTCTAGCTAAATGGTGTATCCACAGCTCGGACGAGCGATGACGTCCTCCATCTTGCAGGAGCTCAGGTCCAGACGGTGATGACGGGTCTGGGCCTTCGTGGGGTCGCTCTCGTCTTCTTCTGCGCTAATCTGACCAGCGACATGGGGACCTTGTGGTTTTAAATAAGGAGGCGGCCATAGGGTTTCTCTCGCACAAATACAGTGATCTGCTTATTGTCGTGATGTGTGAAATTTGAACCGCATCATGATCTATCGAGAACAACAGAAACGTCCTTTGACATTTTTGCATTCCTCTATACTGAAATGGTTATATACTTAAGTGTCGTGGTTCTGTAAAAAATAATAGGAAATGGCAAGAACGAAGACAATGCATTATGTTTCAGTCCATCAATATATTATATTGCTTTGTGGGTCTCTTTTTGCAGTCAATGTTGAAAACAACATTCCCAGTGAGAAGTGAAAGATTGCGGAAGTACTAATTGTATAGATATTGCAAGAGGTGATTACATCGTGAGTCCTTAGTCTGTTTATATAGTATTAGAAGACTTGGGGAGCAAGAAGCCTGATAGAGATAGAATTGGATTATAATATTGAACTACCAAATATGTCTAGCCGTAATATACTCTAACACCCCCTGCAGTTGGATCGGTAGTGACGCGGACGGTCTGACTGGAGAATAGGCCGAAAGTGAGGTGGTAGCCCTTGTTGCCGATGCCGATGTAGCCGGGAGTGAGGGCGCTGTAGTTGTGGTGGATGGTGCCGTTGGGGAAGTTGTCGCTGTTGATGAAGTTGGTGATATCGTTATGTTGTGGTCGATGTCGTCGTTGAGCCTAGAGAATTCGCCGTAGTAGTTGAAGTAGTCGTAGTTGGAGTAGATATAGTTGGAACCGGAGTAGTCGAGGTAGGCGACACACCTTGCCAAGCTTGCCAAACTCGGGAGCACGCCGGGAACGAAGGCAGGTGTCGGTGTTGCCAATACCGGACGTACGAAGACAGGGACCATCACGAGCCATGTGAGCCAGAGCCGAAGGGAGCAGAAGAGAAATTCTCCGTGAACGGTTGGTACGTAGAAGTTGTCCGCCGATTTGTCGGAGTATGAAGTAGTTGCAATAAGAAAATTGATTAAGTAAAAAAATAAAAATTAGACTGCGACTCTGGCGCCGAGGTCTTGGTGGACTAAGACGACGAGAAAGTTGTTGATGGAGATTTGTTGTAGCGGTAGTAGACTTTGGTGATTACACCCGTATTTTCCGCTTGTATGAGCGCGGCGTCGCTCGTGGAGAAGATCTTGTTGGCGTTGACGATGACCACGATTGGTGGTGGCGGCGACGATGCGGCGATGATGACCACGGGCGATGAAGGTGCAGCCCTTTGTTGATGGCGAGGCGCGTACTCGTTGACGTGCGCCACGATCGATGTTGGCGAAGACGGGCCGGCGTGGTGACGACATGAGGACGGAGAAGCCGACGCAGTGCATGAAGGCGTCTCTTCGGGCGCCGCGCGGAGCCTCCTTGGCATGATCGTTGACGATGATTTGCCAGAGTTGAGTCAACACCAAGGTTGAATTAGAGGCGCATGACGACATGCAGTTGTGGACGCCGGTCAAATGGCCGGCAAGAATATTTTGGCGAAACAAGATCTAATCTACTATTGCGCGACCCTTGGCGGAGAACGATCTCCCCGGGGGCGCCGCTGCGGAAGATGTGGTGGGTAAACCCTAGGCCGAGGAGCGACACGCTCTGATACCATAAAAGATTGCGGAAGTACTAATTATATTGATATTGCAAGAGGTGATTACATTGTGGGCCCTTAGGCTATTTATATAGTACTAGAAGACTTGGTGGGCAAGAATCCTACTAGAGATAGAATTGGATTACAATATTGAACTACCAAATATGTCTAGCCGTAATATGCTCTAACAAGAAGGAATCACTCCTAAGGGAGATCCAATCCTTGGACAGCATTGCAGACGTCCAGGGCATATCCGTAGAGGACTGGGCACTCCATTATTCTGTGGAATCCTCGCTGATGGAGATTTATAAAGGGGAAGAGACCTTCTGGAGACAATGGAGCCGACAGAACTGGCTACTCAAAGGATATGTGAACACGGCTTATTTGCATGTGAACATCAGACGTAGGAAATGCTCAATCCCATGCCTATGGGAGAACGAGAGGCTATTAGAGGACCTGGCAACCTTTATTCCCACATCTACTCCTTCCACATGGAGCTCTCCTCCACTCAGTGGTCGTGTTCGCCCGCGATATCTACGTAGACGATGCCAGGGTCACTGCGAACGAGAATGAGGAGCTTACTCTCGCATTCCTTCCGGAGGAGGTGGAAAGGGGGCGGTTAGATCGATGAAAGAAAACTTAGCCCTTGGTATGTACGGCCTTTCTGTCACCTTCTTTCAAACTTTTTGGGGAACACTTCAGGAAGTAATAATGCCTATGTACCAGGACTTCTTCATGGGTACACTAGTCATGGCCCGCCTAAACTTCGGTGTCATCACCCTGATTCCCAAAGTAGTGGGAGCCGCAGACATACGTCAGTTCAGGACGATCACGGTAATAAATATCATCCAGCGCATCTTTGCCAAAGTATGTGCCTCACGCATTGCACCGATTATGGCGCGCCTAACACACACGTATCAGTATGCCTTCCTCAAAGGTCGACTGATACACAATGGGGTCCTGGCCCTCCATCAGATTGACCACGAGGTGAAAATCAGGCGGACAATGGGGGTCTTCTAGAAGCTAGATTTCCAGAAGGCTTATGACCACCTAGACTGGCGCTTCATGTGCCAAGTCCTGATTAAGAGAGGTTTTGATGATCATCTTAGCTCCTGGATCATGCAATTTGTGATGTCGGGAAATAATTCGATTAATATAAACGGGGATGTGGCCTCATACTTCCGCCCCACTTGCGGTGTGCGTCAAGGTAACCCCATCTCCCCACTTCTCTTCAACTGGGTAGTAGATTCCCTAGTGGAGATCTTAGAGAAAGTTAAGATCGCCGACCACATTTTGGGTGTGGTAGGGCACCTTATCCCGGGTGGCGACGTTATCCACCTTCAGTATGCTGATGACACGATGATCATGGTAGAAGGACTGGACCTTGACATCATTAACCTCAAGTTCCTCCTCCTTTGTTTCCAAGAGATGTTGGGACTAAAGATTAATTTTGACAAGAGCAAGGTCATTGCTTTAGGGTTTTCCCCTGAGGGCCAGCAGAGGATAGCTGACAACCTTAATTGTCGGCTAACCTCTTTACCCATCACCTATTTGGGGATGCTAGTCCGAGATTCTAAGATTCTCACCCGAGACCTAGAGCCCCTGGTTTGCAGAGTGCTAGGCAAAATCTGAACCTTGGTGCGGCAAGTTTGCTTCCAAAGGTAGCAAGACAATCCTTACCGACTCCTGTCTATCCAGCCTTCAGGTGTACATTATGGGGTTGTACCTTCTACCGGAAGGGGTGCACGACTCCTTTGACAAGGAGTTGTCCCGCTTCTTCTGGCAGGATATCCACAGCCGCTAGAAATATCACATGCTAAAATGGGCAGACATATGCACCCCCAAGGAGTTAGGGCTATAGGCATTTTAGCGGCACGCCAATTCAACAGGCGTTGATGCTAAAATGGGGGTGGCGTATCCTGAGAGGGGAGGGAGGTATGTGGCTTCAACTTATAGAAGCTAAATACCTCCGGGGATGCCCACTCCTTGCATGTGACCGCCGAGACGGGTCACGGTTTTGGCGGTCCATATAATTAATCAAGCCAGAGATTTGACGAGCGGTGACCTTCACCATTGGAATTGGGGAAGGCACTCTCTTCTGGCTGGATCCATGGCTTGACGGATGCCCCCTTCTTTGACCTACCCACATCTCTTCGCGATATGCGTAGACCCGTTGATTTCCGTGGCTGAGGCGGCCCAGGAAGGGTCCTGGCCCATCGCTTTCCGGAGGACCTTCAACCCAATTGAGACAGGGGAGTGGCAGACCATGAGATCTAGCTTGCATGTGTCTCTCGCAGGTCAGGTGGACTCAACATCATGGAGTTTGACACCATCAAGGGTCTTCTCTGTTAGCTCGGGATATAGGGCCCTATTTAGAGGGCCCACCATGCCTTGGACCAAGCACATGTGGAAAGCACCTCTACCACTGAAGACGAAGATTTTGTGTGGCAGCTGCTCTGCGACCGTCTTCCTTCGAGCGTAGAGGTGTCCCTATGACGGGCTGGGAGACAGGCTATGTCCGTTATGTTTGATCCCGGAAACAGGATCTCACATAATATTCACTTGTCCCACAGCTCGGTTTCTATGGAAGTTCATCCGAGAAGCCCTAGGGCCCGACTAGGATGCTCAGGATATTAGACAGTTCCTGGAAACTCACGCAAATGAACACCTAGCAAGAGGCGTGATACGTCCAAAATGTATCTACTTCCCCGAACACTTTTGCTATTGTTTCTCCTCTAAACTTGTGTCATTTGGGTGCAACTAATGCGGACTGACGCTGTTTTCAGCAGAATTGCCTTGCTGTCTTATTTTTGTGCAGAAAATCAACTATCGGGAAAAATCCCGGAAAATATGCCAAAAATCCTATTTCACCCGAAGACTCCAGGAGCCAGAATACGAGACGGAGAAGAGCCCTGGGGTGGCCACACCACCTGGTGGCGCGGGCCAGGCCAGGCCGCGCCAGGGGGTGGTGTAGGCCCCCCAGGCACCCCCTTGGCCTCTCTCTTCGCATATAAGGAGCCTTCTGACCTAAAAACTTTGGGGGGGGGGGTCGACGTTTTTCCAGAAGGAGTTCCGCTCTGCCGCCACCACCAGATTCCATGAAATAGTACAGAAACTCCGTTCTGGCACCCTGCCGGGACGGGGAATTGGAGGAGATCATCGCCATCATCATCACCATCGCTTCTCCATCGACCATCCATGTTTCCCCCATCTATGAGTGAGTAATCCCCCGCTGTAAGCTATGGGGATGGTAGGGATTGGATGAAATCGTTCATGTAATGGCATTAGATTGTTAGGGCATGGTGCCTAGTATCTTTTATTAGTGCTTTATGACTTTGTTGCGACTTGTTGTGCTTAATGCTTGTCACTAGGGCCCGAGTGCCATGATTTCAGATCTGAACATGTTATTGATTCATTATGATAGTATTGTTCTTGGTCTTATCTACAAGTTGTATACACACGTTGTTGTCCGGAACCTATGGCCCCGAAGTGAAAGAAATCGGGATAACCGGAAGGGAAAGGCTTTGATGTGAGGATCACATGTGTTCACGGAGTGTTAATGCTTTGCTCCAGTGCTCTATTAAAAGGAGCACCTTAATTTCCAGTAGTTCCCTAGAGGCCCCGCTGCAAACGGGCTGGCAGGACAAAAGATGTTGTGCAAGTTCTCATTGCGAGCACGTATGACTATATATGGAACACATGCCTAGGATTGTCTAGTACTTGGGTGCTTTATCTTATTTATCTGCAATTGCCCTATGTTCTGATTGCTATGTGAATTGTCTTGTCCATGCAACGCCCGTCCATCCATCCCTATGCCTACCGCACTCGAATCCCACTGTTTACTGCTTTTGTTACTACTGTCTTTGTTTTGCTACTGCTGTTACTTTACTATTCCTACTACAAAACTGTTGCTACTAATAAACTGCTGTGAGCAAGATTGTTTCCAGGTGCAGCTGAATTGACAACTCATTTGTTAAGGATTATAAATATTCTTTGGCTCCCCTTGTGTCGAATCTATAAATTGGGTTTCACTTCCCTCGAAAATACTGCGATACACCCCCTATACTTGTGGGTGATCAAGACTATTTTCTGGCGCCGTTGCCGGGGAGCATAGCTTTATTTATCAAGTTCACTTGGATTCTCTATTGTTCGCTGCTATCCATCCATAATGGGTAAGTCTCGTGATGGCAAGGTTCCTATTTTACCCTCCACTACAAGAAGAGGTACGGTTCTGAACACCTCTGCTGTTCTTGATTCACCATCTGTTGTAAGTAAGCTCGTTACACCACCACATACACATGCTACACACACTGCTACTACTGTTGAATCTGAAACTTCGGATGCTTATGATGCTTCTTCTACTATGCTTGATAAGAGTGGTTCATTAGGTCCTTTCCTAGATGCTACGATTGCTAGAACTATAGCTAGAAATACCGAAACTCCTCATGAAAACACCATCACACCCGTTAGCTCACCTGAGTCTAGTGAGAGTTATGATACTGAAGAAGATTATGTTGAGATGACCGATGAGTTTATTGAGGAATGTAAGAACACCCATGATAGTAGCGCTGCTAAGAGTCTCCTTGAGAGGCGTACTATTAGACCCAAATTATCTCTTGATGCTAAGTTTGCTACTTCTCCCATAAACATTATAGATGAAGATTATGATTTCTCTCTCGATCTATCTTACATAGCTATTGTCGAGAAAGAACCTTTTTGTGGGACTAAGAATGAAAGTGCGGTAGCACATATGAATGAACTTTCTACTATGAGTGGCTTGTTTTCTGATGATATTAAGATGCGTACTTATTTTGTTGCTAAGATTTTTCCTTTTTCACTGAAAGGAGAAGCTAAAACGTGGTTTAGTAATTTACCTCCTGGATCTATTGATAGCCCTGAGTGCTTAATTAGTACTTTCCTCCCACTGCTAGACATGCTATTTTGCAGGAACTTTTTGATTTTAACAGGGAGAAAAAGACGTATTGCCCGAATCTTGGGCAAGGTTTTGTGCTTTGATTCATGCACATGCTGGAAGTCCTTTACCTAAGAATGAGCTTCTTGATATATTTTATATAGACTAACCGAGGAATCTAGGACATACCTAGATAGTTGTGCTGATTGTGTTTTCAGGAATAGGACTCCTAAGGAAGCTGAGGAATTAATGGCTAAAATAAGCAAGAATTATGAAGATTGGACTCCTCCTAAACAAGCTATACCTGAAGTAATTGTACCTGAACCATCTATTCTTGTGCCTATTCCAACATCAAAGAAGAGGGGAGTTATTGAATTAAATGATGAAGTGATGAAGGAAGCTAAGAAATGTCTTAAGGAGAAGGGAATTAAAGCTGCAGATGTCAAGAATTTACCTCCTATAGAAGAATTATGTAAGCCTATTCCCTACTCACCCACTATTGAGGTACACTCTCTCCAACACTTTGATGAAGGTGATATCCCTTACTTGAAACCTCATGATCAATGCTTAGAAGAATTTGATATCTTTATTGTTAAGCAAGATAACTTTAATAAAAGGGTGCAAAATCATCTAATGGAAAACACTAGAGCTATTGTTGAGTTGAAAGATATTGTGGAAAGAACCTCTAATGATGTTAAAATGATTGTTAAACACTTTCAAATGGTTCAAACTCAAATAGATCAACTCGTTAAAGTGCAAAACGACTTGCTAGTTAATGCTGCTAAAGAAAAACATGCTTATGAAATTAGAACTAGAAGTGGAGCTGCTACCCAGGATCCTCTATATCCTGAGGGGCATCCGAAAAGAATTGAGTAGGATTCTCAACAAGCTGAAAATAGTGGTTCTACTCGTAAGAAAAGGAAAAAGAAACATAAAACTATCGTAGAACCCTCTGAACCTGCTATAGATCCTAATAGTATATCTATCTCTGATGCTGAAAGTAAAAGTGGTAATGAAGAAAATGAAGTTCCTAGTGAAGAAAAAGTTGAAGAAGAACCTGAAAACCACACTAAGAATACTAAATACACTAAAGAAGATTTTATTGCTAAGAAACATGGTAGTGAAAGAGAACCTTGGGTCCAAAAACCTATGCCTTTCCCTGATAAGAAACACAAGTCAAAGGAAGATGAGCACTACAATAAGTTTTGCGAGTGGATGAAGCCTTTATTCTTGCAAATTGCTTTGACTGATGCTATTAAATTGCCTCCTTACTCAAAGTATCTGAAGGACATTGTCTCGAATAAAAGGAAGATCCCTAATGAAGAAATTTCTACTTTTCTTGCTAATTATTCCTTCAATGGTAAGGTTCCTAAGAAACTTGGAGACCCAGGGATTCCAACTATCCCTTGCTCTATTAAGAACAGTTATGTTAGAACTGCTTTGCGTGATTTGGGAGCTGGAGTTAGTGTTATGCCTTTCTCTCTCTATAAGAGGCTTCAACTAGAAAAATTGATACCAACTGATATATCGTTGCAAATGGCTGATAAATCTACCACTATTCCTGTGGGTATATGTGAGGATGTACCTGTTCAGGTGGCTCACAATTGCTTGATATTAACTGATTTTGTTGTGCTTGAAATGCCTGAAGATGATAATATGTCTATTATTCTTGGGAGACCTTTTCTTAATACTGTAGGAGCTGTTATTAATTGTAATCAAGGAAAGGTGACCTTCAATGTTAATGACAAGGAACATACTGTCTATTTCCCCAAGAAGATTGAAAGGACTTATGGCTTGAATTCAATTGAACATGTTGAAGGCATTCAAGTTGGAGAAATATATTGTCCCATACCAAGAGAAAAATTTGAAACTATTATGATTGGGACCATTGCTATCAAGGTTGAGGTAACATAATCATAGTGGAGTACAAATTTTTGTCTCATATGCAATTGTTTTGGTAGCAAGACTTGATCAACCTTGCTAACAAAAGGATTTCATTGAACAAAACAATGTTTTCACTATGATTATCTCCGTTTATTTCTATCCTTTGCATTTTAGTTATTGCTTTTGTTTAGTTTTCTTTGTGTTGTTAGTTGCTTGCATGTTAGAACTTCTGTAGTTCTAGCCTTGTTTTGTCCTTGCATCATGTTTTAAAAAGAAAAAAAATCTGTCTGTCAGAAAAATCATTCTTCTATTTCTGAAAATTACCCAAAAATAAAGTGTCTCGAAAAATTCAAGAAAATTCATATTAAATTTTTACATGAAAAAAGGGGCAGAGGAGTATCTGGTAGGTACCAGGGGGCCCACCAGGCAGGCACACCATGTGGTGGCGCGACCAGCCCTGGGTGGCGCCATGCCCTAGTGTGGGCCACCCTTGGCCCTCCACTAACTCTCTCCCCTGCCACTTTCTTCTCTCTCCCGAGTAAGCTCCAGTTCATAGCTCAAAATCGCGTTCTTTCTGTGCTTGCTCTCGATTTCTTCGATCTCCCTGCTCAGCCCATCTTTCTTGCTGAAATTTGGAGCATTTGTTCCCTGATATGTGACTCCTCCCCTTGTCCAAGTAGATTCGTGTTTAGTGGTTTATATGTTGAGTATTTTTCTGCTATAGGTGACTAGTTTTGAGAGCTTGTAAGCTTGTTTGATGCTTAGAGATATAGTTTTGATGCATCTTTAGGCCTCTTGCAAGTCCCTATGAGTAGAATCCTTCATTATATTTACTTTGCAATCACTTGTGTAATATGTGTTTAAATTTCAGAATAGAAGATGAGTGAACACCACCAAAACCAACATGAGCTTTGGGTGCCTGAGGTCATGAAGGTCCATCGGGAGGAGGAAGTTTTTCCCTCCATTTATCCATGCTCTGAGTTCATGAGAGCTGCAGGAATTCTACAAGATTTCCACACTTTGGTTTCTAATGCAGGGTTAGAGCACTTTTTGGAAGATGAACCTTGTCAATTTGTGAATCTAACCATGTCTGTGGTGCAGGACTTCAAATTTAGTCACTCTTTGCCTAACCCCATGGCCCATTACAAAATTTACAATATAGCTGTCGACCTTTCTCTTGATGATTTTTCTGCAGCTATTAAGGTACCTCAATGGGGATCATGTAGGAAGATTAAAGAGAGACATGAACCACTCATGGATTTATATGCAGAAATTTGCCAAGGGAGTAGCTTCTCGAAGGAGAGTGCAAAAATCTATAACATTCATCTTCCCTCCATTCGCTACTTTGCCTACTTTATTGCCAAGTGTGTTCTTGCTAGGAAAACTGCCAATAAGTTATCTTCGTTTGATCTAGCATTTATCTCTGCTGCTCTTAAACAAGATAGATCTTACAACTTGGGTGCTTCGACAACTTTCCGTCTTGCTGCTAACCGTGAGAAAGGTGGAATTTGTGGAGGCCTCATTGCTTCTCGTTTGCTAGCATTGCATGGTTTAGTGCCTCATCGTCTAGACCTACAGTTTCCCATAGAGAGGCTTGATTTTATTTCCATGATACAGCATAAATTTATTTCCTTGTGGGCTAGTTTGAGTGAGTTATCTTATGAAATAACCTTTCTCAAGGCTGGCTGGAGAAAGAGAAAGTTCGAGCGTGTTGTTCTTTTGCCTGCACCTGTTTTGTTTAACCTTGATAACAGGGAAGGATGGTCCCTCACTAAGGAGGAGCTTGACACATACCTGGGAGAGCTTTCCCAGCAGGAGCAGGACACTAGAAGGGAGATCACGAATGATTCGGTCCAGCCCTCGAATGAGGGAGAGTCTTCATATCAGCAGCCCGCTTATGATTGGGGAGCTTCCGCTTCTTCTCATGGGGCTATCTACGACCATTCTTACCCAGATCCGCCCGCTTGGAACCCCTATTCGTACATGGATTGATACCCACTTAGGCCAAAAGCCTAAGCTTGGGGGGAGGTATGCCAACAACACACTCATCCCCATATCATGTTGCGTCGGTACTTTGTATATTCATGTTTTCGTTCTCTTTTTAGTTTTCGTTCTTCTTTGCTTTTGCTTTCTAAAAACACAAAAAGACCAAAAATATTTCTGTTGTTTCTCCTTGGTTTCCTTCTTGTTTTTTCCTTGGTTTGCTTTTCCCTTTTTGCTTTGTTTGAACTTTTCGAAAAACCCAAAAAGATTTTGCTTTGCTTTTTTTCTCTTTTGGTTCTTATTTAAAAATCAAAAACACCAAAAATATTTGCCGTTCTTCTTTGGTTTTTGCGAGTTTGCTACAGGGTTCGGCAGTTCTCAGTGGATTATTGGTTTCATATTATTATTCAAGCCACACAAGTGAAGAGCAATTATGAGGATTAATGACAACTTGAGGCATGGTAAGAGGCTGGTAACGAACTCTATTTGTCTTCATTTTTGTACATATACTCATCATTGTGAGCTTGCTTACTCCGTTCATGAAGAGTGTATGTTTTCTTTGGATGCTTAATAGTTCTTGCTTTCTTATGATTAGCTCTAGCGTGCTAATAGTTACAAATATGAGCAACCGAACCAGTATCAAATACCCAGGCACTACTACGATTACTAGTAAGATACACATCTATAACACATATATCAAATATACCTTTCTTCTTGATGTTGCCTTTCTTCAGATCCGCCAGGTACTTGGGGCAGTTACGCTTCCAGTGACCAGCACCCTTGTAGTAGAAACACTCGGTTTCAGGATTAGGACCAGCCTTGGGCTTCTTAGCAGGTGAGGCAGCTTTCTTGCCGTCCTTCTTGAAGTTGCCCTTGTTCTTAGGCTTGCCCCGTTTCTTGAAATTGGTGGTCTTATTGACCATCAACACTTGGTGCTCCTTCTTGATCTCCACTTCAGCAGTTTTCAGCATGGACGACAGTTCAGGCAACGTCTTGTTCATGCAGTGCATGTTGTAGTTCATCACAAAGTTCTTGTAACTTGGTGGCAGTGATTGAAGGAGACGGTGAATCCCCAATTCATTAGGAATCGATATTCCCAACTCTTGGAGCTTCTTAGCGTACCCAGACATGGTGAGCACGTTCTCGCTAACGGAGCTTCCTTCTTCCATCTTACAGTTAAAGAACTTTTCGGAGGCCTCATAGCTCTCCATGGCCGCGCGAGTCTCAAAAATTAGCCTGAGCTCCTTAATGATCTCGAACGGGTCGTGGTGCTCAAAACGCTGTTGGAGCTCCGCTTCTAAACCGTACAGCATGGCACACTGAACTGTGGAGTAATGATTCTTCCGAGTGGCGAAAACATTCTTTTCGTCATCGGTGGCATTATCTGCAGGTGGGTCACCTAGCGGTGCATCAAGCACATAGGTCAACTGACCAGCCCTGAGGACGATCTTCAGTCCACGGAACCAGTCCGTGAAATTGCTTCCATTGTTCTTAAGTTTTTCTTTCTCTAGGAATGCATTGAAATTGATGGAGGGGGTCGCCATAATCTACAACAATTTGCAAGTAGTTTAGAGTAAGTTTATGACAAATTGAGTTCAAATTTTATTATTAAACTAACTAGGTGAACTCCCACTCAAAACAACATCCCTCACATTGTCTTAGTGATTACACGAACCAAGTCCACTACACCAAGTCCGATCTTCACGAGAGAAGATGTAGTTTCATCGAAGAACAATCTTCATGTTCATCATATCAATTATATGACTCATGCTCTACCTTTTGGTATTCCATGTTCCGAGACCATGTCTGTACATGCTAGGCTCGTCAAGATAACCTTAGTTTCTGCATGTGCAAATCTGGCTTGCACCCGTTGTATGCACACGTAGAATCTATCACATCCGATCATCACGAGATGCTTCGAAACGACGAGTCTTAGCAACGGTGCCAACTAAGGGTGAACACTTTATTACTTGATATTTTAGTGAGAGGGATCATCTTATAATGCTACCGCCGCGATCTAAGCAATACAAGATGCATAAAGGATTAACATCACAGGCAATTCATAATTAGTGTGATATGATATGGCCTTTTCTTTTTGCGCCTTTGATCTCCATCTCCAAAGCACGAACATGATCTCCATCATCACCAGCATTGCGTCAAGGTCAGTGGCGCCGCTTCATGGGTGTCCATCATCACCAGCAACTATTACAACTACTTGGAATAAAGCTATTACAAGATGAATAGACACGCAGGTCTTAACATGATTAAAGACAACCATTAGGCTCCTGCCGGTTGCCATATTACAACAAGGATCATTGCATACATCAAATACAATCACAATCACATGTTGGCCATATCACATCACATAACCCCTGCAAAAACAAGTTAGACGCCTCTAATTTTCTTTGCATGTTTTACGTGGTTTGGGGCTTTCGCATAAGAGCGATCTTACCTATGAACAAGGACCACAACGTTGATACAAGTGTTGTCATGATGCTCATTGTAAATTGAATCTTAACTATGGTAGGAGAGACAGACACCCGCAAAGCCACTTGTGCAAAGCAAGTTGCACGTCAAGCGTGGAGCAAGTCTCATGTGCGATGACATGTAATGTTAGCCCGAGCCGCTTCATTCCACCATGCCGCAAGATGCAAAGTACACGCTAAGACACCGACAACAAAAGCATCAACGCCCACAAAAACATTGTGTTCTACTCGTGCAACAGATCTACGCATAGATATGGCTCTGATACCACTGATGGGTTCGTAGCATGGAAAACAAAAAATTTCTACCGCAAGAACGAACAAAACCTAGATCTAATCTAGATAAAAGCCAAGATCTAATCTATTAGACATGAGCAACGAGATAGATAGGAACTAACCCTCGTAGATCCGAAAGCGTTAACGAGATTAGATCTCATGGTTGATGTAGTCGATCACTTGCCGATCTCAAGATCGTGTGGACGATCCTTCTGGCGTCGCGTTCCAGCAGTGCTTCCGCAGTCGGACAAGTGGACGATCCTTCTGGCGCCGTGTTTCGGCAGCGCTTCCGCAGTCGGTCACACGTGCGGAGTCCAAGTAGACCTTCCTCTCCCCGTTCCAGCGAGCAGCGGAGGTAGTAGATCTTCTCCACGGAATCCCAGCAGCACGACGGCGTGGTGGTGGTGGTGGAGTAGAGAATTCTGCAGGGCTTCGCCTATGCCTGTGCAGAAGAAGGTGGAGGAGAGAGGCGGCAGAGATTGGGTGTTATGTGAGCAGGGGAGGAGGGGGCGCCCCTGCCCCTCTATTTAAAGAAGGGAGGCGCCTAGGGAGGGGGAGTCCTTGTAGGACTCCCCTCCCTCTCTAGGCCGGCGGATTGGGAGGTGGGGGGAGGAGTCCTCCTCCCCCACGACTCCTAGTCTTGACCCACCAGGACTCCTTGATCCCTATCTTGATTTTCAAGCAAACTCCAAGATATCTTCTAGAACCTTCCGGAACATTCCGAAACCTTCTAGAATCCTCATACAAACACTCCGGAACATTTCCTAACTCAGAAAATGATCCCCTATATATGAATCTTATTCTCCGGACCATTCCGGATCTCCTCGTGATGTCCCGAATCCAATCCGAGACTCCGAACAACATTCGGTCTCCAACGCACATTCCATATCTACTCAATACAACTTCGAACCTTAAGTGTGTCACCCTACGGTTCGTGAATATGCAGACATGATAGAGACACATCTCCTATCAATAACCATCAGTGGGACCTGGAGATCCATAATGGCTCCCACATACTCAACGATGACTTCGCGATCGATTGAACCACTTACATACGAAACCAATTCCCTTTGTCTCACGATATTATTCTTATCCGAGGTTTGATCGTCGGCATCTCCATACCTAGTTCTACCTCGTTACTGATAAGTACTCTTTACGCATTCCGTGATATGTCATCCCTTGTGACCTAGTCACATGCTTGCAAGCTAACTAGATGACATTCCACCGAGAGGGCCCAGAGCATATCTATCCGTCATATGGATGGACAAATCCCAATCTTGGTTCATGCGCTTCAACACATACTTTCAGAATACCCAATGACAACTTTATAACCACCCAGTTACGAAGCGGCGTTTGATGTCATCAAAGTATCCATCCGGTGATGGTGATTAACATAACCTCATGGTCGAAGGATTAGGTTACTATGTATTTGAAAGCTTACAACAATACGAACTTAATGACTTGATCTTATGCTACGCTTACTATGGGTGTGTGTCCATCACATCATTCTTCTAATGATATAACCTTGTTATTAATCACATCCTAATGTCCATGATCAGGAAACCATGATCATCAATTAATCAACAAGCTAGTTCAACAAGAGGCTTACTAGGGACTCTCTTATGTTTACAAAACACACATGTATTAGTGTTTCCTAATAATACAATTATAGCATGGGATGTAAACATTCATCATAAACACAAAGATATAATAATAACCACTTTTATTATTGCCTCTTGGGCATATCTCCAACAGTCTCCCACTTGCACTAGAGTCAATAATCTAGATTACATGGTAATATACCAAACACCCATGGCGTTCTGGTGTTGGTCATGCTTTGCCCTAGGGAGAGGTTTAGTCAACAGATCTGCCACATTCAGATCAGTGTGTACTTTGCAAATCTTTATGTCACCATCTCGGACATACTCGCGAATAGCGTGGAAACGTAGCTTGATGTGCTTCAGCTTGCTATGTGACCTTGGCTCCTGTGTATTAGCTATGGCACCTGTGTTGTCACAGTAGATGGCCATCAGGTCCAACGCACTGGGAACCACGCCAAGTTCAGTAATGAATTCCTTCATCCAAACGGCTTCTTGTGCAGCCTCCGAAGCAGCTACGTATTCCGATTCAGTTGAAGATTTCACCACAACGCTTTGCTTCGCACTCCTCCAGCTCACTGCAGCACCATTCAAAATAAATACGTATCCCGATTGAGACTTAGAGTCATCCGGATCGGTATTCCAACTAGCATCGGTGTAACCGTTTACAACAAGCTGTTCATCACCTCCATAAGAAAGAACCATATCCTTAGTCCTATTTAGGTACTTTAGGATATTCTTGACCGCTGTCCAGTGTTCCATTCCAGGATCACTTTGATATCTGCTAGTCAAACTAACAGCATGTGCTATATCCGGTCTTGTACACAGCATGGCATACATGATAGAACCTATGGCCGAGGCATAGGGAATATTATTCATCTTTTCTCTATCTTCTGCAGTAGCTGGACTTTGAGTTTTACTCAAGGTCTTACCTGACAACATGGGCACGAACCCTTTCTTGCTATCTTCCATTCTAAACTTCTTTAGAACTTTGTCTAAGTATGTACTTTGTGAAAGCGCTATTAGGCGTCTTGATCTATCTCTATAAATCTTGATGCCTAGAATATATGCCGCTTCGCCAAGATCCTTCATTGAAAAACTATTATTCAAATAGGTTTTGACGCTATTAAGAAGTTCTATATCATTTCCAATCAACAATATGTCATCTACATATAGTACTAGGAATGCTATAGAGCTCCCACTCACTTTCTTGTAAATACAAGCTTCTCCATAAGTTTGTATAAATCCAAAGTTTTTGATTACTTTATCAAAACGTTGATTCCAACTCCGGGATGCTTGCTTCAGTCCATAAATAGAGCGTTGAAGCTTGCATACCTTGTCAGCATCTTTAGGATCGACAAAACCCTTGGGTTGTACCATATACAACTCTTCCTCAATGTCACCATTAAGGAACGCCGTTTTGACATCCATCTGCCAAATCTCATAATCGAAATATGCAGCAATTGCTAACAAAATCCTCACAGACTTTAGCTTCGCTACGGGTGAGAAAGTATCATCATAGTCAACTCCTTGAATTTGTCGGAACCCTTTCGCGACAAGTCGAGCTTTATAGACGGTAACATTACCACCAGCATCTGTTTTTCTCTTGAAAATCCATTTGTTCTCGACAGCCTTACGGCCATCCAGTAAGTCCACCAAAGTCCACACTTGGTTTTCGTACATGGATCCCATTTCGGATTTCATGGCTTCTAGCCATTTGTCGGAATCTGGGCTCACCATAGCTTCTTCATATGTCGCAGGGTCATCAGCGTTGTCCACCAACATGACGTTCAAGGCAGAGTCATACCAATCAGGAGTGGTACGAACCCTCGTTGACCTGCGAGGTTCAGTAGTAACTTCGTTCGAAGTTTCATGATCATTATCATTAGCTTCCTCTTCAATTGGTGCAGGCGGCACCAAAACATCTTCCGGTGCTGCGCTACTCTCAAATCCGAGAGAAGGTTCAATAACCTCATCGAGTTCTACTTTCCTTCCAGTCACCTCTTTCGAGAGAAACTCCTTCTCAAGAAAGGATCCATTCTTTGCAACGAAAACTTTGCCTTCGGATCTATGATAGAAGGTATACCCAATTGTTTCTTTAGGGTATCCTATGAAGACGCATTTCTCCACTTTGGGTTCTAGCTTATCAGGTTGCAACTTCTTTACATATGCTTCGCAACCCCAAACTTTAAGGAACGACAACTTAGGTTTCTTACCAAACCACAATTCGTACGGTGTCGTTTCAATGGATTTAGATGGTGCCCTATTTAAAGTGAATGCGGCTGTCTCTAATGCATAGCCCCAAAATGATAACGGTAAATCTGTAAGAGACATCATAGACCGAACCATATCTAAGAGAGTTCGATTACGACGTTCGGACACACCATTACGCTGTGGTGTTCCCGGCGGTGTCAACTATGAAAGTATTCCACATTTCTTTAAATGCATGCCAAAATCATAACTCAGATATTCACCCCCGCGATCAGAACGCAGAAACTTAATCTTCTTGTTACGATGATTCTCCACTTCACTTTGAAATTCCTTAAACTTCTCGAAATTTTCGGACTTATGTTTCATGAAGTAGACATACCCATATCTACTCAAGTCATCCGTGAAAGTGAGAACATAACGATATCCACCACGCGATGCTACACTCATTGGACCGCACACATCGGTATATTATTTCCAATAAGTCTGTAGCTCGCTCCATTGTACCAGAGAATGGAGTCTTAGTCATTTTTCCCATTAGACATGCTTCGCATCTTTCAAGTGATTCAAAATCAAGTGATTCAAGAAGTCCATCTGAATGGAGTTTCTTCATGCGCTTCACTCCAATGTGACCAAGACGACAGTGCCACATGTATGTAGAATTATCATTAAATTTAATTCGTTTAGCATCTATGTTGTGAACATGTGTATCACTACTATCGAGATTCAGTAAGAATAAACTATTCATCTCAGGTGCATTACCATAAAAGATATTACTCATATAAATCGAACAACCTTTATTCTCAGACTTAAAAGAGTAACCGTCTCGCAATAAACAAGATCCAGATATAATGTTCATGCTTAGCGCAGGCACCAAATAACAATTATTTAAATTTAAAACTAATCCCGAAGGTAGATGTAGAGGGAGCGTGCCGACGGCGATCATATCAACCTTGGAGCCATTTCCAACGCGCATCGTCACCTTGTCTCTTGCCAGTCTTCGTTTATTCCGCAGCTCCTGTTTCGAGTTACAAATATGAGCAACCGAACCAGTATCAAATACCCAGGCACTACTACGATTACTAGTAAGATACACATCTATAACACATATATCAAATATACCTTTCTTATTGATGTTGCCTTTCTTCAGATCCGCCAGGTACTTGGGGCAGTTACGCTTCCAGTGACCAGCACCCTTGTAGTAGAAACACTCGGTTTCAGGATTAGGACCAGCCTTGGGCTTCTTAGCAGGTGAGGCAGCTTTCTTGCCGTCCTTCTTGAAGTTGCCCTTGTTCTTAGGCTTGCCCCGTTTCTTGAAATTGGTGGTCTTATTGACCATCAACACTTGGTGCTCCTTCTTGATCTCCACTTCAGCAGTTTTCAGCATGGACGACAGTTCAGGCAACGTCTTGTTCATGCAGTGCATGTTGTAGTTCATCACAAAGTTCTTGTAACTTGGTGGCAGTGATTGAAGGAGACGGTGAATCCCCAATTCATTAGGAATCGATATTCCCAACTCTTGGAGCTTCTTAGCGTACCCAGACATGGTGAGCACGTGCTCGCTAACGGAGCTTCCTTCTTCCATCTTACAGTTAAAGAACTTTTCGGAGGCCTCATAGCTCTCCATGGCCGCGCGAGTCTCAAAAATTAGCCTGAGCTCCTTAATGATCTTGAACGGGTCGTGGTGCTCAAAACGTTGTTGGAGCTCCGCTTCTAAACCATACAGCATGGCACACTGAACTGTGGAGTAATGATTCTTCCGAGTGGCGAAAACATTCTTTTCGTCATCGGTGGCATTATCTGCAGGTGGGTCACCTAGCGGTGCATCAAGCACATAGGTCAACTGACCAGCCCTGAGGACGATCTTCAGTCCACGGAACCAGTCCGTGAAATTGCTTCCATTGTTCTTAAGTTTTTCTTTCTCTAGGAATGCATTGAAATTGATGGAGGGGGTCGCCATAATCTACAACAATTTGCAAGTAGTTTAGAGTAAGTTTATGACAAATTGAGTTCAAATTTTATTATTAAACTAACTAGGTGAACTCCCACTCAAAACAACATCCCTCACATTGTCTTAGTGATTACACGAACCAAGTCCACTACACCAAGTCCGATCTTCATGAGAGAAGATGTAGTTTCATCGAAGAACAATCTTCATGTTCATCATATCAATTATATGACTCATGCTCTACCTTTTGGTATTCCATGTTCCGAGACCATGTCTGTACATGCTAGGCTCGTCAAGATAACCTTAGTTTCCGCATGTGCAAATCTGGCTTGCACCCGTTGTATGCACACGTAGAATCTATCACATCCGATCATCACGAGATGCTTCGAAACGACGAGTCTTAGCAACGGTGCCAACTAAGGGTGAACACTTTATTACTTGATATTTTAGTGAGAGGGATCATCTTATAATGCTACCGCCGCGATCTAAGCAATACAAGATGCATAAAGGATTAACATCAGAGGCAATTCATAATTAGTGTGATATGATATGGCCTTTTCTTTTTGCGCCTTTGATCTCCATCTCCAAAGCACGAACATGATCTCCATCATCACCAGCATTGCGTCAAGGTCAGTGGAGCCGCTTCATGGTTGTCCATCATCACCAGCAACTATTACAACTACTTGGAATAAAGCTATTACAAGATGAATAGACACGCAGGTCTTAACATGATTAAAGACAACCATTAGGCTCCTGCCGGTTGCCATATTACAACAAGGATCATTGCATACATCAAATACAATCACAATCACATGTTGGCCATATCACATCACAAAACCCCTGCAAAAACAAGTTAGACGCCTCTAATTTTCTTTGCATGTTTTACGTGGTTTGGGGCTTTCGCATAAGAGCGATCTTACCTACGAACAAGGACCACAACGTTGATACAAGTGTTGTCAAGATGCTCATTGTAAATTGAATCTTAACTATGGTAGGAGAGACAGACACCCGCAAAGCCACTTGTGCAAAGCAAGTTGCACGTCAAGCGTGGAGCAAGTCTCATGTGCGATGACATGTAATGTTAGCCCGAGCCGCTTCATTCCACCATGCCGCAAGATGCAAAGTACACGCTAAGACACCGACAACAAAAGCATCAACGCCCACAAAAACATTGTGTTCTACTCGTGCAACAGATCTACGCATAGATATGGCTCTGATACCACTGATGGGTTCGTAGCATGGAAAACAAAAAATTTCTACTGCAAGAACGAACAAAACCTAGATCTAATCTAGATAAAAGCCAAGATCTAATCTATTAGACATGAGCAACGAGATAGATAGGAACTAACCCTCGTAGATCCGAAAGCGTTAACGAGATTAGATCTCGTGGTTGATGTAGTCGATCACTTGCCGATCTCAAGATCGTGTGGACGATCCTTCTGGCGTCGCGTTCCAGCAGCGCTTCCGCAGTCGGACAAGTGGACGATCCTTCTGGTGCCGTGTTTCGGCAGCGCTTCCGCAGTCGGTCACACGTGCGGAGTCCAAGTAGACCTTCCTCTCCCCGTTCCAGCGAGCAGCGGAGGTAGTAGATCTTCTCCACGGAATCCCAGCAGCACGACGGCGTGGTGGTGGTGGTGGAGTAGAGAATTCTGTAGGGCTTCGCCTATGCCTGTGCAGAAGAAGGTGGAGGAGAGAGGCGGCAGAGATTGGGTGTTATGTGAGCAGGGGAGGAGGGGGCGCCCCTGCCCCTCTATTTAAAGAAGGGAGGCGCCTAGGGAGGGGGAGTCCTTGTAGGACTCCCCCTCCCTCTCTAGGCCGGCGGATTGGGAGGTGGGGGGAGGAGTCCTCCTCCCCCACGACTCCTAGTCTTGACCCACCAGGACTCCTTGATCCCTATCTTGATTTTCAAGCAAACTCCAAGATATCTTCTAGAACCTTCAGGAACATTCCGAAACCTTCTAGAATCCTCATACAAACACTCCGGAGCATTTCCTAACTCAGAAAATGATCCCCTATATATGAATCTTATTCTCCGGACCATTCCGGATCTCCTCGTGATGTCCCGAATCCAATCCGAGACTCCGAACAACATTCGGCCTCCAACGCACATTCCATATCTACTTAATACAACTTCGAACCTTAAGTGTGTCACCCTACGGTTCGTGAATATGCAGACATGATAGAGACACATCTCCTATCAATAACCATCAGTGGGACCTGGAGATCCATAATGGCTCCCACATACTCAACGATGACTTCGCGATCGATTGAACCACTTACATACGAAACCAATTCCCTTTGTCTCACGATACTATACTTATCCGAGGTTTGATCGTCAGCATCTCCATACCTAGTTCTACCTCGTTACTGATAAGTACTCTTTACTCGTTCCGTGATATGTCATCCCTTGTGACCTAGTCACATGCTTGCAAGCTAACTAGATGACATTCCACCGAGAGGGCCCAGAGCATATCTATCCGTCATATGGATGGAAAAATCCCAATCTTGGTTCATGCGCTTCAACACATACTTTTAGAATACCCAATGGCAACTTTATAACCACCCAGTTACGAAGCGGCGTTTGATGTCATCAAAGTATCCATCCGGTGATGGTGATTAACATAACCTCATGGTCGAAGGATTAGGTTACTATGTATTTGAAAGCTTACAGCAATACGAACTTAATGACTTGATCTTATGCTACGCTTACTATGGGTGTGTGTCCATCACATCATTCTTCTAATGATATAACCTTGTTATTAATCACATCCTAATGTCCATGATCAGGAAACCATGATCATCAATTAATCAACAAGCTAGTTCAACAAGAGGCTTACTAGGGACTCTCTTATGTTTACAAAACACACATGTATTAGTGTTTCCTAATAATACAATTCTAGCATGGGATGTAAACATTCATCATAAACACAAACATATAATAATAACCACTTTTATTATTGCCTCTTGGTCATATCTCCAACAGTAAGC